>VWZT01007447.1:122613-193263 GCA_013397055.1 Pachycephala philippinensis | reverse complement strand
CAGCAAACCTTAATGAATTATTAGTACCTTTATTGTTTTCTTTGGCCCCTGTGCACTATATTTGTAAAAAAAGTCAGTAAAAAAGAGAACAATTGTAAAAAGCAAATATTTTGTACAAAAATACAAAGTTTTAAAAGCTCTTAAAAGTATATTCCATATCATTGATAAGAGTTGGACTATATATATATATTTATATAAAATCTATATATTCGTGTATCTGTATAATTTTCCTACATTTGGGATTTTAGCAAATGAAGCAACTGTTCACACAGTTGCTTTATATGTTTTTCTATATGACTGACCAACAGTCTTACTCAGATTGATAGAATGTCTTTTCTCAGAAGACACAAGTTGCTTATGTATGTGGTTACTGGTTGGGAAGAAAATCTAAAACAGGATTAGTCCAACAGTATTTCCTGATGCTGTGGGTTGAAAGGCCTTAAATAATTACAGAATGCTGGAGAAGAGTTACTGCTGAATTCCTTGATGCTTTTAAATCAGTTTTCAGTGCTTGCTTTTTTCTTTTTTCATATTTTTTTTTCAATTTTGGAAGTCAGTGTTGCTCTCTCCCAGGATTTTCTTCTTCTTTACGTAAATTTCCTTAATATGAAGGTATCTGTAAAGTCACAGCCTATTACACTCCAAGTATTTGCCCTACAGTAGGAGAGAAAAAAAGAAAAACAACGAGAAAAAAAAATCCTGTAAAAAGCCTGGGAAGATTAAACAAGTTTCCCAACAGAAAACTTACAGAGATCAAGGTATGTAAAAAAATTGAGCAGACTCATATTCAGATCCTGTAGGTCCTGGAGGATAAATATTTGTAAACCTTGAAGTTTCTTAAAATAACAAATTTATGTAGGAAAACCAAGGTATTGTTACTTACACACGGTCCTTCACTCTGGACATCCAAACAGAGTTATACACACAAAGCTTGTTCAGCACTTTGTTTTGTCTTAGGGGGATATGGATGGGATGTAATTTTGGCTCTAGCTGACATTTATGTCTGCCTTCACTGAAATTCAGCCAACAAGTTTCCAACTGGAGCAGCCAGGCACCCTTGGCAAAGCAATGTTTAAACAGGTTGTATGGAGGAGATAAAGTTTCAGGCAGAGCCCCACCAAGAACACAAACAGCAGCTTTGACCACGTTCTGGGATGATGGGGCCAGGCTGAAAGCAGCCATGGGAACCACCTGCCCTCTGCTCCTGCAGAAATGCCAGTGTCAACAGAAAGAGATGCCCTGTGGCAAACACCTGGCTGACTGCTGGGCCACATTGGCACTTCATGAGTCCTTCACTCCAGCTGCAACAGATGAGATGCCTATGGCCTGTGGACCCAGTTTCTCAGTCCCATGGGACATCTCCTGGCAGCAATGGGAATTTTAAGATCTACTTAGCAGTCATCAAGTGCCTCCTATTACACAAACTTTCAAAACAGAGTCTTTGGTTTTTGAAGGCTGGTGCCTGAGCCACGCTAAGGCCAGCTTTCCCCGTTGTGTGGCCACTGAGCCTATAAAGACAGCTTCCAGTGTAGGTAGGGTCTGGAGCATGTGCCAAATCATGCCCGAAATTTTAGGCATGTGTAAAGCTTACAGGACATGGTCAAGATGCAGAGCATGTCTTGGCTATAGCCAGCTTTGAGGCTGCTTTTTCCAAGTGCAATAAATCCAGCACTTGCATCTGGATCTGAGTAGAAGTGCTTCACATGTGATTCCCCCTCTTCCTCAACAAAGCACTGCCATAGCATTTAGCCAAGATCTCACCTCTAGCTGTGGAATATTTACTATGGGCAAGATGAAATAATCAAACCAAGGGCCTTGCTTACCTTTGTCCATGTCTTTTTCACAAATGAAATTGTTAACATCTTCACAGTAGAAGTCATTCCAGAGCCCAGCATAGATCAACCCGGCGCAATCTTCCCCTGGCCCGTGCCCGTGACTCCAGTTATCAGGCTGTCCAGTTTTCCAGTTTCTTTCCACCAAAAAGCAAGAGATATGATTGCACAACACAGCACACATGGCAGGTTTTCACCACAAGAAATTAACGAAAACATCATGAGGTCTGTTCTGAACGGGAAATTCACATTGAAACAAACAATACATGACTCTTGCTGAAAATGGAAAACAGATGTATTACAGAGAAGGGAATCTATTTGGCCTCAGGCTGCCAAAACTCAGAGACCTAAATTTAGACCAATGAACTTTATTTTAGTTTCTGAGTGCACATGCACACACAGTGGGAGTGTTCCACGCTCCATGTGCAGTGCTCCAACCCTGCAAAACCTGCACACCGCATTCCTGCTGGCAGATGGGACTGAGAAGAGCCCACGGGCTCAAAGGTGCTGCCAAGATGGCAACAGCCTGCCCTTGCTCACTGCAAAGGCACTCAGCCCTCTGACTGCACCAAAGGTGGGCATCTTGGGAGGAACAGCAAAGATGCATATGTTTCAGGGACACAGGCTCAGATGGGAAGGGAATTCTATTGACTTATAAGGAATGCACAGAGTTTTTTACAGGCATCTTTTGAGATCATTAGCTTTGATGGTGAAATTGAACGCAGCAAGTAAAAAATCTTGCAGCAAGTGTTTCTTCATCCTGTTTTTGTTTAACGAGTGAGAAATGCTTCCAAACTCAGGACTTAAAAGCTCCATTTTCCTGAAGAAACAGGTTGTTGAAGGGAGCTTGTGATTGCTGGCTGACACAGTCCATGCTCAGCTAAAAAACATGCCTGCCTGACACAGAGCGTCCAACCAGGCACCTGGGAGAGCACACAGCTTTCCAAAAGTAATGAAATACTCCAAAAATCTGTAAGCAACAGCTCTGAGGTTACGACAGAGCACCTAAAACCATGGTGTAGTGGAAATCTACTAAAAGCAATGCCTGAAGTGGGAATCAGTCACAGTGCTGCCATAAAGAGGAAGAAAGATGAAAACGGGAAGGGAGAAAAAGAGGAAAATATTACAGCTCATTTGAAATGAATCTGACTTTTTCCATGTTTTTCATCTAAATGAACACCAATGAGATCACAGCTAATCATTTCGTAACATCTGACTGACTGTGTAGCCTGTTTTTCTGAAGCACAGCATGCTCAGATCTATAAACTCTTTAGTCTACTCAGTATTAAAAATTTGGGTGGTTGCAATCTGTTCTATTTAGGACAAATTAGGTGTAGCCCTAGGATTCCTGGAGAGCTGCCAATTCAGTTTTCAGCTGGCCAAAGCATAGACGCCCTCATTTCATGCATTTTCCTTATGTTTAATGCTTTCCACTCAGATATGGGCTCTAATCTAAAGACCGGCCATTTTTTATCAGAACGAGTACTCTATTTATAGCCAGTTGTAATGCAAATAAGGAAAATTCAAACCAAAACAGTAAAACTGTCTGTGCTTTCCATCTCAACTTCGTAATAAAAGTCAGGAGCAAACGTTTTGGCAAGAAACACTGCGCTGCGTAGTTATGTGATTCTTTCATTCAACATTCCGTTTTCCTCCTGGCAAGGAAAGGAATCCTTGTGCATGGAGAAGGGAGAGAGAAAAAACCCAGCACCCTCAGTAACAAATTAAATTATTGGCATCTACAACCATCTGGATCCATCGGATAGTTTCTGGATGGTGCTTTTAGAAGTGTCAGCAAGAGTGGTAGCATTGCTTTTTGTTTACATACGTGTAAACTGGTAAGGATCCATCCAGCCATCTCCATTCATTTTCCTTCTCTGAATCCGTTAGTCCGATCCAGAAGCTGCCTTTCCCAAAAATCTGCCTTTTTATCCATTGCTGTAAAAGAAAGATCTTAGTCCATAACAAGGACAACAGTCTTTGGGAGCCAATAAACTACACTGGTTTCATAAGCCTCTTGTTACCAGAATAGGGAGGGCCAGAGAAATTTTTCAAAGCTGAAGATACATTTCAGGAGTTGGCCTTGGGACCCCTTGCCCAGACTAGAATCCCTTGCAGTGTTTGCAATGAGGTAGAGAGAGCTAGGCATGAAAATTAGGTTGACATAAAGTCACAGCTAATGTCTTATAGATACAAATTGAAAAAAGCCCAAATTGTAAGCAATTGTATATTGACATCCTCACTGCCATGTTGAATAGTATTAAAAATATAGTTAGATTTATAGTCAGATTAAAAATACTTTTGGGTCGCACTAGTCCTAGGCTGCATGTATTGAATCAGATAATTTTAAATTAAATTATATTCACTGCTGCAAAAAATACTTTGATAATACACAAGGCATAATGGATTCCATCTTTAAAGGTTCAAAACTCCTACAATTCTCAGCAGCTCTTCTGACTGCTCTGTCCTCACCACCTTCAGGGTCAGCATCAGCTCTGCTCACACTGCCCTTGTGCACGTGGAGAAGCTGCTGATCAGGCAGAGGGTGGAAAAAATTCTAATGTGTCAATCAGTGTGTTTACTTCTACTATATGAATTCATGATGCTCTCAGCTTCCCACTATCATGTGGTTTCTACATGTTAAACAATTTCAAACTCCCTCCTGGAAAAACAGGAAGAGAAGGTAATTACCTGCTCCTCTTTGTTGTTGATGATAACCAATCGCGATTCTTTCTCTTCACAGAATAACTTTGCCTCTTCGAAAATTTCTCTTTCAATTGAAAAGTAGTAGCACTTTTCTGTATAGTTCTTCCAGTTGGGAGAACAACCTGTGATGTGAATTTTTTGTGTTAAGCCTGTTACTGGTAACTCAATGGAGCAGTAATAGGGACAGTAATAAATGGAGGAACCCATACCCATCTACAGCATGCAGTATGCTGATGGCTTACCATTAGCCTCGGGTACGGATGTAGGTTCACTCTGTAGAGCCATTGGCATCCCTGGACCTGGCGGCCCTGGTGGGCCAGGTGGGCCCTTCGGACCGGGCAGCCCGGGGACTCCAGGCAGTCCAGTGAGTCCTCGTGGTCCTGGTAACCCTGGCTGTCCCACGGTTCCTTGCAGGCCTTGGAATCCTGGCGGGCCTTGAGGCCCTGGTGGACCGTCCTTGCCCGGTGGCCCTGGTGGCCCTGGGTCTCCGCTTGGTCCAGGCAGACCCGTCTTTCCAGGAGAACCTCTCTGACCTTTGGAGCCAGGCGATCCTCTTGAACCTTTCCCTCCTTTTTCTCCTGGTGGCCCAGCTGGCCCAGGTGGGCCCTTCTCACCTGCAGGTCCTGGTGGTCCAGGCTCTCCTTTCTCTCCTTTTTGTCCTTTTAGGCCAGCAGGGCCAAGAGGACCTTGAGGGCCTCTGTCACCTTTAGGTCCCCTTGGACCAGGAGGGCCTGAAACAATGTAAGCATGCAAAGTGGGGATATGCACAGAAAACAAAACAAAAAGCCCACATGGGGTGGGATTGTTTAATACAGCTCAGACCAGTGCCACTGGATATTCAACAACACAGAAACTGGGTTAACAGCTGCTTTCACCAGTGCTTGTAACAGTGCAGCTGCTTTCCAGGTCCTACATACTGTTGTTCTTTCCTTGACCCCCACAAAATACAGGATACAGAAAATACTCTGATACACCCAGTAATGTGAACTGGACAGTGCCACCGTGCCCCAGGTGACCGGCCAAGGTGCCAGTCCCTGCAAGACTCTGTGCACTAGTCTATACTACTTTGTGCACTAGTCCTGTGTGTTGGTGGTCCCATTCCCTCACACTGCCACGCTCCCTTCTCCTTCTAATCTCATCTCTCTGCTCTTAGATCCATGACTTTTTCTCCTGATCCTGTTTTTTGGTCTGTCAATAATGGGGTGTCAAAAAGAGACAAAATGATAGATAGTGAGCAAAAGACCAACTGCGGGAAAGATCAGAAGTTGCAAATTGGCCAGCTCTAACAAGACAGGGAACAATAACCCATGAAAAGAAATGGCAATACTGTGACAGCAATAAACAACAAAACCATTTGGGATTCTGTTCATGGATGAGCAAATCCCTTGTCAATACCTTCCCACCCCCGGCACCAATCTACATAATTCAAACTCCTCCAGAGATAGATTTCCAATCTGGAATCATTTAGGCCTGGTTGAAATGAGAACGGTTAAGGTTACTGACATGTTATCTTGGCTCTAATGCAGCCTTTATTTGGAGCAATGGATTTATATTTGTGATTGGAGTTTTAGACTGGGTGACATCAGATTGGAAATATGAGTGTTCTTTTCATTTTGGATAATGTTTGGCTGGGAGAAACCTCCTAAACCTGATGCTATTTATTTCTAGAGAAAATAAAATATCCGAGAATTAAAAACTAAGCAAAGTAGGATGTTTTCTGGCAGTCTAACAACTGGCTTAAAGTGAAATAGCAACTTGTTTTTCAGTAAGGGTGGACCTTCCTGGGAATAGTCCAACATATATTTTTTAGCCATTTCCTCCTTACTGGGGATTGGTTTCTTGAGGTTCCACACCTTCACTTGCTTATTTTAGAAACTAAATCAAAAGCAGATCCAGTCAGTCAGTCAGTCAGAATAAAATTTTGCTAAGTCAGAACCTTCTTTCGTAACATCCCTATTTTAGCTATGTAAAAAAGGCATTGAAAAATCAGTAAGGAAAATTCAAGCTACATGTACATTTCCAAAGTTTAGGATTAGATAATGGAAAACCCCAGGACTCTGTACCAGCACGCACTAACTTCCACAGAACTAAAGAAGTAATGCAAGCAGGAATTCAGCACACACACATCATTGGGGAAGCTGCATACCTTGTAGGATAGTGAAGTTCTTGATGAGCTGGCCATGTTTGGAATCCACCAGCTTCATTTCTTCCATGATTACTGACAAATTGGCAACTTCAACATCTAACCTTGATCTCATCAAATCCTGTTGCACCTTGAGAGATGCAGAGTCTATGCGGATATTGGCTAGTGTGCTGTTCATAAAAATGAGCTCATCTGAGTGTTTACTTAAGGTGTCCGTACAAGTTGTCCTGACCTCATTGAGATTGCTTGTCAGTGTCCGTAGGTGATGAGCAGTGTAGCTGATGTTGCTGATGATATTGACTATATCAGTTTCAAAGACCTGGAACTTTTCTTCTAGATGGCTGAATTTGGCAGCAGTTCTGTTTTCATCTCCTTTATGCTGTTCCTGGAGATCCTTTAGACTTTGTTCATTGGCTTGGGCAATTGTGGTGATGTTCTCCATCTGCCCACTGAAGGAGCTGAGCTGATTGTTCATGTCTTCAAGTGTATCATTGTTGGCTTTTGCCATTGCTGAGTTGTTGGCAGCCAAAGCCTGTAAATTTTGTACTTTCTCCTTTAGCCAGTCGGTGTCCTTCCGAGCCTGAAGGACAACCTGCTGCAGATTTTGAAAGTCATTCTTGATTCTTGATATAGCTAAGCTTGTGTCTTCCATTGACTTCTGTAAGACACTGATAAGATTTCTTTGCTGTATTTGAGTCAGGTTTAAGTTGTTCAGGTTCATGATGACCACATTGTGAGAGTGCACTTGGCTTTGCAGGTTTGTTTGTATATTACTTGTGTCTTGTTGAAGATCGTTGATATAGCCAGTA
The DNA here is from genome assembly GCA_013397055.1 of Pachycephala philippinensis. NCBI lineage: Eukaryota > Metazoa > Chordata > Aves > Passeriformes > Pachycephala > Pachycephala philippinensis. Next base: position 185,773 of record VWZT01007447.1, on the reverse strand, counting down.
TATGCTTGAAGAGTCTTATTGACACTGATGATCATGAAAGAGTTACTATCTAAGGCACTTTTCATTTGATTCTGTCTATCATCTAATACATTTTCAGACTCTTGCAGCTTCTCCAGTGTATCTTTGTTTCTGGTAGTTTTCTCTGCAATGTCATGAAGCTGCTGACGAAGAGCCAGAATGTCAGATCTGAAGCTGGACAGTTCAGTGTTAGTATTCAAGGCTTTTTGTCCAGCCTGGTCATCTGTTATACAGGGGAAAAAAAAAAGTAAAGGCTTTAGGGTTTTTTTTTTTTTAACAGAGTATAAAACAGCACAGAATATTTTAAGAACAGCCAGGCTGTCAAACTGTTCAACAGAACTTCTGTGCTATCTTTTCCAGAAAAGAGAAACCACTAAGCAAAGTTTTGCCTCTAGACAGAGGAATAAAGCAAAGAATTGATGAAGACCTTGTGTCTTGCTGAGGAGAACAAAACGGTGATTCTGTCATCACAAATGGGAAAAACGACAGTTAGAAACTGATGAGTATATACAGTCAAGTAAGACAGTTCTGAATGAAAACTGAATGGGAAACAGAATTCAAAACATTAAACAAGGTATCAGCAAGTGCAGGTTGTAAAATTACAACTGGATTTTGCTGAAAGCTCTGAAGTTTATTTTATCTGTTCATGTTTTCTTCCTTCAGGTACAATACCTTCATTGTGATTTAGTACATATAATTCCAATTTTTAAAATTTTGTGTTTAGTTTTAAGTAAGTTTTCATACTTATTTTAAAGCAATCTGGGTTAGAGACAAAAGCTTTGCCAGCAGGCTACTTCAGATATGACAGGATAAGATATATTTCTGGTTTTCTCTCTAACACAATACTATTGCTTTTAATGACATTTATTTTGCCATTATTGTTTCCTCATGTTCTGAGCTTGAGGAAGGCAAAACCTTTAATCTTTGAGAAACATCTCTGCTTGTGCTTACATTGCTCTGTGGAATAATTCTGGAAGCTCGTCCGAGTATGATAAAGCATTTGAGATTGCACAGCCTATCATCCAGGACACAGAAACCAAGGAAACAAGCAGTCAACACTTGCTTTCAGGGAAGACTCCCTTGCCTGACCTCAGTCACTTCACTATCCTGCTCACAGTCCATTTATTTTTGTCCTCATCTAAGCGTAGCTGTATTTATGAATTACACAGTCTGAAGTCCATAATTTCAGATGATGCCAAGAGAGAGCAGTATGGTTTTCATAAATTACAGTGAATACAGCTGTGTATGGAGCTTTTGTCTGGTGTGATTGAATGAGTCATGACGGCAAACGTCAAATGATGGCTTGAGAGACTTCAGCCTGAAGTGTTTATGGAGTCTTTTGCGGACGGACATCTTCCTGAGCACAGTTCCTCTCCCTGCTGCTTGTCTCACTCCCGGATCTTCTCAGCTCTGACTCTGTGTTTACCTCTTGGCTATAGCTCAAATCATACTGTGTTCCTCACACAGCTCTGACAACTGCCAGGTCCACATACAGCTAATCCCTGAAGGCCTGTCTTCCATTCACCACACGCTGTTATCCTTCTGGCCCTGCACCAGCTCTCTTACCTTTGTGTCCCCTACTCAAACTGCTCCAGAACTTTCCTAACTTCCTCCATGGCAAACTCACTTAAAGGGGAACTGATGACCCTGAGCATCTCAACAAGCATCCATCCAGCAGTGTGTAAAAATGTGTGGGCACGAATGAAGAAAAGGTGCTCCGAGTTGTGAAAATTTAATCAGCATAATATAATGACCCAAATAGAAGCCAAAAGGTTGTATGTGCTTTAAAGTGTAACACTTCTGTAGATGTGTCAGTAAGAGAACATCACACTGAATTACCTCATGTCTTTGAACTAAACGCAGTGTGCAAATACTTTAGAAGCCAGCTGATTTTTGGGGGAAAAAAGTTGTAAAAATTTATAATCAAGCTGCAAGCAAGTAAGTTTTCCTAGAAATACATGTCTCAATATATGGTTTATGAAACTAGACAAAATTTATTTCAAGAATCACATGCATGTATGTGTATATTAATACTTTTACAATAAAAACTATATGTCTATGTATGAGAAGAGAGGTAAAAATGTACACTTAGAGAGTAGAATCTTTATCCATGATTTTTTTTAATATCTTCCTGTGAATTGAGAACTTTGATAGCACTTGGGAGACCCAAACACTTAACAATCTTACGTCCTGTATTCCCTGAGATGATCAAGAAACATTTTATGGAATTAATCCACTTGCCTCAGACATAAGAACTTTGACTAGCTGATTATTTGTGTACCTTGTAAAATGGCCTTCAGTTTTGAGTCTTAATTGCCAAAACAGCAGCAAGGTGACTGGGTGACAGGTGCTCATTTTATGTGGAATCTCTTGTGCTGTGGAGCAGCTTCTGCTGTTTTACATCTCTACCTCAGAGAAGATTCTCTCCTGAGGACAACATTTAAGTGTCTGTTTATTTAAGTATAAATGCTTTCAGAGTTCAGTGGGAGGTGTAAGTTTTGAAGTATTCTTAAAATGCTCTCCTAAGTAGAGCTGATCTGAACTATTTTTAAGTACTTTCACAAGTACTTGAGAAACTGGAATAGAAGTGCTGTATCTTGTTACAGGCAGAGATTTTTCAGACAAATTTCCCTCCTCTCTCTGCCAGGAGAAGACCCCAGACCCATAATACAAAGGGGCTTTGCTTATTTGTAGATTACCTAATTTCTTCAGATCAATCTCCACTTCTGTGAGCTTTTCTGTGTATCTCCTGTGGGACGTTTCCAGGCCACCTGTCACATTGTCCATTTTTTCTACAACTAGGGGAAAGAGAACAGTATGTTATGGAAAGAAGGAAAGGGAAATGATGAAAAAAGGCTAGTAAACAATAAAGCAAACAAAATCCCACACCACTACCACCAAACAGTAAAAAATGAAAACACCTTAAAATTGCTTTGCTTGCCATTACACTCTGATGTTGCTCTGTGAAATGTTGGAAGGATGAGCTCCTATTTGCTGGTGGAACCAGAATTCTTCCACTTCTTCAGTCTTCCAACAGTCCCTAAACTTTTCTGTGCCCATGAGCAATTTCTCTCCTGAATGAGGAAATCCCTCTTTGTGGGTTTTCCTCACGAATGAAGTCCTTTTCTTTTAACAGTATTTCCATGCTTCAAGCACAGTGCTGTGTGGCAAAGGAAAACCGATTGCTAAAGGCTCAGATGTGTGAAATAAGACTTCCTTTAATTTTGCTATGAGCCATTTCTCCTTAAAAAGACCTTTTTTTCCTTGTGCCTTTTCATCATTAAAAGTTGCCACCTGGATAGCAAACTTAGGACTGAGATAGTAATTACTAAATGTTTTGGGGGATTTATACATATTGATAATGGTACAGATCACTCTAAACAGTCTTGAAATGATTCTGCCTCATTAAGACTGAAAGGATGGTCGTTCAGGAAATGCAGATTTATGTCTGATGTGCCCTTTATTTTGTAATGTCTGAGTACTTTTCTTGTCCCTGAGACATTCGATCATTTGATGAAATTAATATGGGAATGGAAAAAGCAGAGAAACAAATAAACAGCCCGGGGTGGCTTCCAGTGGCAAAAATGTGAAATGCTTGTAAGGTTAGAGGTGAAAGCCTACAGCTTTCATACCAAAACTTGTCTAATAGCCTTTTGCATTCAAGCCACAACCAAGGGTAGAAATTGCTTCTCATCATGAGATTATTTAGTCCTTTTGCTACACTGGGAGCAGAATGGGTCTGTAACAACCCTGGGAGTGGCTACATGAGTTATTGTGCCAGCTCCTTCTTTCAAACAGAAAAAATGAAGTGTTTCCCATGTCTTGAGGTTCTGTAAACCTGTGTGGGGTAGAGGGTACCACTAACTCTTTCTCTCAGTGAAATGATCTGCAGCTAGGAAAGAGTCTCATAAAAGTTGTTGCACTGTAAAGATTTGGATTTTCACAAGAAGTGAAATGTAAGTATCTTCTGCTGCTCATAAGCAACCACATGAATCCCAGACTTTTAAAGTGTAGTCCATCTATCTGATGCAATGGCACTGAGGTTACAACAGAAGAAAAGTCTCAGGGTTTTCAGAGAGACCAGACATCCTTTGGTGAATTACCTGCCCGCTCCTTTCTAGGCTGCTAACAAACCAGTAAAACAGAGATTTTACTGTGTGTGCAAAGTCCATCAGAGTGTGGCTTTCTGTATTTGAGATGATGACAGATTGCTTGCTAAACACCAGACCCAGGCTACAATAATGGCTTTGCTTTTTCAGAGGGACAGTTGCTCAATACCTTCTGTTTTAGAAAGCATTTTTCTCCCCATTATAGCACTAATCTTTCACTGGTTTTTCTGCCCATTAAAGTTGTCAAAATGCTGTATGCCATTTTTCCTAAATGAAACCAGAGCTGATTCTCTGTTTGTCCTGCCTAGCTGTCTTCCAGACTGGAGCCCAGGTCAGCAAAGGTCCTTCAGCTACTTCTGACACTCCACTGATGCATGTATACACCTAAGCATCACATGCAGTGAGCGTGTGGACCATACTTGGCTTTTCCTTCTGGCTCTAGGCAACTCCTTGTTCAGTCTGTGGTGTTCTCCTTTGGCTACAGATAGTCACTGTGAAGGGCATGGCTCACGCTGGGCACTTAGAGGGACCTGATGAAATCATCTGTATTTAAAAAGCAGGCCTAATTCAAGTGTTTCTGCTGAACCTGTGCCTTAACTAGCAATGTCACATCATCTACGTCTCTTGTTAATTCAGATTTAGTGTAATATTCAACTGTTTTCCCCAGTTATGCAACATGCTTGGAGTTGGCAAATGAATATATATTATCAGTAATTAAATGAAAAATGTCATTTCTTCCCTTTGCTGTCCAAATGAATGCCGGGTTGTACTTCAGATCTGAAGTTTGTAAAACCAAACTATCATATAACAAGTATGTTTTCACAGTTGAGTGAAATCTAACACTGGAAACTTGGGTTAAAATGTAACCCTGAAGAGTCCAAAGCAAATGAAAACAGTAGTAATCCTATCAATAAGTAGTTGTCTGGCATTTAGATGAGACTGAACAGTAATAATTATAAAACAGCATATGGTATTTTCATTGCTCAAAGTGAAAAAAACCCAAACCACTCAACTCCAGCAGCAGAAACAGAAGAGGTCTCTGCAAATGTGACTTCAGGGTTAGCTCAAGGGGTAAGCTGCCATCCCATAGATACACCAATGCATGTATTTGCTTTATCCAGGGGTGGGATCTTAGCCTCCATGGTCAAACAAATCATGGGTTTGGGGAACTTGATCCCCTGCCCAAACTCCTTCCCAAAGAAAGTTGTAGCTTATTTGTTTTTCTTGCTACTGCCCTGCAAGTGGAAGGATGAACTCGGGAGAGAATGAGTAGAGAGAGGCCAATGTTGGGTTTTGTTGCTCTTGATGTCAAAAGAGGTATTATGGACCAATGTCCTGTTATTGGGAATGTCTTTCCTTCCCTGGCAATAGCTCCCACCACCATCTCTGGATGGAGCCTTCAGTGGTAGGTGAGCACGTGGAACACTCAGAAGTGAAAGTCAACCTTTAGTGAGTGCACCAGACTTGAACAGCCACTTTCCACCTTCTCCAGAATAAGGCAGAACAGGCAGACCAGCTGTAATATCCCTCACAAAAGGCCACTCCGCTGCTCCCAACAATCTGCCCGCTCTTAAAATGGCAAAGTATGTCTTAAATTCGCTTTTGGTTAGCTTCACCTCAATTCACAGCTTGGCCTCTCTCTGCATTGTCATCTCAATTTCTGACAAGATCACAGTGAAAAATATGGTGAAGATCCTCTAAAGGAAGCCAAAATTTCAAGTAGTTGCTGACCAGCACAGTGAGGAGGACTGTCTGCATCTATGACAAAATGGGCCACCTCACCAGGATGTGTTGGCCCCAGGTAATGGCAGGCAAACTATCACTGGGAGACAGATAAAAGAAGTAGATTAAAGTCATGGTGGGCATTACTCAAGAAACTTGAAAACAAGGACTGACTAGAGAATAAAAACTACCAGAAATTCAAGCTGCAAGCACTCCCTTACTGGAACGAGTCACAGGAAGATCATTCATCTTCAACAGACTAATCTGACACTGGCTGGTGCCAGAAAAATTATAACTTTGTATTTTTCATTTAATTTAACAGAGTATGTGCAAAAAATTACAGATTGCTTTATTAGTGTTTTAAACAATAATTTGTCTACTTGAAGCAGAAGAATAGTTAACCTGCCTTGTTATTCCTTCATGTTTTGTTTCCTTGTTATTCATTCATGTTTTGGTTTCAGGTTTCTCCAACATACTATGTAATTTTTACCACTAGTTTGGAGGTTTGTTCTGTGTTGACTTTGCCTCCCATTGAGTTACTTTTTTGCTTGCCATATTTAATCCACTGATTAGTAGTTTTAATGTTTTAAATCACAAAGGATATCTAAATGCGACGTAGGAAATGAAAGTCTTAAAAGTAGTTTTGGGCTTTATAAACATAAGTGTGGGAGGCAAATCTAATGGAAACTTAGCTAAGAGAGTGAAAGAATCCCTGATGCCAGCAGAATTCCTTCTTTCAGTGTAATACTGCAGTAAAAAAGACAAGCCAAACTCTGATACAGAGAGGAGAGTTCAAGAACTCTATACTTCTATTCTGAGTTTTGTTTTTCCTTTAAGGCCTAATTTCTTCTCAACAATCAAAAATATTGCAGTAATTAATTTGAATATGTACTGTCAGCTGGGGTTTTATCTATCTTACGTTTTACCTGCAAATTAGCACGTAGGCACTGTGAAGACAAAGCCCTTAAACTGCAGGTACCAAGGGCAAAATTAATGCCTGACATATGACCATTTGCTCCTTGGTGTTACAGAAGGAATACCTTGGATTCAACAAGACTTTTGTCTCTTTGCCTCTTTCCCTTGGCATTCAAATGTTGCAGTCACCAAGATGGTGAGCAGTGGAGCAGTGGTCACCAAAATGTCTTAGGGTCTGTGAGCAAGATATGTATTTTCCACCTTCCTACAATCCTTTTTACATTTATTTGTGGAGGAGGGAATTCTTTTGTCCTTGCCCTGTATAGCTATGATTTGGTACTGCTGTGACAGAAAGACTCATCCCTGGTGAGTGACTGTTCATTCAAAGAAAGTTTAGAAACAAGTAAAGCAAAGATTGAGCCTCAAGAAGAGAGCAAAGCCTGGGGAAAAGATGGTTCTAGGGGCCCCAATGGAGAAAGAAGCTTGAAAACTAGATGGAAATGAGGAAGACAAACTCTTTCTCCCAAAGTCTTGGACAGTTTCCTTATTGCTACTGCCTCCTCCACACATGCAATCATTTGCCAAAGCAAGATAAGGAGCAGTAGTACCTCCAACTTGATATGCTGCTTCTGATGCTGAGTGAGATCTGAGTCTTCTGGTAAGCCCCAGAACTGACAGCCTTATGTAAAACTCTTGAGGGAAATTCTGCTAAATCCCAGCTGTTTAGTGGCTGGGTTAAGTGTGGAAAGATCCCATTCTCATCTGATGAAAGCAGATCTCTGCAGATTTATGTCTGCAAAAGGCCTCCGCTAATCCATATGACCAAATGATCTTATATTTATAGATAAAGAACAAATTTTTGAATCCTGGAAGGTTTTTTGTCCCTCAAAATCTGACTTCCAGAGACCAGTTACTTCAGGAGATGTATTCACATAGATGTACTGCATTTTTTTTCACATTTGATGTTAATTTGCCACATTCTGTCTGCTTTATCATGAAACAGGATTACCTAAGTCTCTCTATCTGTTCCTCACATTCTCTCTTCTCCCTGGAAAAATCTTGCATCTAAACCAAATAGTTTTAATTTTCTCCCACTCAAAACTGTGCCAAATCCTCTTAAATAATTATTTATCCTTTCTATTTCTACAATTTCCGTTTCTTTCCCTGGCAAAGGACCAGAGGTGATGTCAGCTCTGCTATGAGTGCAGCTGTTGGCAGCACAGGATGCACTGCATGCTAATCACATGAGTATTCACCCAGCTCCTTGGAGTGGTTTTGAAGCTAGTCTCAGAGCCATACTCAGACAGGTAGTTTAGAGCTAGTTTGGTTTTCTCTGCAACAAGCTGTGATGCCCTGTTATAATGCTCACAATGATGCTGTTCACTTTCTTTTTCTTACCAGAAATCCACACCTTACTTATTTAACTTAAGCTGTAATTGCACAAAAAGCAAGTATTTACATCAAAACATTTCTAAAAATACCTAAGTAGCTACAGTTAATTAGTGAGAAGGATTTACGGAAATTTTAAGCCATATTTCCCAATGTGCCCAACCAATGACTTGCACAAATGAAATTCTCTCCATCACTCTTTGAAATTACTGTTAAAAGAATCTTTGTTCATCACAATTATCGTGGATAGTCAATATATTGACACCTCCCAGTTTAATTTTTCTTCTTCCAGATACTTCAAAGTAATACTGATACTACACTTTGTTCCTGTGGTAAATATCATATTAGTAAGATATTCCTGGCTGTTGCACATGTTACACAGCTTCAAGTCTTTCAGTACTCCTTCTTGGTGGAGGAATGATCTTTTTGTTTTAAATTTTCTGTCAAATGTCTAATCTAGTTTCAAAATTTCATAGTTATTTCAAAATGAAATTCTGAGGCTGCAGTTTGTTGTTAGGTACGTACAAAAAGCCAACATTGCCCAAGTACTAATATTTAGGCTAAAATGTGATAAATTGCTTGGCTAGCTAATAGGTGACAATGCACTTGGATGCTTGTCTGAAAGTGAAATGTTGGTCTCCATGCATACGTACCTTTGTATCCCAGAATGGCTACTGTGATTGTTAACAGGGCACATAAAATATATAATAAGATGATGGAGAACTTCAGTGCCCAGTTATTTTTACACTTGGTACATTGGCTCCCCTCCTGAATACCTGCAAAAGAAGATTTAAAGAAATTTAAAACAATTGCAAAGAACACATTGTTGGGTTTAGCTCCCTATTTCCTTTCCTCTGTTTTCTAAAGAGCAAATTATTTATGTAAGTAGATGATGTTTACATATGGGGTACCTATTTGCCTATGCTGCCAGGACAACCTCCATGGTGGTTAAAACATCAGCTCAGTGAAACAATCACTTTGGGATTTTAGCTTGTGTAAGAGAAGTAGGTTCTGCTTCACTGGAAAACCTCTGGCTTTCCTGAGACATGGCTATTTTCTGATTGTGCTAACAAGACTATGGTGAGCTTTGGAAATAAAACCTTTATTAGCATCTCTTCTGTCAGGCATCACACTGCAGCAGCTCTTTCTTAGCATTTGGTATCCCTATGGGGACAATAGGACACAATAAATGCTCTGCCAGAAGGAAAACACAGAAATAAAATAGCATTGTGACAACCTGGTAGGAGTACTAGTTCTGCTTTGTAACAATTATCACAGATAGTCACCATGCAAACACTTTCTTTCCATAATGAGAGACATTTTTTGCATATTTTTGGGGGGTTTTGGGGAACACTATTTCCACAGAAAAGAAGGGGTGCTTTACTGATACAGCCATCCATTCATTCACAGAAAAAATGCTGGTGAATTTCTCTTTGTGGACAAGCTTAAGGAAAAGGGCCTCAAGCTGATGAAAGAAAACAGAGCTTTACTATTTTATATTTCAACATTTTTGCAGAATGGCTTGATGTCTTTGAGTCTATTAGGGAAGCAATTTTTCCTCTTTTGTGCTCCTTGGGAACAACTCAAGAGCATTGGAAGCATTAATTATTAATCAGAAGCACAAATGTGTAAAAACCTGAAAACTGGACCAACGTGCTGGAACAAATGGGTGGGATTTACCCGTCTTTCCAAGGTGCATTAAGCAGGCCAGGATTAATGTAACTTTCTGTGTCTGTCAGAAAATGCATTTCTTTGATATTTCACTCTATTTGTGTACTATTAGGGGAGTCCCACAGGAAAGCTTTAAGCTCTAATAAATTCTATGTACCAGATTACTTAACTAATCAAAACTTGCTCTGTAGCTTTTTATGAGTAACTTATATTTCCCCTGAGGCCTAATGCACAGATGATTTTACTTTTCCAAACTCATGACCTTCTGCAGAGTGGTTTTTTATTTCTCATTTTTTTAAGAGAAAATCTCGGGCCACTTCCCCTGGGTTCATGGAAGATGGGTGACCAACATAATGAGTTAAGTCAACTGCATTTCTCTCTCCAATGACATTTTCCAATGACTTCCTTTAAACTTAAGGTACGTGAAGGAGGAAGGATTACCATATTGGAGCAACTCAGGAAGAGGATTTATACAAAGTTTATTTGACAAGGCATTTTCTCCAATTCCCTCTGCACATATACTCTCTGTGGCTAACGCAGAAAAACATCTTTTGCAGGTCTTTTCCACATGACATCATCACACTTTTTTCTAAACTTTTCAGGTGTGACATCACATTCTGTTGCCATGTGATGAAAGTGGTGCCATAGATTTGGGTTACTTGGGGTTTTAATCATAAGACCAGTTGGGAACATCTGGTTCTTTTTTCAGGAACATTATGGGAAAATGAGACAAAGGCTTGTAAGCATAAACTCAAGAACATTAATTCCAGAGGGTGAAGGCTTCTCTCCTGCCCTTGAGCTGGGAAGGGAGGGAGCTGGCACAGAGACAGGCAGCTGCACAGCCCATTTATTAGTGACTTGGATTTGGAAGGGTGGTAACTCCTGCACCACAAAAGGAAAGGTGAAGGGTCCATAATTCAGTAGTCAGGTTTGCTTCTGGATCCTGATATGTGGGCTGGCTTGCTTTCTTTGGTTTACAGGCTCAAGGAGTTTGCTGGCGAGGGAGCTCTAATTGCTGAAAAAGCAGGAAAGGGAAAGTGCAGTTTTCTAAAGGTTTGCAATAGGTATTCAGAGACTGAAATTATTTCACAGTGGGAACTCAGTGGTGTCTGGAGGACCATTTTGCTGGTCTTAGCTGGTACGAATGGGCTCGTTGAGCCCCTGTGTCCTAAATGCAAGGTTCCTTCCCTGAAGGGTTTAAAATTCAGATTCCAATTTGGTTGTCTTTGAAAGTCCCACATATCCAAAAACAAGCTGGGGAAAAACTCACATCACATTCACTTTCTAAACACACAGATAACAGAAAGCTTGATCCTCCTTATTTTAATGTTAATTGAGGCAGGCCTAGATCCTTATCTGGGAAGAATGATGGACTGCAGAGGTACAAAACACAGAGAAAGGCAGAAGTAAAAACAAAGCCTTTGGCAGCAATTGCACAAAGAAAAGTTTCACTTGATAACTGTCTCATATTAAGATTACTCATTTTATGACATGACCTGCTTTCTGTCACTGTACTCTAGCTTCCTGGGTAGTGTAAGGAGCTGAAACTTCACTGATGTCACTGGATGTATTGCAGTTCAGCATCAAGCATCATGTATGTTCCAGTGCTTGACAGGGGTCTAGTTTCACTTGTCTCAGTCCTCTCTACCTCTGGTTCAATAAAACAGCACTTCATCTTTTCGGAACTTTTAGTTTCAGTGTATTTCAAACTGACATCAGAGCAGCACCCCAACAAAAGCCAGACCTTTCCATCCTTTTACAGTCCAGCACGGTTGGTATCAGTAACACAGGCACATCATACAGGCTGGAGTGATTCCATTAACTGAGCTGGCCTGGAACTGTGTATTGCATTCCTTGCTGGGGCTTTCTGCCTGTCAGCCTAAAACTACATCTAATTGCCAATGAACCCCTGCTACCCTCATCTAACATGACCCGTGTCCAGGACTGGAGTGAAAAGCCAGGGAGCTCTAACAGGCTCCTTTGTTTTCTTTTACCTTGGACACAGTAAAGTCTTTCAGAGCAATTAAATTTTCTCTTTATTGCAAATATGTAGTGCTTAACCCTGCTGCTAGTAACACCTGATTTTCTAGTTTACTAAACATATAAAAACTACTACAAAAATACCAAAGATACAGGTACTCCTTGAAAAAAAGATTTGGAAGACTCATTCTGATGTCCTTCTGAGCAGTTAAATATATCAGGCTATATGCAAAGGCAAAAGCCAGGAATGCAACCCTCTCTGTAGAGGAACAAACTACAATATAATCAGGGCTCCCCAACCTCCCCAGCACACACCCTGACTTCAACTTGCCCTGTTGTTCTTCCCCAATACCTCTCTTAAGGATCATGCCCAAATAAGATTGTTCTGATACAGGAGATGCATTTAGTCCATGTTGTGAGGACACATTTTTATTGAAAGGTTGTTCTGAAAAGATATGATAGCCAAAACATTAAGCAACAACAAATGGGAGACAATTAAAAACGCTTACTGTGATTACACAAAAGCCAGCAGGTTGGCATAAAATCATGAAGGTTTACCACAAAAGCTGAGAGTTGAGCCTGGGCTCAGGCTTTAATTTGACAGAATTTCCCCAATTTTATCCACTAGACTGCTTGCTGTTATGACTGACATAAAATGCAGAGTTCTTCCAGGAGACGTATCACATCTCATCTAGAAAGCTGTAGACTAAATGGACAGGGAAGGACCCTACACACCCATCCCACTGGCAGAACAAATTTAAAACCTGCAAAAGGGGGTTCTCAGCTGAAGTCAGCTCTTCTCCATTTGTTAGTGATGCTCCTAGTGCAGCACACTCCTCTCTGTGTCCTGTACACGTGTTTTCAATGTTGGTCTGCTCCCAGACATTTGTCACTGACTTCCAAACCCAGGGAGCCAGGGTCACTTCCGCATGACGTGCATTTCTCACTGCCGATTTGATCAATGTTTAATAAATATCAGATGGGACACAATGTGCCTCATTTCACTGGACATATGCTTTTTTCCATTCCTTTCCCTGACTTATTTTAATAAGAGCTCTGGTTTTTCTGCCTCACTGTTGGGAAGACATCTGGCCAAACAGACAGCAACCTAGTACAAAGAGATCCTGCTGGCTCACATGCTTTGGGGACCCCCTTCTCTGCAAACCAAAATGGTCACAAAAAAATATGCAAGTGAGACATCCCCCTGTTACCAGGCTTTGTAGTATTTGTTTTTATAGCATTGCATTCCAGTGACTGAAGACTTTGTTCTCACGCAGGGGGTATACATCTGCAGATTCCTTTTGGGCTCCAAGAAGAGGTTTTGCCGAAGGAGGAGCTGGGCTTTTTGGTTTTTGTTTGTTTGGGGGATTTTTGTTGTTGTTGTTTTGTTCCATGGTTTTAATGGGAGACTAAATATCTTTGCTCTTTGTAACCACCTTACAAAATGCCTGACTCCTCAACTGTATTACGCTTCAGGAGCACATCTTCGAATACTGGAATATGACATGCACACACATTTTTCTGAATAATTCTCTTAGAAGTATTTGCCTCTGTGTTCTTTTCTTGGCTGTGGCTGCAGGATCATAGGTGGCCTCATAATATTTCTGCTAGCAAATCAATTTTGACAAAGATGCAAGGTTTCCTTCATAACCCTGACAAGAAATGTACCGGTAAGATAAAGGAATGTAGTGCAGGAAACGAGAATACATTAGTTTGGAGGGGTTTTCCCCAGGGTGATTCACTGAAAAGAGATAACATCCCTTGAATTTTGGAAGGAAGACTGCAAGCCTAGTTTGCAGCCTTCAAATGATTGTTTTCTCAAAGCTAATGTTTTCAAAAGAGCAGTAGATCTAATATCTATATTTAAAGGGACCTGAGCAAACTATTTACATCTAATTCAAGCCTCCTGCCCTGGAAGATGCCCCTGCCCATGGCAGGGAGGCAGAAACGACATGACCTTTGAGTTCCCTTCCAACATGAACAATTCTGTGATTCAGTGTGTAACTAGGAGTCAAATACTGAGAGGTAATTAACCATGCAGAGTTGCAACAAGGTCCCAGTGATGTCTATCTCACTAGCAAAAGTAGATGATCCCACAGGGAATCCATCTCTAGGTTTAAATATCTAAATGCTTTGAAAAACCTGGATGCAAGTGCTTAAATTCAGGCACCCAAGTGTAAAATGATAGGTGCATGACTAGCAATTATGAAAGTAAGTTTGTTTCATAGGAGAGAGATGATTTTAAAATTCAGGCATGTGTCTGTTTTCACATATACATACACAGAAACACACATTTATGTTCAAATATATGGAAAAATATGTGTGTGAATGTTTTTTAAAGAGAAGCTTTGGTAATGACAAACCCCCAGCACATTATATTAGCACACTCCAAGAAAAAGCAGGCAACAGCATCTTTGACAACAATAATTTGTATAGGTTTGTGATTAGTGGATCCAGCCAGCCACAAAATTCACAGTGAGATTTTTGTCTTCTCTTTTGTATTGTGTCACAGGTTATTAACCTACCCCTCATGAAAACAACTCCCTTCATGAATGGTTTTGTTGCAGTGTGCAAAACTGGTGATTCGATGGTTCCATATCTGGCCTACTTCAGAAAGCAATTGTTCTTTATAATGGTCACAAATGGCAAAGATTGAGACTGGTTCATGCCTTTTTAAATTATTGTTTTGAGATAAAACTAATTTTTTCAGTTTAGAGCCTATTCTCACACCGTAAAAGCTATAATTTGAACTACAAGTAAATAGATGCCCCAGATATCTCCTATCTAATGTGTAAAGGTCCACACCTCCTCCCATTCCACAGTCTTAGCAAGCCCTGTCTCCACAATGGCAATGGTCCTGCTCACCCAAGTAGTGCAGTGCTGGCTTGTGGGCAGGTGGATTGCAACAGCCTGCTTAATTATCAGATTTTTACAATGCCATTGGAAAAAAATATTTAGCACAAACATGCTGTCATTTGTTCCGGAATTTGCTAGTTTTGCTTCTGGTTTTGTAATCAAATAGGGATAAATGCAAGCTATGCTTGCTTTGAAAAAGTTTCTGGTTATTTATTAGGAAGCAATTAAAGCAGCTAAACTTGAAATCTAAGCAGTGGGTATGTACGCACCTAACTTGTGCCAGTTTTCCTATGCCAGCTGGAAAATCATGAAGCATGGCAGCAAGACATGGGCTGAAACAGCCACTCTGTATTTCAAGTAAACACTGCAAGACACAGAGCTTCTTTCTTCAAAAATTAATAAATAAATGGACCCGACCCAAACCACTCCATCTCCACGGGTTTCTACTGTGTTCAGCACAATCTGATTGCCCTGCTACACAGCTGGAAGCTTGTGCAAATGACCTCTGGAGAGAAGAAAACACACCTCAAAAGCCCAATCTGAGAATTTGCGCCTCACAATGCTGCACAACCCCTACCAGGGCCAGTGGTCCCACTTCTTGTGATTGTATCCTGAACTTCACATTCAAGATTTCTTATTGATCTGGTGCCCCTTTCTTTCCAACTGCAAGGTTGGGGCAATCCCTGGTATCAATATAGGCTGGGGCATGAACAGATCAAAAGCAGCTCTGCCAAGAAGGACTTGGGAGTGCTGATGAACAAAAAGCTGGACATGGGCTGGCAGTGTTCTCTTGCAGCCCAGAAAGCCAAACACATCCTGGGCTGCATCAAAAGCAGTGTGGCCAGCAGTGGAGGGAGGCAATTCTGCCCCTCTATTCTGCTCTGGAGAGACCCCACCTGTGTACAGTTCTGGGGTCCTCAGCACAGGAAAGACATGCACCTGTTGGAGTGGGTCCAGGTGAGGGACATGAAGATGATCAGATGGGCTGGAACACCTCTCCTATGAAGACAGGCTGAAAGAGTCGGGACTGTTCAACCTGAAAAAGAGAAGGCTTCAAAGGAACTTTATTGTGGCCTTTCAGTACTTGAAGGGGACTGATAAGAAGGATGGGGACAAACTTTTTAGCAGGGCCTTTTGTGATAGGACAAGACAAAATTGCCATAAACCACAAGATGGTAGATTCAGATTAGATATAAGAATGAAGATTTTTACAATCAATGTGGTGAAATACTGGAACAGGTTGCTCAGAGAGACGTCCCATCCCTGGAAACATTCAAGGTCAGGCTGAACAGGGCTCTGAGCAAACTGATCTTGATGAAGGTGTCCCTGCTCATTGAAGAGCAATTGGACTAGATGACTAACTTTAAAGGTCCCTTCAAACCCAAGCTGTTCTATGATTCTTGCAGCTATGTAATTATGTGGGACTTTCAGCTTGCATTCTAGGAGAACAGCAGATTCCTAGACTCCGAAGAAATAGAAGCGCTGATGAGTTGTTCCTTAAGGCTTAAGAAAATAGAAGACTCCACCATTTACAGGGTTTTCATAATCCCACCTCTACAGAGCAAGTCTCAACACTGAGGGGGCAATGCTGGGGCTGGGGCTGGCAGGGCTCACCCGGTCCCTCATCCCCTGAAGTGGAAGGGGTGCACTTTGTCCCAAAAGCCCAGGGTATTTCAGTAAACATGAGGGATTTCCCTTCTCTGGGACACCTTGGGAAAACCCAGCCCTTGATGATCTGCACACTGCAGCCCAAAGCTCTGCACACAGGGGTCATCAAGCAAATTCTCCTCCACACACCAGACTGAGTCTGTTGGAGGCGGCGGCCACTTCCCATAAATCAGAATCCCACATCTGACATAATAAAGAGCCTCAGAGGGCCAACACTATTATCTCTGGAAAGCTTTCAGCCTAAGAAATACTTTATTCTATGTAATGTACACAAACCCTTTCATTAAAGGAGGGGAGAACCCTCATTTTCAGCCTGACCATCATCTCTCACTTATTTATATAACCCAGCCAGCATTTTCTCTCTGGCTTTGTTCTTCTTTGGAGCAGTCCAGAGAATCACAATGAATTGTCAGAAATCCTAATTATACACTTCAACAACCACCACCATTTAATTATATAGTATTACCAAACAATGTCCTACTGTGATTAAACACTAAATATTTTAATTGAAAGGATACAAAAAGCCCAACCACAACACAGGCTGAGCAAAGACTGCTGAGTATCTGAACTGTATGTTAGGCAAATATTATGAACAGAGCTGAAGAACCAGTGTGGTAAATTTTGTGAAAAATCATGGATTTGCAACAGCTTAAGGTCCAGCCATAACAATGCGGTAAGAATATCACACCAGCAGAGGGTCCAGCATCCCATAGGCTATTAGATTTAAAGACAAACTCAAACCAGAACAAACCTCAGGAAGTGCTGGTGCTTTTAAATAAATGTCTGGAATAAAAGAGATGTGTCTGTCCTCAGTTACTGAAAATCAAGCAAGGGATCACTCAGTGCATGTCTCTGGAACTAAACCCAAAAATCTAATTAGGCTGTTCAGAAGATGAGAGAAAAACTAGAACAGTTAAAAGAAGAGAGAAGTTATGTATGAATTAAAGACCTGTTCAATGACAGGCAAGATAGCCATGATACATGAGAGCAAAGAGCCTCTCTCAAACTCTGTCTCAATAGAGAAGAATTTAGACTGACTTGCAAGAAGAAATACAGCCAGATCTATAGGGAGATCAAAGCCAGATCTTTGGTTTGTGAATCAGCTTCCTAAGACAACCTGAAGATATTCCATTCAATGATTTAAATAAAACCAGAGGTAACAAAGCTTTAGCAAAGTCACAGAAGGGATCTGTCCTTGAGAATTGTGCCAGGTGGCAGAGTAATGCCATTTTTGTCAAAGTCCAGGCCTTTCATTCTGAAATAAATATGCTTTGCAATGAAACATAGATTCTAATTAAGATTATATAATTTGATGACTAATGCATATGATTTTTATTCTTAATTCAATTTACATTCGACTGAAAGAATGAAAAAAGGTAACACACCAAAGTGTACATTTTCCCTAACATTCTCTAATTTTGTAATACAGTATTTAGGTGTTAGCGACCCTACTAACAGTGTTAACTGGTAGGCAGAAGAAGTGCTTAACTCCATGCTTTGTGGCTTTTGAGATACATTTCTTGAAGAGGGCAACATGATCCCCTCCACGGCTGTGAGCATGGTAGGTGCCAATACCCACGGCAGTGCCACCTGTGCTGCAGGGCCACTCACCAAGGACATGATGAAGTCATCCAGAGCACAGGTGCAAAAACGATGCTCTTCACAGGAGGCTTTCACCTGTTGTTTTACCAGCTTCTGCAACTTCTAACATTAAGGGCAATGCTAAAAACATTGGATCACTGTTTTAAAGAACAAGAAATAATGGAAACTCCAGCTATGCACAGCAAATCAACATTTCTGTATGCACTGATGTTGTCAGAAATGCTATTCCAGTTAACTACAGAAATTAACTATTTTGTGTGCCTTCACAAGTTAAATGGAAATATTTGGCAGCCATCTGTTCCCTGTATGTTTCTGTGCGCACATGCACCCCCGACATGGCTGAGGCAGGTCATTCATTTAGGAGCAATGTAGAACACCATGTGTCCCAGCAAAGTGTGCTTTTAAACTCGTGTAGCTCATACAAATCTAAACCAATTTTCACTCAGTAGTCAGAAGCACAATCGGCATGCCCTTCTCATCAGGATTTTTTCTTTCATCTACTACCTAGTGGAGCAGAACAAAATAGAGTTTCAACCGTATTTGATAGCATAAAAACTGTATTTATCTTTTTTTGTTAGGGAAAAATACAGATATACTTTTGATGAGGTTTTCAGCAGGAAAAAAATTGCCTGCCGACTATGAACAAGTATACCCAACATTATGCAGAAAATCAAACCTGGAGATGTACGGGGAACTACAAGTTTTGTTACATGTTCCAGCTGGAATGCTGCAATAAATCCTGGTGTTAACAGAATTGAAAAAAATTAATCAAGATTTTCCACCTCAAATTAATATATAGACTTTAATGCACCCTTTTCCGGATTTAGTGGTAATGCTCCTGTTGCCTTCATTAAGAACCACTCTAATATAAAAATTACCTCTTTCCCAACAGAAAAGTTTCTCTGAGGACATTATTTGGAATTTAAAAGACTAATGTGCACAAAAAAAGAAGAGGTGAAAGTGTTCCTATCCATGCTGGGTACTTAGCAGTTACATAGACCTCTTATTTGGAAGGTGACCCCAAAAATCAAGAGAGCCACAAGGAAGAATGCAGTAGGACCTCAAAAAAAAGTGAGTTCAGAAAACAGTAGGTATAAAGAAGCCTGCTCTACTCTTAATTATGCAAATTGCCCCTTCTGATTAGCCTTTTCCCTGTGATATCAAGAATGCTTGGCTGAGATACCAATACCGAACTGAGAAGAAAGGATCCCCATAGGCACTGCACTGAACATAGCTCACGCTCACAAATCCACTGGCTGTAAATTCACTCCTAATCTCCTGAGGCTGCATGCTCAACTACAGGAGAGAAATTATGTCTAGGTATAAACGCTGCTCCTCTGGAAGTGTGCTGCCTTACTCCCCTCGGCTGAATTGAGACTTGGCACTAAATCACCTCCAAAGGAGAGGAGCTGTCAGGGTCTGGATTTATTTTTCACCTCACTGGCCTTCTAAAACCACTTTCTAAAGGTAGGGCTTTTTCCACACAAATATTGCAGGCTTGATGGCAGACACAATAAATCCTATTTCCATCCTCCAACCTAACCAACCTCCCCCTCTGCCTCCTTTTCCAGAATCTTATATTTTCAAAGTGGAGGTTTTCCTCTGTGAAGCTGGATCTGTAGGATGAGGAAGGACTGTGACCCAATGCAGCTCCCATCTTTCAGTTTTCTCATTCTGTTCTCCCCTTTTCCCCCTCTCCTGTCTCCTTGTGTCCTGTAGCATCTCTGACTCCTGAGGTCTCCCTAACCCTGGCTCATTCACACCTCACTAGCATCCAATTTCCTGGATAAAACACAGAATGAATTCCTCAGTCAACCAGAACATTTTTTTCAAACACTTGTGCCAATGTGTAACGACTGTGCAATGTGAGGAGCAAACAGCCCTGATAAATGGATTTTTTCCACCTCATACCACCACAGTTTCTGGGATTTTTCCTTGCTTAATATTCACCCTTATCTAGAGAGGAAATTTTTATTCCGTAAATTACTACAAAAAGTTTCCTGTACAGAGGTTGGGAGTGTGGTGAATGTAATTCCTGTTTTCCCTCCTAATAAAACAATAAGCAAATTTGCAGTATCTTGACAAATGCTGGGAAATGATGAATGAAATTTGCTTGTTACCAGTGAGGAAAAGCCATGCAAAAGGGCATCCAGGGCACCACAGTTGCAAAGATAAGGAATTAGCCAATAATTAGACAACAAACATATTACCTGCCTACATAGCACCTACCCTGCTGCCTTCCTAATGTCAATGCAATCACTGTGTTTAGTAGGTGAAAACTCTACTGCAATCATGAAAATATAGAAGCTGACAAATCCATTAAACATGAAAACATTTGCTACACTTTCAACAGCAACAATAACAATAACAACAACAACAATAATAATACCTGCAAAAATAATTATCTTCCTGAAACATATATTCCTTGCTATAATCCTTGATGGCTTATGAAATCATGGAAAACCAAGTATTTGCAAAATACTTTTTAATGGAGCCTGGGAGTTTTAGGGTCTCTGTCTTCAGAGCAGTACAAGGGGAAGGCAGTTGCCATGAGGTCAGGGTCTCCTGAGATTCCACATCTGCAGATAGAGGACTAAGAATCTCAGAATCATTTTGGTTGGAAAAGACTGACAGGTTCATTGAGTTCAGCCTTTGACCCATCTCCACTTTGTCAACTACACCACGGCACTGAGTGCCACATCCAGTTGTTTCTTGAAGACCTCCAGGGATGGTGACTCCACCACCTCCCTGGGCAGTCCATTCCAATACTTGACAACCCTTTTGGTGAAGAAATTCCTCCTGATGTCCAGTCTAATCCTCCCCTGGCAGGGGACATAGCCTGAGGCCATGTCCTCTTGTCCTGTCACTTGTTGCCTGGGAGAAGAGACCAACCCCCAGCTGGCTACACCCTCCTTCCAGGTGGTTCTAGAGAGCAATAAGGTCACCCTTGAGCCTCCTTTTCTCCAGGCTAAACAACTCCAGCTCCCTCAGCCATGCCTCATAAGACTTACAGGTCTTTTAAGTCTGATTTAAAGTTTGATTTAGGTCAAGACTTAAGTACGACTTACTAGTCTTTAGTCTGGCAAGACTCAAGTCTTACCATGCATTTCAGGCTCATTGCCACAAGCTTTATCAGGGGATTGAGGCTGACAGTGTAAAGGCTTAAACCGAACAAAACAATTTTCTTACCCAGAAGGCTAAATAAAAAACTTCGAACTTTTCTCTATAAAACGTATGTGCTTTAATGGAGAGAAAATCCCAGGGCATTTTAATTAAGAGGCAGAAAGCGTAATATAAATCTGTAGTTACAAGTGGGAATTTGTAAATTTTAATTCAGACAAAAAATTGTAAAGGAGACCTTGGATTTTTTTTTTCCCCTAGTTGACACGTAAATATGTTATTAAAAGTTACTGTGAAAGTTACAACCCTATGCAACAAAAAAACCCCAAACCCAAATATTAGCTTGTGTTTCAGTGAAAGCAATCCCAAAGTAACTGAAAATTCGGAGGACAACTATTCAGGGAAGAGGGAAGAAGGAAACTGAGGGAACTTAAACAGTCAGGATGTCTAAACTAATTTTGAAAAATTATTCTGCCTGAAGTTAATGCCAAAGACTTTTGGACTGCAAACCTACATATCTACTTTAGAACTTTCTCACTGGTTTCCAATGTTCTTCTACACTTGTAACTTTATCACACTTTTAACTTTTTGAAGAATGTTGAAGTTCTCAAACAATGGCTGTAATAATCAGTTTCCTTGTTTTGGTATAATATACTACTAAAAATACAAGGAAAATGGTCCCTTTCTGTACTTTCTGTAAAAGGTGGCAAGAACTTAGAAAGCTAATAGAATTGACCATATTTGTGTCAAACCTGAATTTGCTTTTTCATTCTTTTTTTTTGCCAAATACCAAGATTTATTGGTCCTTGAAGAAATAAAAAAAAGAGACTGAAACAAATCTGGGGTCAATATTTGACTTCAGAGTCAATACATCTTGCCTTTTCACTCTCAAAGAGGTCAATATCTGCTGTTATTTATGCCATACTCTGCAGCTGCTCTTTTGAACTGCAGCAGAGAAATATATCACACCCTTGACCCACAGCCTTTCCAACTAAGTGTGGAGACACTAATTTATTTGTTCAAAGCAAGTGTCAAATGTTTTTAGCACTAAACTGCCCTAAACACTCTTGTTCCTTATCACAATTTCAGTTACACAAGTGCAACCTCTCTGGCTTCCAGAGACTTACATGCAATTTACATCAGTGCAGGTGTATCACTCAGCCAGGGAGCTGGAAAATGTTTTTTATTCCACGTCAAGCTAAAAGCATAAAGCAGAAAAGCAGGTGAAGCTGCCGCACTGGCAGCTAAGTGGAAACTTTGTATTAAAAAAATTAACACACAGCACTGTAACCTATTTAAGGAAAATCCAATAAAATACAAAATAACTCTTCCTTGTGTCTTTGGAATCCACAGGCACTTAGTCCCTGTAGTGCTCTAAAGTTTATAACTAATTGGCTGAAAAATAATTTTCACATATTAAGAATAAAAATATTTTCTAAAAATTCTGTTTCTCAGCAATTTTATTTGACTTAGTACATTTATTTCTTGGCTAGTTCCTTGTATGGTAAGTTTCAGTCCAGTACAAATTTTTTCCATGGCTGAACTATATCCTCCTGAAAAGCAGAGCTGGAAATGTTGAAAACCATAAACTATAGCAAAGGCACACATCACAAATAGGATCACGAAAAGCAGAGCTCTCAGTGTGAGCAGAACCTTCTTTTTCAATGAAATGTGTAGTTTGTTTGTTAAGCACACTTCATACCTTCTCATACTCTGAATCGTACTCCAGCTTCCAAAAGGAAGAAATATTTGAACACATATGCTGCAGCCTTTTCACTTACAAAACCAAGAGTTTTCACTACTTTTCATGTTCTTCTTGTTCTGCATTTCTTCCCGATCCACAAGAAAAGATGGCATCTTTGCTCATTTGAACAATGCATCACTCTATTTAAATAGCTTAGACAAGACTTTCTTTAATGCTGTGAAAACTAAGAGTTTCAAAAACATTTTTAAGGAGAATTAAGGTTTTCAGTTTCTTCATATCCTACTATATGAATACTATTTTTAGATGAACTGTGTTGCGCAGTTGTGCACATGACCCTAAAATAGATTAAACTGCTTGATAAATGTCCTGGTAGTTCTTGTGCCAAAAGATGAGAGAGGATATGCCCAGCAAAAAGTGTTACACCCCTGTAGAAATTGGGTAGTAAAATTAGTTATGCAGGTTCTTCTCTCTTCCACTCCATGTTTTGCCATGTGCTTTGTTAAAGAAATTTAAATGCACTTACAGAAATTTCCTCTAAGTGTTCTGCCAAGGTGCATGAGCAAACTCAGGTCAAAATTTTACTGTACATGGACGGAAGCCAGAGGACAGAAGAGCACTTAATTTTTAATCATTATTTCATTAGTTAGTAAACTGCTTAGCTGCTCCATAATATTTTGGATTGTCTGAAAATGGCATACAGCTTTGCGGGAAATCCTTCTTTGGCCTCTCTCAGCCGCAGACACAAACCTTATAGGTTTCCCAAGGGGACACAAAACTTAGTGCGTAACTAAACATAATGAAGAGTACAGGGCAGCCATTCAAGCAAGCTGAGTCACAGGATAAACTGGGACCACATACAGAAAAGTGAATATCAGGGTATCTGAGAGCATGGTGGAAACAAAATCACAAACCCTGTGTGCTGTGAGTGGAGAGCAGTGGCTCCAAAAAAGATAAAGAGTGAGATGACAAGAAGGATTCCCACCATGATGTTAGGGACAAAAGGGCAGAGCCAGCTTCTTGGCTTGCTGCAGTGAGCTGGCAGCTGGACCAGCCTCGGGCATCACAGCACTGATGAGAACTCAGCTCAACACAGGGACTGGAAAAGCCCAACTCAACTGCTGTGGCTTCCAGCCTCCTCATGCTGGAGACAGCACTTGGAGGCTGGACAGCCTTGGACCAGCTCTACAGCTCAGGGCCAGGCCAGTCATTCAAAGACCAAGAGAAAAGGTCTCCTGGAGCTGGTGACCAAGGGCAGCTCCTGATGGAGTCAGGAGTCTTGAGGGCCACTGGCTCCAAGGTAACACGTACAGGAGGGAGCTGCTATGGAGCTAATGACCCTGATGTCCCTAGTGGGGGAGGCTGCAAGTCACACCAGGTGTTTCCACCACTGTGAGTCCTACCCGGAGTCCGGGGTTTACAGTGAGAGGCTTAAACTGAGCCAAATGCTTTTCATACTTGGAACAAAACAGTAATTAAAAGAAAGCCAGAAGACTTGGCTGCAAACTTGGGTGCTTTAATGGAGCACTGTCACTAAAGGGCACTTTTATGAAGAGGTAGGAGTAACATACATTCCTGGCTACAAGTTGGAGGTAGAGACACTTCTTGGAAAAAAAGCAAAAATTGAAGCAGTGGGGGTGATTACAACTGGAACAAATTACCATCACAGGGGATTCCCTGTACTTTAATTCCCTTAGATCAAGCCCGACTCCTCATTTAAAAGATATGCTTTAGCCAAAAACAAAGCCATTGGACTTTGTACAGGAGTAACTGGATACAATTGCACAGCCTATCACACACAAGAGGTCAGAGTAGTTAAGTGCTTTGGCTCCAATCCTCACACATGGAAATACGTGCCTCTGCTGTGGCCTGCTGCACAGAAAATATATGTCTCTAGGGGAAGTTCACAGTGATGACAAGATGCTTCACTACCTCTAGGGGGATGTGTCTTTCAGATCCAGCTGAGCTCAAAATTAAAACAGGGAGTGAGCAGATAACCCTCCCAGATGTTTCATGGCACTGGATGGAGACAGCAGATGATAAGGTTCAGTGTATGCTGGAACACGAGAGGGTTTGTTTTTTTTTTCTTATAAAGCAGGTAATAAGTCTGTTCAAGAAACAAAATAAAGTGAATCCAAAGGAATAAAGGCTGGAGGCTAATTAAAAGCCTACTTCTATTAATACGGGGGGAGAAACTGCTCAGGGATAGTTCATTATGTTGAATCATGGCCCTCTAATACTGCCAGAAAATGCTAAGAGCTTTGGTGAGTTATCTTTGACCTGGTTTGTTAAACAAAACTGCTGTGTTGTTGCTTTTCCCAAGAGTGGGCACAGATATCCACCTTGGGAGGCAACAACCAAGTCAAGTATATGTCTCTTATGAAGGGGTGAAAGGACACATTTCTCATCTTGACCCCTTTTTTTTTTTTTCCTTTAGATGTGGTTCTTCCAGTCTGCAGGACTTTCTTCAGAGCTGTCAGCCAAATTTTGGAGGAAAACTCTTTTTGCCAAAGTGCAACTTTTTCCTTGAAGAGTATAGCAAGTATGGAAAAGTACGAGGGAAGAACAATGTTTCAGTCAATTAATACAGCTTGGGAAAACATAACCATACTAAATTTTTACTATTTTTACTATTTAAATAACTGAAAATTTGCTGATAATGCTAGTGATCACTAAAAAAACACAGTATGGAAAGTAAGGATTTAGGACCAGGATGTGAAACAGAAGCATGATCTAGAAAACTGAAAAGGGCTAATTTGGACAGGCTTGTAGAAGCTGTTTACTGAAGTACTACTTAAGATGAAGATCACTTGACATTCACAGAAAACTTCTGAGATCCAGCTGGTCTCTGCAGTCCCTATCCTGAGCATCCTTTCTGTTGTATTTGCACCCTTACTTCTAGAAATAATTTAAACGCTGCTTTTTGGGACAATTTAGTTACAACCAAAAAAGGATAATGAATGATATAATAAATCAAACACTGCAAGTTTGCTAGAAGTACTGGACAACCATGCATGAAAGCTTAAGCATTAAAACCTGCTTTCTTGCAAACTTTCCTTTACCCACATCTGCTGGGAAGGTTCCCGGAACTTGCAAGAGAACAGAGACAGAAATGGTGGGGTTTTGTCAGCTTTTCATGGCATAACGGGTAATCAACACATCAGCCTTTTACAGCCAAGAAAGCTGCCTCCCTCTGAGCTGTAACTTGAATCATTCCCCATGTTAGTCACAGCTGGGGGCGGCTTGTGCTCTGCTTCCAGCCACGACTGCCACGCTGGGGGAAGGGGTAAGGGCGCTTTTGGGAATCTGCAGCATGGCAGGGACCCCGTCATGGAAGGGGGACGGTCACTGCAGGGAACCTTCGCTGCAGGGCACTGCTTGAGGCATGTTCACACTCACGCTCAGTTTTTCTGCAGCCTGTAGGTGTGTTACTGTTTTAGCGCCTTTTTCCAGTAGGGAGCAAACTGTGGAAGACTGAGCACCCAGATATCCTGTATTATCCAGTCTGACACTTATGAACAGAGAAAATGCCACTGTAATACAGAGCTGCTTCTTAAATGAACACTGTTGCATTTCAACAAGGATGCTTAATGTGTTGCAAAAAGGAAGACTGAGGGCCTGTGTCTTCTTAATTCATCTGAACAGTACCTGGCAATCTTACAAAGTGAAAAAAAACCCATTGCCTTGAATTTTCATTAAGGCTCAGTGTTCAGATTCAGTGCCAATTCTCATTGACTCACCCCGTCTTCAAGATAAGTTGCAGACTAATCTATTTTACTTTCTTACAGCAGTAAGGCCAAATTACCTTTGTACCTGCTCTGGTGGAGCCTCACAGAGTTAATGTCATCACATAGATAAAACTCAGCCCAAAATTTGGTGTGCTGACTGATGTCCATTCTCTGGTTTTCCACCCTTTATCAAAAGAAAGAGAACAGCCCATCCTTCAGCTCTGTGTGAGAACTAGCAAAGACACAAGTTCCAAAATTTATATTTTTACTTAGCTTGAGACCCTCTAGTGAATATACATTTATTTTAACAGATTGAATTTGCTTAGCAGCTATTACAGACTGAAACTCAGCTCTAAAAGATTATTACCATGAATTAAGACAATTTTCTGTAGTGGAAATTCACCTCATAAATCAAGTCTGGTATTCATATGGCAGCACAGATGCACCAACTCAACTTGCAGCTGTAGGCACTCAGAAAGAAGCAGAATTTGTCGCTAAATCTGCAATTGTTTGATGAAAAAATGAATATATTTTGACTTTCAAGTGAACAGATTATTGGAAGATGTAATACAGAATTTCAGGATATCTAGTACAAAACACTACTGCTGGTAAAAATGAGGAGACAGTGGAAATTAAACGGTTTTCCTAGTTCTGCCTGCATTGCAGTTTTTCGAATATATGTTCCTCTGCCTCCAACATGCTGATCAGCAGGACAAGCATTTCTTCAGTATTGACACACCATTCGGCTCTATGTTGAATATGGAAAAGAGTTGGTTTTGCCCCACAGGAATGTAAAGCACTTCCAGGTCCAGGGGAGTTACTAAATAAACAGCCTACAGTTCAAAATTACCTGGGAACTCCTGCTGAAATTGGGACCATTCATCAAAGAGACAGTTTAACATTAAATACCTGGGTAGGAGGTTAAATGAAGTTGCTGGTGGTTCACTCTTCTGAAATTTGGTCTGTTATTACTATACAGCCGAGGTCCCTGTTTTGAAGACTAGATTAATCCCACTTACTTACTTATTTTTGTCATTCAAAAAGTGGCTGAGATCTTGATTTTGACTGACCAGACAGAATAAACCCAAAAGCTCTAAAAAAAGAAGTTTGTCCAAAATTTATATTTGGGATGAACATGTTTGGGATGAACATAGAACTCACAAGAAAAAAAATTCTGTGATTCAGCGACCACACAAAACAGAAGTTTTTTTTCTATAATTCTGACATTTTTTTCCCAACAGAAAATTCTTTATTCACAATAATTTTTCCTCAGATTTAGATTTTTAGCATAATCCAATTTTCAACCCTAAAATATGCCACATTGGCTATTCTGTTAAGCTTCATGGTGAAATTTTGACTATATTAAAACAGAAGTACACTTTTGTCCGTAAATACAGACTGCCAGTCATGCTGTCCACCTTTAATAGCACAGAAACAAAATTTGACTCACATCAGGTAGTAGTTTAAAATATATGGTCCCTCCAGTGCCGAGACACACCAAGTAAAGTCCTAATTGCAGGTTTTCCACGGAATTTGCTGCCTTCCTGAGCAATTTTTTTACTTCTCAACCAAATTTTCAACTCTTATATCAATGTGAATCCAGGATAATTTCAGTGTAGTAACTCTAGATCTAAATTGGTACAAGTGAAAACAGAACAGCACTAGAATATAATACTGCAATTAAAATGTTACTTGTTGAAACAGATTGTAGAAGCCATGTCCAAAATCTCTGGTTTTGTTGCTTTAATATATTTTGTGGGATACTCAAAAGTACTTCAAAAAAGGGGTCACCAATTCAGAACAAGAACGTATTAAAAATCAGCTTATATCTTCCCATGACCCAATCTTTCTGGAGCCCTTCCTGGTTCCCTGTCAAGGCAGTGCTTCCAGGAATACCTTCAGAAGCTCTGAAAACAGGCAATATAAAGCCTGGGCTGTGGTGAATAATATAATTAGGAGAAAAGAATGCAAAATACAGTCTTTTTTGCAAATTCACCATGCTCAATTGGAATATCTCCTGTACATAAAATTCCTGCTTTATGAAAGTGGTATATGAGGAAAATCTAAAAGCTCATTTAACAGTTTTAGGAAGTGGTCTGCATTCAGAACATCTCATAATTAATACCACATCATTTACCCCAGTGAGGTTGAAGAATAATGTGATTATGGCTCACATGCCTCCATCCTGACTTAGCTTCCCTGCTACTCCGGTCCCAGGCCTCTCTTCTAATTCAGCTAGTCAGTTTGGTAGATACCAGACACTTAGGAACCAGGCTGGGATAAATCAGCCCTCTGAAACCAATCTGAATTTTAGCCAGATGAGGTAAAAACTGCGTGACTCATGCGTTGTGCAATAACTCACTATTCAGTTATCTCCAGTCCTCTCCACACGTCCCTATCCCCCCCTCACAAACACCCTGAGAACTTTGCAGGTCTCTGACACTTTACCTGCTGTGCCTATCACACACTGAAGTTCCCCTGGATGAACAGACAGCTAGATATTACACAGTTCCTGTTGGTATCCCACCTCCTCAGCAATTCCAGCTCTCCCTGTGAAAGCTTGTGGGATGCGAGGTTAAAACTTCCCGAAAGCCTTCACACAGGCACTTACAACAATTTTCCACGTTGTTTCAAAGGGGTGCTTGCTGGTTTATAAATACATCTCAGATTTGTAACTCAGGCTGAAGCTGTCATTTAGTCATACAGGCTCTTTCCTTAAAAGTTTCTACTGTTAGCTTTCGCCACATTTTTGCTACTGAAATTTTGGACCCTAGGTTGGCCACCCCTAGACTCAGTGATTAAAATCCCTTTGCCACTGGATTCCTGACATTTTTTTCTGACCTCTTCCAGAAGAGCTCCAAGGCAGCTGCTACCTCCATTTCCCCCATGTGACTCCCTCATATTTCCTGCATCCCTCTGCTATGTCCCGCTTCCCCATCTCCACAACACACACATGGGTCTGTCAGTAACTCCAGATGTCCTGTGGAGTCATCCTCCTTTAATGTCTCTCTTCTCACACCCTGGCCTTCCCCTCCCTCCTTTCCCTTGTAAAACTTCTGATGCACAAGGGAATCTCTCATCTCCCAAGAGCCAAGCAGCACCTGGCCCTTGTGCAAAGAGCCCCAGACCTGCTCCATCACATTCTTCATCCTCTGACTCCCCTGCAGAAGTCCCTGGTGGCCCCAAGATTCAGTGGCTGCATTGCACATGAGTCTGCCACCTGGTCGCCTTCTGGGTCAGCTCATGTCACATACACCCCTGTCCTTAACCTGGAATCAATTCTGGACAGGGACTGTACTGAATAAGTTACTGTTTGAATGGTGTGACCTAAAGTGTATTGTAAATGACTTGGTGAGTATAGTATTTATAGCTGCTTCGCCTGGAGCCTGGAAGTGAGGGCTTTTGAAACACTCCAAAACAAAGTCTGCTAAAAACCCACCCTCCTAAACTTCCTCTTCAATTCCTTCTCTCAATCCCTGAAAAAGCAGGAGATACAGTTAATCCACCCATTTTCACGGCAATATCACTTCAACAAAGGTTCAGAGGAGTATCTGCCTTCCCCACACAACATCGTATCATGTAAGGAGGCTGTGACAGAAACAGATGTTGACTGTATATCAAAAGGAGGTTACCACCATGCTGATACACTTGTTATCTGAAGGCTGCAGTTGTCAGAAGTTTTGTACAAACTGCAAGCCCACCTGGCTATTGAATGAGGACACATCAAAGAGGGGCCGAGCCAGAAACAGTCTGACATGAAACCCCTATTCAGCACCACATTCTTGCAAATGGCAATATAATCTCCAAAAAGATGCATGAGGATATGAAGAATATGTCTGTACAGCATAAAATATCTGGCAATTGTGGTGGGTTCACCAGTCTGAGGGCCATGGCTGAAAATCCCACCAGAGGACACAAACTTTGGAAAATACAGAGGAGTCGGAACTACAAAGCAGCTCAATTGTGAGGTAATTGGTTTTGCTCATCCAATACTGTCTTCTTTTAAAATTTTGCCAACTAAATATGAAAGGCAAGAGCCCAGTCACATAGGAGGGATAGGTGACTGTGTTTCAGCAAGCAGGGAAGGCAGTGTGGGTAACCACCAGAGCCTGACAGTAGGAAACCCTATAACTGAGGAGAGAGTAAATGAGGAGAGAGTAAATGCAATGGCTAAGTCTGTAAGCAAAATTAGAGATGTGGTATAACTGTGTCTGGTGATGGCACTGGAATAGTTTATGCTGTTTCTGCATCCATTCATTGAGCAACTGAAATGCAAAAATGAATTGGACAGTACAGACGAAAGGATGATAAAAACTTTCCTTAAAATGAGGCGTTAAAGAAAACGTGATTTTACTGAGTTTATCAAAGATGAGGCTAAGCTGACTTATTTATGTTTTGCTCATAA
The DNA here is from genome assembly GCA_013397055.1 of Pachycephala philippinensis. Taxonomy (NCBI): domain Eukaryota; kingdom Metazoa; phylum Chordata; class Aves; order Passeriformes; genus Pachycephala; species Pachycephala philippinensis. Next base: position 154,888 of record VWZT01007447.1, on the reverse strand, counting down.
ATGAAACCCCTTCTGACAATACATGGCTTTCAAACAAAGACATGATAAAAGCCAATGTGGTGGACAGTGAAGTTAAACATATTCCAAGTAGACACAAGCTGACAAATCTTATAAGAGATGATGATTAACAATGGGAAACAGTGAGAAAGACATAAACAGGATTTTCTGCTCCATGAAATGTTAAAATTAAAACTGGATGTCTTTTAATAAGATATGCCTTAGCTACAAGAAAAAAAAATATTATGGGCATTGTTCAGCAATTCTGCTCTCTTGTATTTTGTAAAAGGTCAGGCTTCATGACCATAATGGTGCCCTCTAATTGTAAAGTTATGAGCCTATGCATTTTTAAAGCATTCCATGCTCTTGAAAACCATTAATTGCGCCAAACCATATGACTATAAAAAGGACTTTTGATGGACAGGCTGAAGAGGGTATCTCACAACAGCCAGTTAACCAGCTGCCCCTCAAGGAAGGGTGGGGAGAAACTTTTCCTCTTCTTTTGCTGTTTCAGGAAAAAAAAGTATTGTGAGGCATAAGGGTGAGCCATTTAAAAGGAGACTCCAAAAAAACATACAGAAAAACTGCTTTTAAAAAAAATCCATCCCCACAACTATTCCAACATGTTTCAAAGAAGTCGCTGTGGATTAATGATGTCTGCAACCACTTTTCTTACTAAATAGTTCACTCTCTCCTTGAACACTGAAACAGCTTTCTCCTCACCTTTCAGTTTGCTGTGAACTCTTGTAATTAAGGAAAGAATGTTGACATGGTCTTTGGCTTTTTAAAGAATGCCAAGAGATGCAGTTTCTTTGTATTACTCCACTTGTGCAGTATTAGGAAAACTCCAAACCTCCCTGAGAAAGAATGGATGACCTGACTGGGGAGACTGACAGATTTCCTTTGATGCCTCGCAAATGCCCTGTCCTACTGCTCGTGTATCACTGCTGATAATGTGAAACACAGGGCTGTGAGCCCCAAGTTCACACTGAGCCTGTCCCTGCACTCCCAGCACCACAGCATTACTGCACCTGTCCCACTGAGTATGGGCCCATCAGCTCAGCACCTTTGTGTTGTGTCCTCCTGTCTGGTATGATGAAATACATCCTTCAACACTTAGGCACCCTTTAAATAAATTTTTTTAAAAAATTACTTATCCATATGCAAGTTTTGAGAAAGCTTTTAGAAAGGCACTGGTAAAATGTAAAAAGGATTTTGACATTATACAACATTCCTAATCCTGAAAAGTGAGGTGTCACTTTTGTCTTCAGGTTTAAACTCAGAGAAGGCTTTGTCTACAGTTCTTCCACTAACTCTGACAAGAACTGGTTTAAAACAGCATTACCTTCATCAAATACAACTGAGTTCCTCCTCTGAAAAAAAAAAAAAAAAAGGCTTTAATGATCTTCAAATATCAGGCTTTCTGAGGACCATAAGCCAAAATCTACTTGACTTTCCCCCTCAGCCTCCCTGTCTTGAAAAGCAAATTTCACATCTGCTTGTTATCAGTAGTTATCTCACAGCATGCCTCTGAATCATTTAGAAAACTCAAAGCACATGTTTATCCCTGCTGAGGAACCAGTCATTATGATGCTATTTACAGGCCCTTGGTGACCCAAGCTCACTACATGGTGTAGAAAACTGCCAAAGATTTTGTCTCAGGAGTTCTCACTGCTGCTAGGTTTAATTACTTACCATCAGCTTTCAGCCAGGAGGCTGCACTCCCTCCTTTCAAGCTGCATTGAGGCATGCTTGTGTGAGGATATGTGGGAAAGCTAAGATAAATCAATTAGACAGATGAAGCATGTTCATGTGAGGTTAAAGCACACTAAGTCCTCATGTGGTTACTCTTATTCAGAAGAATAAAAAGGCTTTCACTTTCCTGTGCAGACAACTTCAAAGCTGCACGATTTTACAATTGTAGTGTGTTGTTAAAAGCAATGAGGGGCTAGGAAGAGATGCCAACAGTCTTGGGTAAATCTGAAAAATGAAAACACTGATTGCTTAGTAATGTGGAAGGATGATATGTCCTTCTGAGACCAAATGTGCTTCCCCCAAGACACTGTGCACACAAACCCCTCCAGAGCCTTTCTGCTTAGATGGCCAGGCAAACCTTACATTTGTCTTAGCACAAGGATAAATAACTGTGTCACTACAAGATACTCAAAATAAGCCTACTTTTTTTGTGGGACATGGAGGTTCATGCAAGTCTGCGCTTCCCTGACTGTACAGAGTCAGCAGTTTTGCTCAGTATTTTCAATATACAAGAAAACCATTTAAAGGTCTGATCCTACAGCCAGTGTTCAGTTTGCAAGTGCTCCTTACTACACCACACTGAAAATTTGCAACATCCAGACCTTTGCCACTCTGGAACAAAAGGCCAAGAATATTGGCTACTCATTTGTGCGAAGAGCAGAAATCTCTTCATACAATTTGTCTTAACCCTCTTGAAAATCTGTGCAGGGTTAGCCCCACATGTCATTTTTCATGATTTTGAATCAAAACAGAGCCCTATGTTTTTTGCTTTTCATTGAATAATTTCAGCAGTGAGCTGTATTTTTTTTTTTTTTGCCTAGAAGTGTTTCAACAAGCTAAAAAAGTTCTTTCTAAGGCCTTAGCAGCACTTCAAGAAACAGAAGAATCCCAAGACCACCTCCTCGTCTTGTTTTGCTAAAGAATCTTTCGAAAAGGTAACAACATCAGACACGGACGTTGCAGCTTTCACTGCTTTCAGAGAATGTCTTCTTCACAGAGAAGTGACCTACAATGCCAAACTCCAAGTTTTATATGTATGTGAAAACCCATCTGAGGCTACTTGCTGTAGCATATCTGTGTGATGCACCAAGTACAGACAGAGCCATCTATTATAAATTCTGTGCAGAAGTCGTAAGGTGTCTGTCATCTTCTTAATTAAACTAAACCCCAAAACAATAATAAAAACCCAACCCCAAACAAAAATATTTCAGCAGACCGAGAACAGCTGAATGTCACCAGTATTTCCATTCCTGCGTGTGGGTAAGTATCTGCAGCTGACAACTTCAACCACACGTTCTGCAGGCTGCCTTGTTCCTCACTGTTGGGGGGATGTTTACATATCCACTCACATGCATTGTGTTCTTTAATAACATAATATACAGAACTGGGAAAATTTAAAGAGAAAGCACTTGGCTAGAGCTAGGTCCAAACCAAAGCTATGTCTAACCTAACTATGCTTCAATTCCTTGTGTTCCTGTCATCAAACTAGTATAAAATTTGACTAGACTTAACATTTCTGGCTTTGTCTTGAGAAAACCATGGAAACTTGGGGTTGGATTAAATTTAAAAAAAAAAAGCTTCAACTGCAGTGCAGTGTGACACTGTAAAAAAAAAATCTAGAGGCAGTAAGTGTATACAAAATATCTGTTCTGTCCTGTAAATAGATATTAAAAGCTTAGCTAACATTCCACAGTGGTTTGACAGAATAGACTTTGAAGAAATCAAATTAGAAATGAAAAATATGTATGCCATTTATTTTGCACATGCTAGTGCCATAGGAGCAGTTCAGTAAGTGTGAGGAGCCTGCTACATTACTCAGAGGAGAAATGCATATTTCAAATCTGCCTTCATTTAAGCAGTGCAGTTCAGTTTCCTCTGTTTCTCCAGTTTCTGGCTCACATTTGGACTGGACTGACTCTTTTGGCTGAAGTGCAGCTTGACTTGGGATTCAACTCCAGATACGTACATCACTGACACACAGGAGGGAAAGACAGCGGTGCACTGGAAAGGGCTGTTTCTGCTGCTGTTGAAGACTGCCATTCTCTTCTCATGCAGGAAGCTCATGATTTTGAGGTGACACTAACCTCCTGGTTAGGTCCCCACACAGTATTTGCTTCGCTGAATGCTTTAGAACCCTTTTTTGTTCAGGCCCAGGTCCTGGCATGGTTAGCCAAAGCTTTCCACTTCCATTTAATTTTTCTTCAAGATGTAATTACTGCAATGCACTCCAGCTTGGAGCTACCCTTGAAGATCAGTCAGAGGCAACAGCTACCACACACTGTGGCTTCCCACTTGCTAGGAATTGCTCACCACAGGCGACATGTCACAACAACTCTTTCAACACACTGTAGAGATTTGCATTTCTCATGTTCAAAGTTGCATTCATCTAGATTAGCAGAGACATGGGGAAGCTGGCACCACTGTGCTGGTTTGCTGAGGCTGGAAAACCAAGGGCTTGCTTCACACAAAGATTAGGCACTTTTGGATCCAGTGTATTTCCAAGCCTTTTAAAGATGGACCTCACTGCTTTTGTCCTGTCCTTTGCCAGTTCCAGGATCATCTTGATGTCACCTCCTGCACTGACCTCATCAGCAGGCTCCTCTGGTGCCCCGCTGCCTTTCCCCTGTGTCCCTTGCTGTGTCCCTGCCACACAAGGGTGAAATACAAACTAATGCCCCTGCAGAGCTGGATATCTGTGCTGTGCTCTGCTTGCTGCTGTGTCTCACTGGACTGGGCAGGAGCTGGCAATCTGTAACTCAGGCTGTGTGTACGGTGCTCACCTTGGGAAATCGGGATACGACTCGGAGAAGGCACCAGGCTGAGCAGTGTTTCAGGTGTTCAGTTGCCACCTCAAAAGGTGGGATGTTGTTATCTGTAAGGTGTTGTGCCAGAAGCAGAGAGCCAAAGCTGAGCCACAGCTTCTCAGGGCTGTACTCTAACCTCCAGGTCACCTAACTGCAGCTCCTAACAGTAAACACCATAATGGAAAGCCTGGCATAGCTACGCAGGGATGGGGTCATTCAGACTACAAACCAACCTCTTCTGCATAAGAATGCAACCATAACTGTTTGAATTTAGCTAGCCCTTGTTTTGTTCTGGACACAGCCTGTTTACACTGCTTAATTGTAGTCATTCCTGTGGCTTTGTTTGTTTGTTTACAACAGTACTCCGAAGTTTGGGAAAAATGTTGCAAAAGTTTCAAATAGTGAACATGGCAGTCATTTTTTAACCTAATGTTTATAGTTTATAGGAGGGCTTCAACATGCATTGTAATATTGCAAAACCCCAGCACGTCTTTGCATAGTTTGTCAGTATAAATCTGGGGACAATTTATGCAGTGCTGAGAAACAGCTACTTCTGGTACAGCTGTAAGGTTTTGCAGACACACAAGATAAATCACCTACTCAAAGATGATGGAAACACTACCGAGAGTTTCAAACAAGTTCACAATTAATTAACATCTACCATCATTAAAAACCTGTAAAAGCAATTATGAAAAAAAAAAAAAAAAAGAAAAGGATGTGGCACCACCCTCCTGTTATGTCCCCACATAGTATTTGCATCAATGAAGGATTTACAGCAGCATTACTTACTTCCTCTTTTTTCCCCATTTTTCAAATGGGTTTTCTGAAGATTTCCTGAGCTGAGTCCATATGCTGTATTTCTCATGCTTTAGTACATATATTCCAAAAGTGTCCCTTTTCCCAGGATTTGTCAGTCTTAGTGATACGTCAAGCTAAAGAATCTCAACCTTCTCATAGTCTGGTTGGAGCTAGACCTGTTCACCTGAAGAAGCAAAGGTCTGGCATCTAATTTAGCAAGAATCAATGGGACGGTTTAGGAACGGGGAGTCTGAGGAGCTCTATGATAGGCAGGAACTCTGGTCCAGCAGAATCTGAAGAGGGTATTTTCCTTCTACATTCACTACCTACATACACTTGAAAATTTTCCTTGCCTTCTAATGCACGGCCCTAAAACCTACAATTCTCATACCACGAGACTGGAACACTTCTTGAAGGGGGACATCTTTCTTTTAACAGCAGATGAGTGCTCTGAGACATACCAAACCACAGGATCTTTCTAAATAACCTCCTTGTGAATTGTTTCAGGTGAGGTGCTCTCTCCATTCTGTTTGATCTCCTCCAGCCTAAATTCTATATTTACACTGTGCAGACAACTTTTTGCTGTGACACTGATTACATTAGCTTACTGTGCATGGTGTATTTTCTACAACGCATGAACATTTAATTCAAGGTATCTGTTCTCTGCTGCCTGAACCTGGAATTTTAACCAAGAATTGCACAGGGTTTTGCCTTGCCTCCTTTTGCCCTTTATTTTGTGGAATCTCAGTGTGTTGAGATTTGCAACTTCATGTTCCCCCTCAATATCGAGGATTTCACTGGCTTGTGGTGAAATATCCATCTTACACTTTCTTTCCTCTGTGTTCACATCTGGAAAGAGGCATGATGTCATCAGTATAGTATGTCATCTGCCTCATCTCCCCTGGTAAAAATGAGAAAATTTGCTTGATTTTCAAGCATTCATTCAAGAGTCCGAATGCAACATGAAGCTGCTCGGAGTGTCCTACCCGCTCTGGCCAGTCTGATTAATCTGCACCATCACACAGCTCTCTGGGAGGATTTTAACAGCCATTGCCTTGTTCTCAGAAATAAAATAACTCATCTCATTCACAAATTCGTATTCCTCTCTGCCCTTCCCCTAGCCTCGAATCCCATTTCTGTTCCTTTAAAGGTGAATTATTTTTTTGTTTCCCTTTCATTCCAGCAGAAAGATGGCCCCTTTTCTGTTTCAATGGGACCCAGGCCTTCCTGCCGCAGCTGCTCCCTCCTGGCCAGTGGCCGACTGCCTCATCCGAGCTCAATCTTAATGTAGTTTATTTTTCTCTGTCTTAGTTGTTTCGTTCTTTGCCTTTTCTTCGGGTTGGACCTCTCTTAATCAATCTCAGTCTTAGCCCTTTTCCCTTTCAATTCAGCCTTTTTTTGCTCTGCTGGGTTTGGGGTAAAGGAAACAAGGCTTCCTTAGAGTGATTTGCTTAGTCTCTTTTTTCCTTATTTCCTTACCCTTCTCTTCCTCTGCCAGGGAGGTCAGGAGAGCTCTGACCTTGGGTAACAGTGCAAACTGGAACATTTGTGATCGCAACAGAAACAATTCTTTAATTAATTAAACAATCCAGAAGTTGCAGAAGGAAGCCAGCAGGGCTCTCCTGCCTGCTGGGACCTGCTACCCGGTGTCTTACATCGCCTTCCAGGCTGAAGTTCACTCTCACGGAATGAAGTCATGACTCTGATACGTCCCTCTTTGTCAGTCAGCAGCAATACAAGTCAAGCATCTTTATTTCTGTATATTTGTTTCTGCCTCAAAAAAAAAAATTAAAATTACCCCTTAAAACTCAAGTTGTGTTGTTGTGTACCCTTACTTTGCTTCATGTGGCTTTTGTTTACACAGCTGAAGAGTCACAAAGTTGATGAACTTGAAATATATGAAGAATTTTGTAAGAAATTATTATATGAAATCTTAACTGGAAAGAAGAAGTGCGTATGTTTGCTCCTATGGATGGCAGTAGGGCACGTACCATTGACTCCTTGGAAAGAGAATGCAGCCCTACAGCTTCCAGCTGAAATGTTTTATAACTGTATTGGCCTGAATGGGGTCTGAAAATTTGTCCCATGTATAAGAGAAAGAAATTCTCTTTAGGAGGCTTTTTCATCTGTTTAACAGATGTTCATAAAGATCGAGCCACACTTTCTAGGAGGGTTGGGGCCACTGAACCATGTAAATGATATGGGGAAAATACAGGACAATGTCAAAACACCATTTGCTTTTAAGGTGGAGGGTTATCTCACCAGCTCTCAAGCATCTAAGACAACTTTTTCAGCAATGCCAGCTGACATAAAATTTAGGGCTGACCATTCTGATATAAAAACACAGTGACTGGAAATCATGAATAATCCATGGAGAAATCCATGTCCTTAACTCATAATCACATTTCTTTAGATCCTCAAGTTTGCCATGTGGTGTTCAGTAGTCTCCTTTTATGAGTAGCCACACTTCATCATGCCATCTGCAGAAGAAAATAACTGCATTTAACAGAAGCCTCTCTCTATTTAGAGCTGCAGGGGGAACTAATTAAAGGTAACTGAAACCACAGCTGGTAAAATAATTATATGGCATCTAAACTATTTTGGAAAGCTCTCATTGTTTCTCGGTGTGACAAAGCAGAGTAAGATTGGAAACCTACCATCACCTTAACATATTTGTGGTAAATGATGTACCTATAACTCCATGGGATACTCCCTAACGCAGGCATGTGTAGCATCCATGCATGTTTTATGTATACACAAACACACACACACATCATATAAAAATGGACCTTTTTTTGTGCTCTTACTAGCCGCATATAGACTTCAAGACTTAGGAGAGAGAAAGAGGTACTGGCATTATAAAACTATACTAAAGAGATGCCCACATTACTTTGCAGAGAAAAGCATTTTATAATCACACATGGAACTGATTGTTTAGAATTAAATACGCTAAACATTATTCAACCAGTCTTCAGTGAAAAAAAAATTTCCTTCAATCATTTTCATGTAAGAAAAAGAAGACGTGAACTTCATACATATATACACAAAGAATGACAGTACTGAAGCTTGGAAAAATAGTTTCAGATGAGGTTTGAATTATTCCAAACTCAGGGCTCAGTGGGGAGCTCAGATTTTACATTTGCAGAGGGATGCAGCTGTCAAAAAGAAGTAAAATCAATTGACAAAAAGCACCAGCCAACGAATCTGATTGTGTCATTTGGAACTTATTCATAAGAAGTTCTTTAAAATGAAGAAGAGGAAGGATGTGCATTTGAACTCCCTTCTACTTTAATTTGTTTCTCTCCAAATGATGTTCATCATCATGGTGTTTCAGCCTCTTTTTAAACTGATTAATACAAGCAAGTCTGCAAAAGGCAGGTGTTATCATAGAGTGATTCAAAGCTGGACCTGGCTTTAATTTTACTAGCACATTCTTCTAACACCCTTTCCAATGTTTATTACAGAGCATACTAAAAGTTTTGGGGCAACAGTGTTTCCCCAAAAAAGCCATGACAAAGTTCAAGAGTGTAGAGCACTCCCCTGATGGTGCACATACTCCCCAGCCCTCCTAAAACCCAGCTCCTTTGGTCTTTCTGGAACAAAATCCCCATATCCATCTCCAGTTGTTGACTTGTACTTCAGTTTTGAGAAAAGAGAAATGTGGTGGTCTACCATAAAGTTACCACAAAGTTTACCAACAATAATCCCAGTTTGCTGACAGTCCTGCTCTTCTAAGCCCAGCCAAAGTGCAAATGAAGCATTCAGCTTCACAAAACCAAAGTATTAATAACCTGTTATTAAAAAAACCCCAACAAAGTAATGATATCCTCAGTGACATCTTAGTGCAAATACGACTTGGAAATAAGCATGAATATCAGACATTAAATAATTTCCATACCTTGGAAACAACATATTGTCCCCCTGGAAATGCAGAAAAGGAGATGGGGCCAACTTCTTTGGCAGGATATCAATTGACAGGGCAACAGCCACGTTTACCGTTTTTAACAATATTTGGTCAGCAAGCATCTATTTCTAAAAGACCAAAGTATAAATCTCCAACTCAGACATTACTTTTGTCATCATCTGTGGATGTGAAAGATGGAAATCTATTAAAAACATAAGCCGACTCTGAATGATTTTTTAAAAAAATTGCTTTGAAAAAATACTAGGCACTAAATGGATTCCAGGGATAATATATAACAAGATATACCAGAGCATCCAACCACTGGTTATGTCTCGAGTGAACTAGAAAAAGCCCCTAATGAACAATGACAGGCAAATGGTGAGGAAATATGTAAAGAATGAAGCAGTTTTGTTTGCCATAACAGACATTGCATAGGCCAGTGGGTAAACCCTCAGCAGGCCTGACTGAAAGCATTCCCTCCTTCAAGCCTGCTGAAGGAAGGGGATTGCACTTAGGAACATGCTCAGCATGAAAGCAGGAATTTCAGTTAGTCAGGGGCTGCAATGACTCTTAAGTGCCCTAAGAAATGTTAGGTGGCTTAAGGAAGGATTAAGACCCAGGTGTGACAATTTTCACAAAGTCATTTGCCTCATTAATTTTCTCATAAAAAGTTTAATTTAAATTTTCCCATTGCCCTCTTGTACCTCACCTATTTTCCTTCTCACAGTGAAGGAAAAACAGCCCAGGAGCCAGGATGTTGTCCTGGCATGGACAATGTCCTTTCATTGGCTTTTACTGGGGCTCAGAGCAAGTCATGCAGGCACAGGCTACTAAGGGCACTACTATCATTTAAAGATGCAGATGCAAACCTGCTTAGCAACTAAACCTTGTTGAAATCAAAGAGGGACTAAAGTGAAAACAAAAAACACCACCCTGTGACTCTGAAAGCAAGCATGAATTAAAAATGCAAAATTCCTTCAGGGTCCTGTAGTCAAATAGTCTGTCAATGCAAAATTTATTCTGTACATTTTCTTTATTTTTCCCCAAAGTGGTCTCTTGTTGCTACTCCAGTGGACCCTGTGTGAAAGCAGGAAGCACACAGGCCTAAAAGAGGTATATGGAAGCTATAGATAGACTTCATGAGGCTGCTCTCAATTACAGCTGAGCTGGAAGGAGCACGAATGAAAACCAGACTGACAGTCTGGCTATTTTATATCTCAATGAGACCTGAAAATTTAGATAGTTTCAAGAATATCACATATGAAGTTTGATTGATAAGCAGCTCAGAGACTGAACAGTCCCAATTTGTGGTAATCTTCATTTTGACCTGATTGAAAACATCCTTCCCTGTCTTGGATGGTATGTGGGTCACATCAGTGGAAGGATATTAAGTTCACCCTGTTGGTGCCCTTTCACATCTAATGTGTTAAGAATGACCCTGACATGCCAAAAGTGTTGACTGACAGTCTCTTTCACGCTGGTGCTGGAGAGGTTATTCCAATCATGGTGTTTATGAGCTGCTACACAAGACCCAAGCCAAGTTTGGTAGAAACCACCCCTTCATTTTGCTGGCTCATGAGCCCACCCAGAGTAGCTGAAAACCTCAGACAGTGTTCCTTTCTTATGGAATGAGAAAATGCCACACTGAATTGAGAAACTAAGATTGACTTGGACTTTCGTGCCAAGATCTTTATGTTTATTTCAATTGCCTTTTTAATGGAACAGCAGATAGTTTCCATTTTCCTTGAGGCCATTTGCAAACAGGAGAAAGGGTCTGAAGAGTGAGTTACAGCCTGTGCCAGCAGAGAAGATTAAGCTTGTCAAGATACTATGATAAAAATTATGTTACTTTTACACTAGAATTTGGCATTGAAAGTATTAAAAGAAGGCCCTCACAGACAAACTTGGAAGCTATCCTCATTTTCCTTGCTACACACTGTTTATAGCTGGTCCCCCCTTCGCAGTACAATAATGAACAGAATAGAGAAGCTGTTGGTTGTAGTTTGCAAATCAAGCAAATATTGATAAAATACCAAGAAGATGTAGTTCAATATGTTCTCTAAGTTCCTAAACGGGGAGAAAAATTTCCAGTGAGAGTGATAGCACTGAAATGAATGCATACCACTTGTGCAGAGGTAAGGACTGGCACCGCTCAGAAAATGTCTGGCAGAGGACACACATTTGTTGTACAAAATATGCCATTACTCAGCTCTGTGCTCTATCTCATCTCATCTCATCTCATCCATCTTTCCTTGTATTTCAGCTAGAGCCACACCAATGCTGACCAGTGTAAAGTCTCACTTCAAGTGACAGAGTGATAGCAAACAGTCCTATTTGTGTGTCACTATGTGAGACTGACATGGAAATATCTGGGCATTCTCCATGCTACATTAGCCATGCCCACAGGCTAATGGACAAACAAACTGAGGCACTGAAACAGACGCTGGCCTCAACCAAACTCAAACCCCATGAATTACGGTAGGCGAGAATGATGCTTCTAAACTTTTACTACATGACAAAACAATATTTGAAGTCTTTAGAAAATCGTCTACAAACAAAAAGATATTTTCCTCTTGAATATCAAACTGTGAGGCTGGGAGCCTGCATGTGTGGGCAAATGATTAAAACAATCAAAAGAACTGAACAATTCAATTATGCAGTCAATCATACAGCTGGTTGAGTAACCAGTGCATTCAGAGAGAAATATTCCTGAATGAGGAGTAAAAATATTGCCAGTATTTCTCAGTAAAGAATCTTTAACGTCTAACTTAACCTGTAAATCAATTCCATTAAAAAAGTGACTTGGATAAGTTTGGAAGTCAAAGGAAGTAAAAGACGCACGCAGAAGTTTGGCATTTGAGCAGATTCATAAATGGAAGACACGTGGCCTTAGATGAACAATAAACTCCCTTAACATGCTGGTTTTCTAAAGAGAAAATAGCTGCAAATATTTGAGATGTTTTCAGGACAGGCTGCTATGGTTAGGGTCTTCATTTTTGCAAAGTAAAAAAAAAAAAGCAAGACGTCTATAAACACAGCATTATGCAGATAAAGCAGATTTAGGAGTGAAAATTCCTCTTGCTACTGAAACTATTAGTGCCTGGCACACCAAGGAGAATATAACCTCAAAAAGCATAAACTCCCTGCAATGGAAAAGGTGTAAAACAGCTGGCAGGATGCTCCGGGCTTATTCACCCCTCTGGGCTCCTCACCCCACACCCTCATCCATTGGCCAGAAGCACCAACAAGCCAAATCCTGGGCCCCTCATGATGGCATCACCTCACACCCAGCCCACACTGATGAATTCCAGGCTGGCCCCTCCCAGCACCTGGTCTGTAGCCATGGGCTTGCTGGAGGGCACAGAGTCAGTCCCTTCTTCCTGCACGTGTGCTGAGCCTCACGGGCACAAGGAAGATGGGTCTTACCCAGCCAGATGAGCAGTAGGACTAGAGAATCTTGAGAGCTTGGCCCTTCCCAGCTTAAATAAGAGAGCAAATAAAGAAAGCAATAGTGACTCTAATGTACGGTAATAATTAAAACGTATTCGAATGGTGGCAAATGAAAAGGGTTGTTGAAGATTAAAGAAGAAGTAAAATTGTAATTGTAAGTAGCTGAGCTTCCGCTTCATACAAAAACAAGAGACACTATGAGGGATGCCATATTGCACTTGGCTCCTGTCCTAAAACAATTCCACATTATAAATATTTGACACAGCACTTAAGACTATTGCCTCCACAGGATTTAATGCAGTTTAATGTAACACATCTGTTAGCTACCCACATGGCATGAAAAGAGCAAATGGGGAAAGTAGGAACAAAAAGTTCAAAAAGATATTGTATACTATTACCTCTGTGTTGGTGTTGATCATGCTGCATTCATTACCTATTGAACTAGGACAACAGAAAATGTTTCACAATACCTGAACAGCACAATCTTGTCCATTGCTTTTTTTGATCTGTGAGACTACATCAACCCTGTTCATGCCTTTACTTTCTGTACTCCTGGAAAGTATCATGAGGAGTCATGACTTGCATGGATACTACATCTAATGTGAAAAATTGGAGTACCTGTATGAAAATGAAGCAGCATAAGACATGTAAGGTCAAGTAACTTGGTAAAATGCACCTGCTTTTTATGTCTTTGATTTAAGTATTAAAAATCTATTGTCATCAGTTTACACTAGCTGAAAAATTGTAATTTGAAGAGACATACGTTAACCAAGTTAATAAACCTTTTTGTCAACCACATTGTAGCTAAGTGACACTTTCTTGCTCTACTTTGAAGAGTTGCAGGATTCCCATACTTTGACAGTTATCTCCTGTGTGAGTTCATCTGCTCAGCATCCTTCCTGCTTACAGAGAAACCTTTCTTAAGGGTATCTTTCTAAGGAGAAACTCACAGAGCATCTTTCTTAAATTGTAAGTGCTGCAGTCAAAGAAAAATGTTAAAAGCCAGAGGTCATATTAACAAGTAAACAAACTAATGTGCAGACAACACATAAGGGTTGACACGCACTTTCATCACGCCAGGTCTGTCAGTCTGCTGGTACCAAACTCCACATCAGCTTTTTGTTCTCCTGATAGCAGCTTAGATTGGTTTTGGAGTGACCACGCACTGGAACAGATTGCCTAGAAAGGTTGTGGAGTCTCCCTGACTGGAAATATTCAAAAACCATCTGGATGCAATCCTGTGTCATGTGCTCTAGGACGACCCTGCTTGAGCAGGGAGGTGGGACCAGATGTGGTCCTTTCCAACCTCACCCATTCTGTGATTCTGTGAAAAGAAAGCTACACTGAAAAAGCAATTACAGAACAAATATTTGGTTTTCTCATGGTTCCATAATAAAAGTGCCAGTGTCTGCTCTGTTCCCAAACTTAACAGTTAAAAACAAAACAAAACAACAAAACAAACAAAACAAAACAAAGCAAACAAACAAAAAACCCAACAAACCAAAAATCCCCCCAAAGAAATTCTTACTGTGGGACAGAGTTTAAAATCTTTCCAGAAGATGGAGTCTGTCTTCATTCACATTTCACCTTCATCAAAGCATTTTCATGTGGTGGTAGACCCAACCAGGATTTTCAAAGCTGCAAACCAGCTTAGATATCCTTTGTCCATTGGAAAAGGTCAGTGTTGAGCTCCAGAGAGACCATGCACAGTCTGGACACTGCTTTATGTGCCTGTGCTCCAGCACTACCTGCTTGGGGCAGCCAGGAGACACGGTTCAGCCAGGAGCTACAACTGTGCCAGGCTCCCAGATGCCACCAACACTGACTGACCTCTTTCTGAGGGTTCTGGGAACTCCTAATGGGGGCACTTTGGTAAGCTCAGTATCTCTGTGACCATCTTTCCCCGTGTCTGAACCACAACATTTTGTTTTCTCTGAAAGCTGCTGATGAAGCAAACATTAGGGTTTTTTTTGGGAAATTGCTTTGGCATTTGTCAGAATATCAAAATGAGTAAATCATTTAGCAGAGAAAAACAGATCTAGGCACAGTTTTGCATACCATTATCTTGACTCCTCTACTGTATAACTTTTCATAACTGTGCCTCATCTGGGAAAAGTCACAAATCTGTTGTTTGTGGGAAGCTAGATAATTAGACACTCTAAATGACAACTTACAAACTATAGCTAAAAGCTAACCAGACTGGTAAACAGGAAGTGCAAGACTGATTTTTGCTTCTTTACCCAGAGATTCACACAGATGAAATAAATGCTTAATTCAGCCCTTCTCTAGAAGCAGTTCACAAACCAGGGGTGGTTTGTGAAACCACACAGCTTGCTCGCGGAGCCATGTTAAATCGTAACATTTCCCAGTTTTGTTTGCCTGCAATAGTCATCCCTCCCAGAAACCTGGTATGTACCAGTTCATTCTTCCACAGCTTGGAGAGCCACAGGTTTCAGTCAGGTCTAATGACCAGAAATGTAGCCAGTTGTTCATAAACAATTTCCCACTCAAAAGCACAGAGGCTGACCAGGCAGCCCCTTGAGCCAACAGCACACCTCCTAAAAGAGGTAAGAAATCAAGGTAACAGCATCCTGGATAAGGTATTCATCTTTTTCCACTGGTAAATGTTTATATTTTCCCTAACAAATAACCCACGCATATGTACTTGGTTATGGATGAATTTCTGATTTCACAAACACTGTGGGCAAACCCTATGGTCAGAGGTTGCTATGAGCATAAACGTGTATAGCTGTTTGTCATCATGTCCTCCTGCCTCTGTAGAGGACATAATTAAGAGTATATCATTCACCTCTTTTGTTTGAATTATGGATGGACCTGGCTGAGAGCAGCGGGAATGAACTCAAAACTTGGGTCATGAATGTGAATGATCAGAAGGATCTCAGCTAGTATATTTGATCTCCTGAGCTTGGAGGACAATTAGAGCAAAACTGAACAGCTGAGGTTTTTCTTTAATTAGTCTCCAGTCTGCAGTGTATGGAGGTTCAGAGCTTAAATAAATTCTTACATAACTCAAGGTCCTCTTTTCTTTTTCCATCAATATTACTATTTCCATTGAAAAATATTTAGGTTTTAGAAAGGAGGGAAATGTGATAGTCATTTATTGCCCCCACACTGCTAAGAAATTCCATGCTTTTATGTGCAGGAAGCATTGTGTTGATGTTGGCTTCCCCATGAGTTAAAAATCTTGTTTAAATGTTGCAGAATCTAAATGCTCTTTGAGGTTTTTCTGTGTTGTTTTATGGAAAGGCTTCTGCCTGATTATTTACAGATGCTGCCTCTGAGAAAGCCAAAAATAGTTCTTTACTAATTAAAAATTTAAACTAGCATTTTTATTATTTTATTGTGTAACCAAGGGACTCTGCTCCGGGGTCCTCAGTTCAAAGAGGAGAACGAGCCCTTCGGCTCACTGTTGGCATCACAAGCAGCGACATTCCCGTTCAGCCAACAGCAGTGCCAAGCCTTGGCAGACCACAGGATCCTCTCCAGCAGAAGGGCAGCCTCCAAAACATTTTGCAGCACTCCCTAGGTTACATGACCATGAGGGACTCGCATTGTTTCAAAAGTTACTTCTCCCACAGTAGCGCATGGTGTCTAAAGCAATTACGACAGCCCTTCAAGCCATGCTGCTTTTCCAGGGCCACCTTGGCTGAGCATCAGTAAGGGATTTTTTTCAACAGTTCATAAAGTGCTAAGATGTATCTTGAGCTTAACAAGCAAGAAATGTTGCTCAGCCAGCTCAGCAAGCAAGCATTTCGTCAGATGAAACACTCCTTCAAAGTTTCTCTTCACTTCTCCAAGGCTAAGGAGAGTCGTGAACACCAATGAATAGGGGGAGTACCCTTGTTAAAGAGAAGCCAAGGAGCTTGGATCTCATCCTTACCAGTCTAAAGACAGATTTTATTCTCTCAGCAACCAGGGCCAGAAGAGTTGCACTTCCCTTGCTGTCTCAAGCTATGGCTTTTCAATCCTAGGTCCTGTATATACCTTGTTGGTGGGTGGATTCACTGATCTGGAGACCATGTGCTAGACTACTCCCATCCTATGGATATGGCAGTCTCAGCAATCCTGGAAAGGGACTATGGGTCAGCACAAACTAGCAATATGAGAGAGAGGTGGGTTGCCAGACATTATTTCTGCCTCACCCAGAGCATGGTTCAAAATAGCCTTTCTGACCCACATGAACTGCTCAGCTCCTCCAAGTCTCTGAATCGTGATATGGTTAGGAAGGAAAGCGACGTATTAAAAACCCAGCATTGCAGTAAACAAGAAGATATGTTACTGTTTTCATTACAAAAGGTTCTGCAGAAAATATTGTTGATAAAACATTTGCAAATGTAATTTTCTGCCTGTCAGCAGGTATTCATACCAGCTGAAAGCTGCTCCTAACTCAGTTTGCACAAACACTTGCCTACTACAATTTGGCTTTGAAACAAAACAGGAGCTGTTTGAACCACTACTTGTCTCAACCCACAAGTAAAGTACCACACAGATACAGGACAAATCTGTGGGGTTACATGGTAGATTTGTCTTCAAACAGACTGACCTTCAATCTGGATATCTCTCCAGAACAGGGTTTGTGTTTATTTCCTATAGTTTAACTTATCTGAAAATAGCATAATGGATTTTCTGAAAACAACAGCAAACACCCCTTGAGTGATTTCTTTACAGATTTCTTCAGTTGGTACAGCATTTGTAGTTAGCTGTTCTGCAGTTTCATTAAAAAAAAACAAAAAGTAAGAGAAGACTTAGCTGCACTTACTCCCTCCAGTTGAAAATTTCCTTCATCTCAGAGAGGTACAGCTACCAGAGATGACTGGAGAACTTGGTACTGTGACAAATAAATTAGGTTCTTATTTACATGCAACAAAATACTATAATTTACTTTGAATGGCAGAAACCTCTTGACCACAATTAGCATTTTAAGGTGTTAACTTTTTACAAACTATAGATTTCTCCCAGATATGAAACCACTTGAGAACCAAGATCATATAGTCAAATTTGATCTAAAATTGAGTTCTCATCTTTCTTTCCTGAAACACATTCCTACTGGTTCTGGCTGGATGCAACTCACCTCTAGCACTGATACAACTGGCATCTGCTCCTTCTAAATGTGGAATTCTTCTACAGGGAAGACCAATATGATATATTTAGTTATGTCAAGTTTCTTAGCCATAGCACAAGCTGGCCACGTAGTTACTTCTCTTATCCCTTACACCTACATGTGGAAAGACAACTTACATGACAGATAATTTGCAGTGTGAATTGGGTTTGCATGGCCTTGCTACTTTTTATCCAATAATTTTACATGCTCTAGAAATGTCTATAAATTTTCTTAACAGTGCCATTTCCTATCATTGCTGCAATTTAAGAATCTCCCACAGTAACACTAGACTTTTAGTAAGTGTCCCAAAATTTCTGGCACTTACTTCTTCAGTTATAAATCACTAGTTCAATGTGTTTTGCATTTTATTTCCATGCTGGGATCATGGATCTCAGATACAGTTGGGTAAAGTTACCTGGGTGCCCCCCACCAGCCTTGCTTTGTCTCCAGCTCCCTCACTTTGTCCTGAGGTCTGTGGTTTGCTGTTCCCAGAGGCAAAGAACCACACAATCTGTAAAGTGTGTTTTCTCCTCCTTACTTTTTCAGATGGAGATGATGTGAATTTTCCAGCACAACACAGGCATTTGCAGTAGAGCTGGAAGATCATCAAGACTTTTCTCCTGTCCCGTATCAGAGCACAAACTGACTGCTAATTGCTCTACACGTTCCTCAGAAACACTGATCTGCCATGACCACGAGCAGATTTCGTGCCTTGGTTTCAGTCCCATCTCCTGTCCCAAAAGGATGATGACACACATTTCCCTTGTTGAAAAGATCACTGATGACTGAGAAATGACCAGCGAATTCCTACTGTTGTTAAGAAAAAGATTTTCATAAAAACTCTTCATCTCTCTTCACCTTGTTGATGAATATGTAGCTTATCCATGACATGACACACAAGAAACCAACACAATTGAGCTGAAGACAGTGTGATTTCTCTTTTTCTAATGAAAAAGAGGAGTGACTAGCAAAATTTTTCTTTGGCCTCAGATGTCTTTAATAAGCCAAATGGATGTACAAGATGTAACTGCAAGTATATGTGGTGAGAATGGTATTTTCTGAAATATGGTTGGATAAAGGAAATCCCTTAATCCATTTTGAAATCCGGTTCTGAAAGAAAAATTGTGGGATAATGGCCTCTGATGAAACAATAATAACAAAAATAATAATAATCAGTATATTTCCCTAATTCTGCCAGTATTATTTTCATCATCCTTGCGTTCAGTACTTGTGCCTGTTGGCCTTAATTCCTCCAACATTTTTCTGTATTGGAACACATGAGGTATAAACTAAAGTCCACAGCTATTTCTTGCTTTTTGTGCTGGTTTGGGATGGGGTAGAGTTAATTTTCTTCACAGTGGCTGATAAGGGGCTATGTGCTGGGGAATTGTGCTGGAGACAGTGCTGCTAACACGAGGACGTTTTCAGTATTGCTGAGCAGCGCTTACACAGAGTCAAGACATTTTCTGCTCCTCACACCACCCCACCAGTGAGCAGGCTGGGGGTGCACAAGGAGCTGGGAGGGGACACAGCCAGGAAAGCTGACCCCAGCTGACCACTGGGATATTCCATAACATATGGGATCATGCTCAGCAAATAGAGCTGGGGGAAGACGCGGGCATTTAGAGTGATGGCGTTTTTCTTCCCAAGTCCCCATTACACATGATGGAGGCCAGCTTTTCTGGAGATGGTTGAACACCTGCCTGACCAGGGGAAATAAATGATCTCCCAGATATTTCACAGAATATTCCGAGTTGGAAGGCACCTGCAAGGATCATTGAGTCCAACTCTGAAGTGAATGGCTTGGACAGCAATGGAACATGTGACACTGGTGTTATTAGAACCATGCTCCAACCTACTGAGCTAATATCAGGTGGTGAATTAATTCCTTGTTTTGCTTTGCTTGTGCACAGCTTCTGCTTTCCCTATTAAACTGTCTTTATCTCAACCCACAAGTTTTCTCACTTTTACTTTTCTGATTCTCTCCCCGATCCTGCTGGTGGGGAAGTGAGTGAGCAGCTGTGTGGGGCTTAGCTGCCACAACAAGGGGGTTAAGCCACAACACTTGCTAAAAAACCAAGAAGCTTCTTTTAACAACCATATCAACAAGGAAAGCTTGCACAAGTGACTGAAAACTGTATCCTTTTCATCATTTTTATGGTGGAATAAAACTGCTACGTTTGACCCAGTGTATTGCACTGATATCAAGAACACTAAATGCCAAATGTAGTGCTTAGCTTCTGAGGGATTTTCTCTCCCTGCCTTTCAACTTACACATTTATAGGTTTCCAGGTGCTAAGAGGAAATCTGTCCAAAGTTAAGTACTTGAGCACGGTTACCTTGGCAAGACTCGCACCTAGCTAGAGCCTAAAACTGATCCCTTACTAGAGCACCTCAGTGGGCTGAATTTATTAGCAATCTGAGCCTGAGTGCAAGCCACACACTGGATGCAAGTCAGTCAGAAAATGGGCTTGTTGCTTGGTAGGGTTGGGGATTACCCAGCCTGCCTTGGACTCTGCAGCAGAAACTGAGCATCTCTACCCTGGATGCTGTTGGTATTGTTTACTGTGTGTTCATGTGTCCCTGCATTGCACCGCAGTTACACAAGCAGACTTGTGTGTGCAGTGTCAGCCACCTGCACGATGAGGGGGTTCCTGCTGGGGTCTGCTTATAGTGGTCTGTCTGGCTCTGTCTTGTTTTGTTACACAGGGTCAGAGGACTCCCCAGGACTTCACATCCATTCCTGTGACAAAGCAGAAGCACCACCCTGAAATATTTTCTGTTTTCTCTTATTTTGGGCATGTGCTCACTATAAACTACAAAAGTCTCCTGCTCTTCTGTGCCAGGCCAGGTTTTATTTGTCGTTAGTCAACTCCTGTATAACCTCAGCATTTCTCTCTCATACCTGGAGAACGTTAAGCCAGAATTAATGACACATGGCTAACAGGCATCACGGCTAATATGTCATCATGATTATATCTCCCAAAGCAGCAGTCCCTGCTGAGCATCATTCCTTGCCTTCGTGACTCTGCCGTACTCTCCATGTAGTTTACTAATTCAGATTATGTGTAACATCTTTTGTTATTTAACATTAATGGGATTCAGTTGAACAATGCTTAATTACATCCAGGTCTCCTTCAATGGATGGCTTGTTCCCCCTGTCAATGATCTAATAAGCACTGAGACATACCATAGAATGGAGAATGAGTAATGCACACGGAGATGATTATTATGCTGTGGTGCTCGTGATAACAGCTGGAACAGATCATTGGATTACTGAAGCTACATGGATTTTGGGATAGCCCCTGCAAAACATTTTCAAGAACCCAGAGTTTCTCAGTGTCAGCATACCTGTCCAGGTTGCTTTATCCTTCTTTCCAAATGACTGTTTCCTTTACACCATTTACTGCATCCTGAGAAACATTATTTAATCTCATCATGGATTTATCCGCATGAAAACTGGGGAAGACTGGAAGAAGTCTGCAGCTCACAGCCATTCTTAAGTAAGAGTTAATGGTAGATCCAGGACACCAAATTCTCTTTTATCAATACCTACTTAGTTTGGTTAGCCACGACAGAAGTCATCAATAGGCATAAAAAGCATGATACCTTTTAGATTGGTGAGATGGATCAAGTGAAAATTCCCCAGTTTGACAGAACTGGGGTCAAATGTGGGGGACAGCCCCAAAAGCATGGCTTCAAGGCCTCTGCTGTTGAACCCAGGCATGGGAGGTGGTCAATCTGCTGCCCACCCTGTCACCACGTTGTCCTGAGCAGAAGACGGTGGACCATAAGTCATGATGTTGGAGGTATACACTGTGCAAATCTCTGAAGTGCTATGACCACCCCAAAAATGCTCTGGATAGAAAAGGAAATGGTGCATGCCACCCACCCGAACCCATGAAGTGTCAACAAGGGTTTAATTCACACAGAATTGGCCCATGGGCTACATAACTCAGTATCACCCCTCTGCATGCACAGCCAAGGACAGCTTCGCTTCATCAGCGCTCAGCAGTGAGTACACCCTAAACTCTACAAACCTTCCTCACAGTTCAGTCCCTGATCCCCTTGGTGATTCCCTAGCTCCTCTAAGTCATCCAAAAGATTGTGGAGAAGAACGCAACAGGTCAGCCAGACTCCTTCCATACTTCCCCAGAAAAGGCAAAACACTCATCCTGTTTACATTACATGTTTTGGGAGCTGGGGCACACAACACCTCATCCAGAACGCTGCAGCTCATTGATGATTTGCAGCCAATTCCTGGTCCATTCTCTAATGTGCCACAGGAGCCCTCAATAATGAAAGTGAATGCAGTCAGCACCCACCTGAAAACACCCAGCAGGTGTTTTTATGTATTAACCTGCTGAACAACAGTATAAAAAATTCTGCATCATTCAGAAGCATGATCTGTCCAGTGTGCTTTCTTACATCCCTCCACATCACATTCAACCTAACTCAGACAAAAAAAACCCCAAACTAGGCAGAGCTGATGGACTCAGCTGCCTGAATAACCCAAGGGAAAACTTTCATCATAATCCAAGGGAAAACTTTAATCAGATTCAGTGGGCACCCTGCCTTTCTCCACAGTGACAGGACAAAGATTTAATTGCTTATCATGGATTTCTGTCAGGAAGATCTCACTTGCTCCTTCAGTTTGCTTATTTCTGCTGAAAAGAGTCTAATTACATGAGACTTGGTAAACATACTACAGTAATGAAAAATGGCCCATGCCATCATTTCAGATGACAAACACAGTAAGTTAAATATCAGAAAATACGATAATTTCATGGTTGTTTTTTATCAAAAATATGTTTTCATCAAAAATATGTTTCCTTGCCTGTAGAGTGTTTCAGAAAGAAACAGTATCCCTCTGTTCTGGACAGGTCACACTCCTGTTTTGTCACAGCTGTGAGCACTGGTTCCACCCCTGGAATTTGTACAACCTGAACTGGTCTGTTTATATTTGCTTATAAGGAACTGAGTTAAGTCTCACAAATGCTGATGTGGAAGCATAGTGATACCACAGAAGCCTCAAACTTGCCTAACTCCTGCCAGAGACATGTTGAATTAGCGGTAATACCTTCCGTGATGCTGCTGCAGCAAGGAGTCTGTCAACAAGTCCTTTTTCAGCACAGAACACTCCAGGCAAATACAGCCCTGATCTGTGTGGGGCACTGAGCAGTTTTATAGCCACAACCACATCACTTGATGCTAAACCTCTGCTGAACTGAACAGAAGAAATGCGAGTGTTACATCCCTCCCCATCCTCCACCCCTGTGCCCTATTCTGCAAGTTTTAGAGAGGTTTTTATTCTCTAAAGCATAATTTGGATGTATCTAGAAACCATAATTTGAGCTCTACTACATATTCTCTTGGTGATTTTTTAAACTGTGTTCATTAAACTCACATTGTATTCTGATACTCGAAGTGGAAAAAAAAAGTAACTGGATATCTCTTTGTAAAATGTCCCTGTGTTAGTTCCAGATTAAGAAGTTTAAATGCGATAAAGAGGATTGACACACAAAGACCCTCCTTGGCCTGTACCAAAAGACCTAGAGGTGTTAAGATGAAACAATTCAAACAAGTAAAAAAAAAGCATTTATGAATTTGCTTGGAGAATAGTTCAACCTCATGTTTACTAGCTGGTTACAAACAGGGCTAGAAGCCATTGCCTGTTTTCAATAATTTCTGTGGAAGGCAATATAGATGAAAATATGCTTTTATATGACAGCTAAGAGATGAACTAATTTATTTATTGCTCATAAAGACTTGAGGACTTAGTCATCCAATAGGGAGGGCTCTCCTGGAATCATGGATGCTCCTAAAATACTACTACTGTCTATTATTTTTACTAGAAGCCAATGGATATGTGAATTCCTGCTGTCACATCCTTCCCTTGGCTTGCAGGTTATTACCCACTCTTTGCTCATCTCACCTGCTGAGACCACAAGACCTTGCACGATTCCCAGTATGAATTTTTTGTTGATGAATTTCAGATGCTATGAAATAAGCATCATGAGTAACAGCAACAGCCCATCATTTAGACACTGGAAAGGGAACACTTGTTCACTGCAAGCATGAAACATTTTAGTCAGATCTTCTCATATTTTCAGATATTAAATATATAGTTCCCATAAATGGAGGGGCAGTCTGCAATATATTTTTGAGCAGGGCACTGCTGTTGAAACCACAGTGAAGAATGTGACACTTTTTTTTTTTTTAATTAAACCCGGTGGAAGTCTTTACTAGAATAATGTGTCTATGGAATAAGGCAGTTCCATTTGAAAGACTTAATATTTACAAACACTTTCAGATTTTTTTTTAAGGGAAGCTAAAATAATCTGTGGATAATGTTTAGATTATGGACAAAGCATAATGAATAAGCATCAAAACATTCTGCAAAACTGAAAAATTGCACTACTCAATTGAAATATGTTTATTTTGAGGTAACAAAAGGGAAACACTGGACAGTATTCCTAAATAAACCACTGTG
Organism: Pachycephala philippinensis; assembly: GCA_013397055.1. NCBI lineage: Eukaryota > Metazoa > Chordata > Aves > Passeriformes > Pachycephala > Pachycephala philippinensis. Next base: position 130,565 of record VWZT01007447.1, on the reverse strand, counting down.
GTACCCCATGCATTTGTGGTTTGGGAGCCCAGCCTCCTAGTGAAAAATGAGACAAATTTATCTAATCTGTTTTTTCCCATGAAATAAAGAAGCAAAATTTAAAATCACACCAGAATAAAGTAGAATATCTCAGTCACTCAGGAATTCTGAAGCTGCTCTTCAGCTGAAGACCTCAAAAAAAAGCTGTATCAGCTTTTCTGAGATGATCCTTTCTACGACTGTCCCTTGGTGGGGGAAGGTGGGTGGGAATCATATGGTGCCTTTATTCAGAGCAACAAAACAAAAACTTGAAATGCCAGTGCTTTTTTTCTGGGACAAAAGAGTCAAAAGTTTTTGACAAGCTCACATATTAGAGCAGTACATCAGCATTGCACTAATTCTGAACAGAAGTATTTCCGTATAAAAACAAACTTATATGCTTGGAATGTAACACCAAATTCAGCCCTGTGCAATGCAGTCCTATTCGCAGTATGTAATTCCACATATGAAATCTAAATTGAAGAAGCATTTGATGCTTTGAAACTTCCATAGCACAAATAAATGGGCCATGAATCATGGTGAAAACAGACAGAAAAAATACCTTCTCTGCCCAGTCTTTCACCAGATTCCTGAATTCATTGCTAAAAGTGATTACCGACCAGTCAGCCTCACCTCCATGCCTGGTAAGGTCACAGAACAGATCATCCTGGAAGTTACGTGGAAACATATGGAAGAGAGGGAGGTGATTAGAGACAACCAGCACGTCTTCACCAAGGGCAAATCATGCCTGAGTAATCTGGTGGCCTTCTATGATAGAATGACTGCATTGGTGGTCCCTCACCAGAGGGAAGGGATGCCATCCAGAGGGACCTGGATGAAGTCTAAGGAGTGGACCTACATGAACTTCATGAAGTTCAGTGAAGATCAAGTGCAAGGTCCTGCATGTAGGTCTGGGCAATCCCCCGTATCAGTACAGACTGGGAGGGGAATGGATATGAGAGCAGCCCTGCAGAGAAGGATTTGGGGATACCTGTGCATGAAAAATTGGGCATAAGCCAGCATGAACCACAGCTGGGCTGCATCAAAGAAACATGGCCAGCAGGTTGAGGGGGGTCATTCTCCCAGCTACTCCTCTCCTGTGAAACCCCACCTGGAATACTGCATCCAGTTCTGTATGTCCATCCAGTTTCCACAACACAAAAAGATANAGTGCAAGGTCCTGCATGTAGGTCTGGGCAATCCCCCGTATCAGTACAGACTGGGAGGGGAATGGATATGAGAGCAGCCCTGCAGAGAAGGATTTGGGGATACCTGTGCATGAAAAATTGGGCATAAGCCAGCATGAACCACAGCTGGGCTGCATCAAAGAAACATGGCCAGCAGGTTGAGGGGGGTCATTCTCCCAGCTACTCCTCTCCTGTGAAACCCCACCTGGAATACTGCATCCAGTTCTGTATGTCCATCCAGTTTCCACAACACAAAAAGATATGGAGCAGGTCCAGAGGAGGGCTGAAAAAGTCAGAGGCCTGGAGCACCTCTCCTATGAAGACAGGCTGAGAGAGCTGGAGTTGTTCAGCCTGGAGAAAAGACTCCAGGGACACCTTATAGAAGCATTCCAGTACTTACAGAGGGCTTATAGAAAGGACGGAGAGAGGCATTTTAGCAGGGCCTATAGGGACAGGACAAGGGAAAACAGTTTTAAACTGACAGAGGGTAGGTTTAGATTGGACACCAGGGAGAAATTTTTTATGATGAGGGTGGTGAGACACTGGGACAAGTTGATCAGAGAAGTTGTAGATTTCGCATTATGGGACATTAAAAGTCAGGTTGGATGGGGCTTTGAACAACCTGATCTAGTGAAAGATGTCCCTGCCTCGGGCATTGAGGTTGAATTAGATGACCTTTAATGTACCTTCCAACCCAAACCATTCTTTGATTCTGTTTCTGTGATTTTAGACATCCAAAAAGGAACCCAAGCACTGAGAGAGTGAGGATCCAGCAGCGTTTTCATTACTTGGGTGTTTTGTGCCATCATGGCTGCAGATTTAGCTTTTGGGTGCAAACTTCCTTCAAACCATCAATTACTGTCCATTTAAAGCTTCCCTCATGTATTTGATTGGTCAGTCAAGAAGAATCTCTGACTTTCCCAGCTTTACAGGGAGCCACGGGATTGCTTTAGTCAGGCTTTGGAAAAGCAAGATCCAAGCATGTAATGAACAAAGATGAAGGTTGCTGCACAGATGACAGGAATAATGCACATCAACATCTGGGTGAGGCAGGTGGTATGTAAGAAGGAAGAACATGACAGTTTATTATTTTAATGTGAAAATTGCATTTTGAGAAAGTATTTTCAATGTAGTAGCTAATCAGAGGTGAAGACCTCTGATTCTGTTTGCTTTCTCTAGAACATGTCATAAATTTGTGTTTTGTTTACGGACAGACTGAGAGCATACAGACCCTCCACAATAAGACCTGAGTTGCCTGATGGGTCTCTGATGAAGACATCAGCCTATATGCCTTTATTTGTGAAGCCCCTGATGTCAAGAAAAGGAAAAATACAAATCTCCTAGGAGAAGCTGTGGTGAACTAAAAGAATTTATCAGCAGCTGCCTCTGAAAAGCTTATGCATTTACAAGCACAATTTTCCCGTTTGTAACAGTACTCTCTACCACAGTTCACTGACCCCAAGTTATGCTCCAATGGCTTGATTGTAAAAAGTGTGTGGTGTTTATGAGAAGAACCTGGTAGAGGATTCACCATTTTAGTTGCACGTTATGAATGGAGGCTATTGAGGACCCCAGTTTGTAGGCATGCATGATGAATATGGAGGTGTCTTCCCACAGGTATGGTGTGGCAAGGGCATCCACAGAGCAGTGGGCATGAGGGGCTCTCTGCTATGTAGGCAGCAGGATGAGCAGTCGACATGCAATCTTCTTTGCCCCTTCTCACCAACCACTTGCAGTTCTTGCTTCGGGGTCCTGAACTTAGGCCAAAATAAATGGGGAGAAAAAAAAGTAATCCACATTTTGGGATGGGGGATAAGGGAGATAAAATTTCCCTAGACATTTTTTCTTTTCATTGGCAGGCACTGGACACTGCTCACAGGTTTGGTATGTCAGACATGGTCCCAGCAGAGACCGCCCAGCACAGAGGCTGCAGGTGAGCTGTTTCAGCCAGGGCTGTTACCACTACAAACATGTTTCTCTTTTGCAATCTATTTGGCACTTACTTGTCCTCATCTCACCAAACACTGACAATATTGTAAAACAAAAAAACAAAATCATATTATTAATATATTTTCCAAACCCAGTGATTTATTGTGACCAAAGGCCTGTGAAAAAATCCTACTTGGCCAGTCCTGTTTTTGTAGTTTCTTTAATTGCAGTATCACTAGAGGAAAGTACACCACACTTCCTATATTCTTGACTTCTTACATAATAGAGGAAAACAAGCTCAGGCTCAAAATAACCCAAGAACCCCATACCAAGGGAAAAAAAACCCAACAGAAAAATTAACATTCCACATGTTTCAAGAATGTAAACAACAATGTCATCATGCAGACATGCAGAAAACTGGTGTTACTCAAACCGGGCGCTGCCAATTCTCCATCTAATGAGTTGTTGAATCCCGAGACAATCAGAAACCGCTAGTGAGAGCTTAGTGAACAACAGCATTTGTTTTCCCTTCTGATTTCTCCTTATTAAAAGCTACAGGGAAATCACTGGGCTAGAAAGACTACCTCAATTACTCTTAATTGCTGTCCATTCTGATTAGGCCATGCCACAGTGATCCCTCAACAACCAGCACAGGATACAAAGCAGGTGCTCTGTCTCTTCCCAGTCCCTCCCTCTGCCTGGAGTGGAAATGCCATTGAGGGAATGGGTACGAGCTCACCATTCACAGAGGCTGCTGACACCCGTGACCGCATTTTGTGTTAAAAGAAAGGCTTGGCCTTCCTGTTTTGCTCAACTGTCCTTTTTTTTGTTTTTTTTTGTGTCTATGTTTTGGGTGGTGTTCCAAGTAATCTCATGAATGAAACCCCACCTCGCAGAGCAAGAGGGGTGCTACTGCTTGGACGAGAGGATGAACATGGCTGTGGCAGCTCATCCACGGAGCAGGGACATGTGTATGGCCCAGTGGGCCAGATAGATAAAAGCAGCAAGAAACACTTTTCCAGAATCAAGATGAGGACAGAAGACTGCCTCAAGGGAGCAGAGTGAACATTGAAGCATTTTTGAACAAAACAGAGGAAGTAAGATATTGCTTATTCCTGGTCCTTGGTATTTCTCCTTTGGCATATATCTGTGAGACAGTTGGGGCATAACAACAAGTAACTAACACAGTTCGTTGACACATAAAAATAGTTGGAAAACAGAGGTGCAAGGTGGTAAACTCTGAGTTTTCAGTCTGCTTCTGACAAGGTTTTCCTCATTAAAGATAAGAAAATGTCAGAAACATACATACTGAGATAATATATATTATCCAATATAGAGGAGATGGATATGGTTTCAGAACATAAATTATCATAAAATCAAGTTTAACTATTAGCTGTTTTATCACCCAGTCATCTAGGACCACATTCAATATCTCTATTATTCGTTAAAAATTAATAATACAGCAATGAGAATGTTGGAATGTCCATCACAAATCAGCTTGCAGTAAAGAACAACTTACTAGTTAAGTAAAAGGCAACAGAGTCTCTTAATACTATCAGTCAGTGAGGAGACCCAGTACTGAACAAAACGTTATTTTTATAAATTCCATACCAACTTGATGCAAAACTACACGGCAGGACTAACTTTACTACTGCAAAACTTTAAAACCTTCACAGTGAGATGCAATAATTCTTTGCTGCTATCCAGGTGTTAACAAACTCTTGCTTATGTTCCTCTGACAAGTATTGAAGGACTGCATGGTGCATGCAACTACAGAGGAAACTAGTCTTGCTCACTGAGATCCTGGCTGAAAGTCACTAACTACAATGAAAATAAATGATGGATATTATTGTGATTTAAAGTAAGGTACTTATTTAGGCCTTTCAGCTGGCTGCACAAGTATTGTTTAACTCTCTGCCTTCTAACAGTGGGATGACACAAACCACAAATCATTTCACGCTTCAACACTGTCAGGGACAACACTGCTCTAATCAGTGGAGCTGTACCTATTTGCAACAGAATTGTCTGTGACCTAAGAATGTAACTCCTGGGAGATAGTCACAAAATTCTCCACTCTCCTCAGATTTCTAAAAGACATTTAAAATTATTATTTTTAGAAAATTATGTTACAGATAGCTTCCATGAATTTCAAAAAGAGCCTGAAGCAAGAAATCCCAGAAAAAAACCCACAATGTTTTGCCTACTATACTATAGCTGAAATGAAGAATCAGAATTTTAAGGCCTGGGAAATCAGAATGGATAATCCCAAAACCTCATAACAAACCATAACCTGACGAGAATGATGGTCTGCTGTGGGTATCTCATCTGCACCAGGCAGAGCTGCAGACAAATTACAGATCATCCTCCCCCCAACTCTGTCTTTCACCTAAGCTTTCCCCATGCCACTGTTCAAATAAGCCACTTTGACTTAAATGTCTAATTTACTGGAAATCTGCTGGCAACATCTTATGAGTTGGCTGAAAAACAAGCAAAGTAGTCTGCAAAGCTTTAAAACCAACACAGTTTTAAATGGGGATGTTTGCTGACTGCTTTTTCTCTCTCTTAGTAGTGGTCAGCTCTGGCAGAGAAATGCTTTAAAAAACATACACCCCATGCTAGAAAAAGATCAAAAGCAGATCAGATGTCAGCGCCAGCTCATGTCAGTCTTGCAAGAAAGAGGAAAAAACAAAGTGAGAAGATGAGTTTTCCTTGCCGTGCATCACTCTGTGCCTCCCATCTGCACACAAGGGCTCCTGGGCACAGCACAGCATCTCTGCCAGGGGACCTGGACCCACAGCGCGAGTGGGATCGTGCTGTCCACCACTGCCCCACCCCTCTCCCCACAAGAACTCATCAGCCTTTATTCTGGCAGCACCAGGCTTTTCCCACCAGTGCTCCTCCTCACTGGGCTGGCAGTCTTGGAGAAGGCAAAGAAGCCTGGGTGCTGATTTGAGTTGGCATCCAACAGCGATAGGGTTCAGGGTGAGGGCAGCCCTGCTCACAGGCAGGCAGAGGATGCACACGCAGGGCCTGGCTGTCTCTGGGAGTGGGAGGTGAAACACCCTGGATTTGTGAGCAGTGGAGGGTCATGGCATGTCTCTCCTTCCCTGCCCTCACTACACTATGTTCCGTTCTATCTGTTTGCATTTGCAAGACTACACAGACTGTGCTGGCCTAAAAATGTGCAGATAATGCTCTATTTTCTTTAAGAACATGAAGCCTTTTAAACATTTTGGAGGTTGACATGAAAGAAGAGTCCCCACCCAAGAGTCTTAAATGCCATACCCATTTTCTATGGGATTTTCCTAAAGGGCTGTGTTGGGACCCGTATAAAAAGCAGTGAGTTGGGTTTATAGCCCTGTATATCCCTTCTAGACAGGCACACGATGGCAGCTGACCAGGGAGCACCCCCTTCACCCCCACCCACCGCCTCTCTGCTCTGTTCTCCGATGCTTGGGGATGAAGGCAGCAAGCACCCACTGATTCTGGGGCAGGATTTCCCTGAAAATCAGCCAGCCCTCCGCCAGGATTTCGGAGTCTCGCTGCGCTGAGGTGAGGTGAGCAGCAGCAGTCCATGCCCTGCTGACTCAGCTGGCCGGGCTCGCTCAGGCTGGTTGGTGGGCGAGATTGGGTTACATGGCAGAAATCATAACAAAGGCAGGAAACAGATCAGCACTCCCTGGGTTTAACACCCTCTCTGGGGACCCTGCTGGTTTCCAGACTGCAGATGGTTTTAACCCTGTCCTGAAACATGTCTGTGTGGCATGCTCTGCTCTGGTGAAGTCAAGCCTGGTACATAAAAAAAAAGCAAATCAAGGCAGCAGAGGAATGGCCCCAACAGGCACTGGTCAGAGAGGTCCAAAGGGTTTTACATTGCTTTTTATGAATGGGCACAGAAATATGAACCCTTCTGAGCGGCGTTCAAATAAGAGCAACCAGGCTACAACGATGGAGTCCCTTGGCTGAGTTTTGGGATGACCCCCTCCCTGTTGTTCCCTTCCAGCTCTCTGTGGCTTTGCCTCCCCGCAGCCGCAGAGCGTGTCCGTCACCCTGAGCCTGGCTCTCCTGTTTTTGCCCTCAGCACTGCACTTCCAGCACGGGACAGGAGGAAAACCCCATCATACTTCATGCAGCTTTAGTAACTCCAGTGCCAAAAAACCAGTTGTGCCCTCAACTGCTTAGTTTTGGTGGCTGAGTTGACGCAATGTCTCCATCGGAAAAAGGATGTCTTTCATAAAACCAGTCAACTCTGCAGGACTGTACTTTGTTTAAAAAAGCTCAAAGGAAATGATACAAACACATTACTGATTCTCTCAAGTACTGATTTGACTTCAGGTGGTGTTTTCCCACTTTGTGCCAGGATACTTTAGGAACAAGTCCTACCTGCGATGTGAAGTGTTGCTCAGTGTGGGGGAGCAGGGGAACAAGATATGTGATCTCCAAAGTGAAGGTCTTTGGGGAAAAAGGACATTTCTCATGAGATCATAACGAGCACGGCACTACCTTTGGTCCCCTCTGGGAACTCTGATGTTCTGGAAACAGCAGTCTTGAAAGGTGAAACATGGTCACCTGAAGGCTAAGAATCCTTTCTATATACAAAACCGATAGCAAAAGGACAGACAAGTGCCTGCCAAAAAACCCTTTCTGGGAATTTGCCTGAGTGAAGGTTGCAGGACTAAGGTGATATCATGGCTTCCTTCCAGCAGGACTGCAAAGGGGGTAACAGTCCCATAACACATCCTCCTGCAAAGCTCCCATAACTGGTGGAATAAGGAAGAGTTTCTTAATTTAGTTTTCCCTGTATTAAAAGCTTCTGAA
>VWZT01007447.1:100036-122602 GCA_013397055.1 Pachycephala philippinensis | reverse complement strand
AAAAAAAGACATAGGAGTCGAGTGTTATAAAAACCCAAACAAACCTCAAAACACACCCACCCTGGAAATGTCTCCCATTCACAGCTTCACCAAGTATTTTCTTTTAACTCACCACAAGTCTTCCCAGAAGAACAACTGAAAAGACATTAGACATTATTTATTTTTCTTTTTAAAATATTGTTTTAGAAACCTCCCAGAAGGGAGAAAAATAAAATAAGTTATTATAGTGCCACATCAGCACAATCACCAGGCTCAAAATGAAGAAGGCTACAGTGAGCTAAGTATTCCTTTGACGCAAGATGCTTTTTAATTTCACAGTCAGCTGTTCTGCTTCCTTTTACAAAGACACTTCCACTTAATGTCTTCTAAGTCACCTTGAACACCCACTGGACATATACATATCCTTGGTAGCTCTTTTGCTTATTTTGCGGGTTTGTTTTGGTAATCTGGTTTCATGCATGGGAAAGTTTATTCTCTGTAGTAAATGAAAGGCTTTCATAAGGGGTCTTCTTTCCATTGGAGACATGATTAGAGGCCAATTTCTATTCAAACCAAGTGTAATAAAAAAGGGCTTGTTGTGAAGAACACAGCTCTATTTCTTTTTATTAAAGCACAGAACTACTCACAGTAACCTTTTGCAAGACAACTGAGAATAAAAACAGCTTCACCATGCTGTATTTCACACAGCAGCTTGCCAAGAATACGAGTTTCTCAGGAGTCAGAGCTGCAGCAGAGGAGCAGATGTGGCTATTGCTGCAGAGGTGGGCCCCAGCCAGCACCCTCCCATCCTGTGGGTCAGCACACACGGTGGTAACCCCTGGGCAAAGGGGTTCAAACTCATGCTGTGTCTTCATCTGCTCCTGGCCCAGAGTCAAGTTTTCCTCATTCAAGAGGCGAGCTGTGAAGTTTACAGGGTTTATGGGGTGCTGATCGCCCTCTGACAAGGGCAGGCATTTCCTGCAGCTACCAAATTTCCCTCCTGCATCCTCTGGGTGGGCTCAGTACTGAGATGAGCTTTTTACCTGCTGCTGGACTACTCCAGACCTAACCCATGTGGGCAGGGGGAATAATGGACAGACTTACAGCTAAACATGAAGAGGACAGGAGCCACCTCTGCCTTGCTCTTAATACTTCTTGAAAAACAAAAGCAGACCATGGCACCACAAACCAGCATCTCCACAGAGCCTGCAGTTTTCTGAACCTTGATGAACTTGAGCTGTGGACACCACGCAAAGCACCGACATCTTTCACACATATGGCTTCATGTGCTGCTTTGGACCTTGCACAAAGGATGGTTCTGATCTGAGACCAGCAGAGATGGAGCAAAAGAGGGTTGAATGACAGGTCTCTGAAAAATGATCTTTACTTTGGTTCTCTTTGAGGAGGTAAGAGAAACACAATGAAGACATGTTTACTCTTCTTCTTCCTTCTGCAGTATTTCAGCTGATTCAGACCCTCACACATACCAAACTTATTACTTGGAGCCCCCAAAATTTTCTCCTAATTCCAGCTAACCTTGATTAACTATTTAAACAGGTATCAGTATTAAAATGGCAATATTCTGGAAAGTTTTTTCATCTCCTTTGTAATGAGCAGAAGAACGTGATGTTGGTTTGTTTGCCTCCCCTTAAAACCAAGCTATGCTGCCGTCTTCTGCAAGGCACTTGGAGTAAAGAAATTTTTGTAACGCTGAAATCTGCATATGGTCATTTCTATAAATTTTCAAAAGAGGTTAAACATGTAGTATCATTAAAAAAGAAGAAACCTGTTTTCTTAAGGAGACAAGTTATTTTGTTTGAGGCAGCCAGAAGACTTGTGACTGGGGCCTTGGAATACAGTGAGCACAAGAACCACCTCTCGGATTTTTGGCTTTCCAGACCTAGGAAACAATGTTTGGATCACAAATTTCCAGGTGGAACCTACATGCAGTGTAGTCCTACAGGTCTGTTTTTGACGTTCTGCTGTTAGGTAGTCCTGCACACTGAGACAAATCCAGTTTGGATGTATTCACACAAAGCACGTAGGTTTAAATATAAACATCTGTGCATACCAGCAGGGACGTGTAGCAGCTTCTGGGGACAAGTGAATTTAGCTGTGCACAGATGCTGTGCTGAAACCTGGACAGTGTGTGCTTGGGTTAATCTGGCCTCAGACTGTGTGAAGTCTTAATTAAGGACAAGATCTCTCCCAATCCAAACTTGAGACTTACAGGTCAGATTTAAAATGAAATCACCAGTTATTTGGGGCATTATACACCTGAAGAGTTCCACCTGAAGCAATTAACTTCTAGAGACAAAGGAAGAAGGAAGAAAAATATCCTTTGGCTCTATGTACTATTATTTCTTGTAACCAGAGTGTCCTCTATCATATGATAAAGCAGATATAAAAGCAGATATTCCTTACCTTATATGTAAGGAATCTTTCAGTCAACAGTTGTCACTACATACACAGACGGTCTGAAATCATACCTTAACCCACTAACAAAACATAAAAGGCAAGTTTTTTTTCCTGCATTGAACACTACCAAATGTAGGGTATATGGACCATAACAAGCCTGGCAAGTAAAAGCTTCCATATCCCTTCCTGGACTAATTCAAAATATAAAATTTGGTAGAATTTTCCATCTTCCCTGACCAAGACCTTGAAAACAAGCACACAGACAAACGTTATCTAATGTAAATCAATAAGCATTTTCCAAATATTTAAAATTACAGGTTTTGAGCAATATGCAGTAAGCCCTGTTAAGCAGACCCTCGTGCCCAGATATCCTTAAAGGAAAACAATTCTGCCCTGCATCTTTGTGGCATTAGGAAACAGCTGCCAGAGAAGACACAAAGTCCTGCTATGCTAGGCCTGAATGTCTGCACACAACTTTCAATACAAAATCTCCTTACAAACCTCAGCTGGGCTGAAGAGAAGTGGATCCCTGGGTCTCACACTCCATCTACTACAGAAACTTCAGCTGCCTCCATGAAGAGTCACAAGCTGAATCATGAAAACACATTCACGTTTTATTTATTTAAGGCATCAATCTCTCTCTCTGGCTGAGTGGGTGGATTTTCCAGATGCTTTCCTGACCGAGCTGAAAAGTATCTGCAGGACACAAACCTCTCCACACACCCATTGCGCAACTCCTGTCCCTGGCTCCAGGCGCTGAGCACGGCTCCTTCCCGCTCACGCCTCTCTCCAACCTCGCTCCTCTTTCCAGAGTCTCTGCCCACTCACTTAACCCAGGCTGGAACAGGACAAATGGAAATTTCTTGGCTGCTTCACCTAAGGTTTACCCATATACAGAAGGCTAATTGAGACTGGGTAAAATTTTAACCCAAGCTTTATTTTGGCTAATATTTTGTAGTGCAGCACAGTGGAGTTTGAATTGGTTTTGACTTGGCAAAGCAACATACTGTTTCCTTGTTAGTGTTTGCAACAGGACAAATCAGCCTAAAATACTTACCCTATTCTTCATTTGTGCTATCCCTTGTACCATTCTCTCTCACAGTCTTTAGGCTTTTATAGGCTTTCCCCAACTTTTACATAGGACATAATACAGAGATCTGGAGCTGACAATATTATCTATGTAGTAAATCAAAATGATCAGGATGGTGATGCTCTTGCTCAGCATGGAAGTCCTTTCATGCAGCATTGGCCTCTCCTTGCTATTGCCATTTTAAGGACAGGTGTCTTTAAAGAGGTAGTTGCCTCAGATCCCTAAAAGTAGCTGATATGACTCCTACCCTAAGTCCTATATTCAGATTTCATATGGAAGTCAACCTTCAGGCAGAAAATTTTCTCTCTGAAAATTATCAAGAAATTTGTCAAGTACAACAACGTGATGTTGTTGCATGAGAATGTTACTTTGCCAGGACACCGGCCAGGCTCAGGGCTGCCGAGTGTGATGGTGGAGGACAGCAGAGACATTCAGGTCTGGGTGAAGCTTATGTTTCACACCTTCCTTGCAGTGGGTCCCCCTTGGAGCCTGGGAAACCAGGCACCAACCACACAGAGAGCTACAGTGCGGGTTGAGGAAATACCTAAGAAATAAAAAGAATCCAGAGCATCAAAGTAAGCAGCACATGACAGATATGTGCTTAATTTGTGTGTGTTGTTAGGTTCATCCAACAAAATACTCAAGGCAATACAGCACCCCCTTTCTCATGGAAAGACCAGCATCTCTGTGTCACTTTCTGATGGGAAATCATTATAAAGAAGGTACAGAAAAGCCAAAGATCACTTGGACACATTTGAGCACTTGCAAGCATAGAGTTAATAGCATGCAGTAAAGAGCAGAGTATAGTAGCAGCTGGCTACAAATGCAGACTTGTATTTGGAATAAAGCTTAAGAGGAGCTCAAGAGTAATGCTGGTGCATTCTACAATCCCACGGCAGTGCTGGGAGAGTCCACTAATGGGTATTTTCAACTACTTTTTCCTTCCATCTTGTGATGTCTTCATATCTGAAGTTTTCATTTCTGCCACAGTTTTCCTGTGTTACACTTTTGCATGGAAACATAATGATACCAAGTGCTGAAAACACAGTGCTCAGTTTCCTTCCAAGACAGTAATTTCACAGGTAATTTTGCTATGAATTGAACAGCCCAGAATGCAGCCTAGGTGTTCTGGCAGCAAGCTGATGTTACCAAACATCATTATTTGTCCAGCTAGTTTACAGGGAAATAAAAACAAAATCCCCAGGTGTTGCTTACAGTGTAGCCAATGTTTTTCATTCCATTCGTAAATACAACGTGCTGTTCAGCCCACACACCTATTTTATAGCTCTAATGAAAAAGACAGAGCAAAATTCACACATCATGGTGACCACACTGCCTTTCAATTCACCCCTGTAAAAGACAGAGATTGATCAAACAGGTATTGCTCCAAGCATGCGAATGCAATATATGAAGAAGCATGTCAAGAATTTTAATTGTACTAAATAGGAAAAACCCGTAACTAAGAGAAAATAGATTGCCTACATAACAACACACAGCTGGAATGACTTTAGTCCCCACGGCACTGCAAAGAGGCCTCTTTATGGGCTTGGATTAGAAGTGCCTTTAGCCAGGCACAGCAGGACAGGTTGGAGAGGGGCAGCCTCAAACCCACAGACTCGAATGTCTCGGCTCTTTCAGCTCCTGACTAAGTTAGCACAGGACACACAGACCTGATAACTTTTTGGATTTTGCTATTACTGCCTGACACTGATGGCTTTATCAGGGCCCACCAACTATTCTCCATCTTTATGAAGCTAGGCGGTTTCAGATATGTTGTTTGGATATTCCATTTATCACACATGCCATTACATTGCAAAAGGCTGAAGGTACTGACAGACGAGGGACATGCTGATGGCACAGGGGCACCTTGACAGCTCCTGAGCACGTTCCTCTGCAATGGCAATACTGCATACATGTCAGCATTCTGTATGTATTTATTCAGACTTCAGTTCCCTGCCAGCTGCTCCAGTACTGGAACTATGTACTGGAAAAGAAAAGAAAGACAAAGAAACTGTACATAGGTGGTCCCTCCCCTCCCCATGCAGCCCCTGATGCTGGGATTGAAGCCCCAACACAAACCCAGGACCCCTGAGGGTGCTGGATTCTCTCAGCTGCTCAGGGCTCACCCCAGGAGAGGGCAGGCTCGACCCCCTTCCACCTTACTGGCCATGGCAATTAAAAGGGTCACTCCAAATGAAATTTCTTGGCCTAAAATGAACAGCCACCCGGGCACCACCATTCAGTGGGGATTTCATACCCCAGGATGCACACAGGCAAAATCCTCATCTGTCACATATGGCCAGATCAGTGAACTGGAAGCAACGTGCCGGACTTTCCTCCAGCTTTGTGAGTATGAGTGACCCTGTGACTTTTTATTAAGCCATATCATTACACACTGCAGGCATACATGTGAAAGAATGTCCAGGGAGGTATGTGGTTGTGGCACCTGAAATCCCTCACTGGTCGTTTGCAAACCATAAAGAAAAGTTGACAAATTCCTAAAGCTTAGAATTTTATCTTTTTTTTTCAAAGTGGCTTAAGGTTTATGTGGATACAGCACACCACCAGGCTGATGCCAGCCATTTTTTTGGTGCTTGCTGTTTGAGATGTGAACAATGGCCTGGATTTATCCAGAGACAAGGACTAAAATTATTCCTTCTGTGCAGTGTTAATGAATAAATGCTATTCCTGAACTAACACAAAATCCTAAGCCATGAATTTTGGTCATGTTTTAACAGATATTTACAGGCACAAACTCTCCTGTATTTTTTAAAAAACCCTTTTCTGAAAAAGCTTCGTATCTTAAAGTTTTCATTTTTGTTGTAACCCAGTTCACGTGGCTTTTATCAGTTGTACACTCCTAAAACTCCCTAGTTGTATTTTATCAAAGGTGAAGAAATAATATATAGCTTCTTACTGTATAAAAGACTGCAACCAGTGCAGGGCGAGAAAACAGTTAAATGGATCTAGTTCACCTGCTCCCAAGCCACTCATCAGGGGCAAAATAAATTTTACAAATATGTTTTTAAACCAGTTTTTTTTTTCCCTCACCTTTTTTTAGTATAGCTGATTTCATTACTGCATGGCAGGATGATTCATCCATTCCTGGTCCAGAAATTCCTAGACTTGATTCTCACACCTGGAATCATACTTAGGAGCTAGATTGTTGTAACTGCAGGGAAGTGATATCCTGATCCAATCATATCTTATATACCCTACAAAAGATACCTAAAGAAGTACCTGCCTTCCTTGAGGGGGTCCCCTGGTAATTTTTATCCCTCCTTCCCTGTCAGCTCTTGACCTAAGGGGTGTGGGGCAGGCTGGAGGACTTTGGTGTGCACTGGACTTGCCTGGGGACATGAGAGACTGTCCCTTACCGACAGCTCAGCAGGGAAGAGGGGAGGTGAAGGTCAGGAGTATCCTGACTCACTGTCTAGAGCATGGAGGTGACCAAGATGGGTGTTTCTAGGGAGAACAATCTGCACTTCTGGCTGTGTTTGCCAAGGGCAAAGGGTAATTATCTTACACAAGCTGTTTAGTCTTCCACTTATCTACAGTGTACTGGTCCTATCTTCTGATTCCTTGGGGAGCTTCTCTTCATCAGCAGGGCTTTCAGCTCATTTCTTTGAAGTGTGTTTTCTAAAGTACCACAAGTGTGCTTCGCAACAGTTCAAAGACCATCTCCTCTGTTTTCAGCAATTCCATATTGTACTGTAGCTTCAAATTATGCAATCAGTAATTTCATGGTGAAATTTCTACTTAAAAGACTCTATTTATTAAAGTGCAGATCTTAGGTTCTTAAATATTAACATGAAACAAAATGCACAATGAATTCTGCATCTATTACCTCAGAATGCCATGAGTTAGGAAGATTAGATCTTCTACTGTAGAGTCCATTTGATCCCTTCAATTCCCTTGCCTGTGGAGATACCTGGAGCCCGAATCTCAGAGAAAAGAGTCAAACCCTACCAGAAAGAGATCTCATCTTTCTGTCTACCATCTAGAAACTAGTCTGAGCTCTCATGCCTGAGATTTAGCATCCCCAAAATGTATCATATTGGAAAGGAAGTTTTGCCCTTTCCTCATTCATTCTTTCCCAAAGTGAGCTGTGCATGGGGTGGTGCAAACCAGTGACATTGATGAAAGAGTTAACAATGATGGCAATCTGGTAGAGGAAAACCAGTGGAGAGGCTTAGCTTGCCATCTGGAGCAGATAACTTTAAAACAGACTGAGAAATGGGGTTGAAGATGAAGTAACTGGGATAAGAAACACATTTCCTCACTTTTTCAGTGCAGCAATCTGGAGGCCTTGCAACTTCTGGCAGCATCCCTGCACATCTGTAGCATCCATTGAAAAGAAGTAAACAGCATCAGTGAGCTGGAAAAACTGTTTTCCTCATCCTCACTGACCCCCTGCAGCAAATCTGTCCCAAGCTCAAAGGAGAAAAAATCTGATGTGTATTTTCCTAGGAGTTGTCTGCATCTGTATTCATTGTTCTTGAATATGTTAGTGTGTTATGCTTGGTATGTTTGGCTTAGTGTGACCAGTTAATGTTCTATTGACTAAAAAATACAGTAGCTTGACAAATTCTCAGAAATTAACTTATTTAAAAAGGAAGGACAGAATGATTCAGAAAAAGGGGAAGTGGTGCAAGACAGTGCGTATTCAGTCCTCTTTTCAAAAACTTCTTCCCCAAAATGAGAGTTGTTGGAGAATGCCTCTCTCCTTCCCTCCTTCTGCTGATCTCTTCCTTCCTTGAACCAAACTACAGGCTCCAGCAACAAGGCAGCTAATAATAAACTCCTCAGCTGAACTCTAGGAAAGCAGCTTGGTAAAGGTTTTGCCTGCCAAATGCTGACCAGCACATGTTCCCAGCTGCCAGCAGTGACTGACTGCTAGCCATGTTTTTTACAAACCAGTTATACTTTAGCCTTCTGCCCCTCAGAGCACATTTTGCTCCAAACAAGACTTCCCAATTCCAAATGATGGAGTCAAAGGTACTTGACTCATGCTCCTCCATGTCTCATGTCCGTGGAGCATACAGGGACTTCTCCAGCCACGATATATTAACACAACTGCTCTTGCACTATGACTCCTGAAACAAAAACCCCACTGCTGTTTTTATCCCTGCCCACAGCAGCAGGCTGTAGAGGAGCAGCACTGGCATTTCTACAGTGCCAGCCAGCAGACAAACAGGACTTCTTTCAAAATGACCTTTCAAAAAATTTCAAGGTTTGTGTAATAAAACTTGGCTCTTGCCTTGGGATTCCCCCCATTGCCTTCTTTTACCAGCAAGGACACAGGGCCAAGAGGGAACACCAACTGAGACAGCAGGCATAACATTTCCTACTAGTCAGGCAGGAGCTTGATCTACTCAGCTGCATTTTGGCCCCAAGAGCCAAGAATGCTTCACTTGAAATGCTGACCCAGCTGTCCACTGAGTTTGAAGTCTTTAAAAGACGTGCAGGTCACCTTTCTGTCTGGAGGAGCCCAGTGCCAGGCGAGCAAGCAGCCAGCACTGCTGAAGGCACGAGGAACCACCTCCCTCCAGAGGCTGCTCAGAGGCTGCCTGGAAATGCAGCAGAGGCTGTACAGGTGGAAACACACCGAGTCAGGTTTTCTGAAGAAGAGGAAATAAACCCTTTAGGGGACACAAAAGCATGAGCACCTGCAGTCAAACAGCATGTATGCTGGTGCAGGGATGCATGGAAACCAGGTCAGCCTAGATCCTCCCTGAGCTGCCCCATGATGCTGGGAAAGATGAGGAGGGTATGGGAGGAGGTTTGGGCTCCAAAATAGTACGGACAAAGAAAGCTCCTTGGATTGGGACGCTACCGAATTACACAGCTCTCACCAGTGCCAATTGTATGGTTTCATGATCCCATTCCCCCTTTAGTCAAGGCTCTTCTTCTGTACTGCAGATATTTGGGATACCTCCCTGACCACAGCAATGTTGTTTTCCTGAAGCATGAGGCAGTTATGGTTGGTTCCTAAGGGTGGAACTACCCCAACTCCTCCTCTTGAGGTGAAATCTCCTCCTACCACTGCCAGGCTGCCAGTCCTCTCTTCCCTCCACGCTGCCCCACCAAGCACAACAGCACAAGCATTTCTGGAAATGGTCTTGCATTTCTAGGGGGAGAAATAACTCACCTTGGTAGCATCACAATACCCGTGAGAAAGAAAGAAATGACAGCAAGTTAGTATGCAAAAATCCCATCACGTCACAACAGTGCACTTGCTATTGGGACAGTAAGGACAATGGAGTACCCACTCCTCGCTAAAATCCTCTGCAGTTCACTGCAAGAGAGTGCTGGCCAGGGACAGCCAGGTAGAGGATAACACCAAGGGAACCTATTTTTACAGCTGTTAATGAATACCAATATCTTTTACTCATTTGGAGGTGACAAAAATTAACAGATAGCATTTCTTCCTATTTCTCAAGATTTGTTTTGCTTTTTTGCTATTCCAGGGCTTAATCTAGAACAACAACAACAACAAAAGTAGGAAAAAACCCTGTGTGCAGCCTTATGGAGGACTTTCCAAGCCACAGATGCTGGCTCTGTGGTTGGCTGATCTATCCAAAATAAAGCTCAACAGCAGGGAGCAGCGGAGTAGTTCAGGGGGTAGAAAAGGTCATGTGAATGTGATCCCCACCTCCCAAACTCCACATCTCCTTACGCTGCCTCCCCCTTCCCCTTTTGGGATGGAAGGAATTTTTGACTTATTTTTCATTTTTATTTTCAGCCTGCCTTTCCTATCCACTTGCCAACTGGGGTCATTGAAAGTGACTCTTGCTGCAGCCACTTTCCCAGGACAGCAGAAATGAGGTGAACTATTATTCTGATGGCTTATGGGTGAAAAGGCACCAGCAGCTTTGATAATGAGTCCCTCTGGCTGCTCCAAGACAGAGCTGGCACTGTGGGAGATCAGAGGCCACCATGTCACTTTCCCCTTGCCACAGGGACAGGCATTCCCCTGCCCTGGGTGAATCTGTTGACTGCAGAGACTGAAATGTTTCCCCAACAGAAAGAGATCACAAGAGCCTTGAAAACAGGAGCCTCGAAGGCTGCTGACCCCTGTGCACAGATGCGTGGCACTGCCCTCCTCACATGAGAAGGCCATTTTGGGTGAACAAACATAAAAAAAAGGGGAAAGTGGAAAAGGAAAGAAAGTGACCAACCTCATTTTGATAATTTTTGACATCAGAATGCATTCATACTATATACTTTTCCTTTTCCTTTGAGAGGAGTGCACAGCCTATGTCCTGGCTCAGCTGATGGTACAGCTTCTGCAAGTCTACAGGAGATCCCATGAAACCACTCTGGGGAACACCTAGAAACCCTGATCACTTCAGTCTGGGGGCTGAAGCAATGCCCAGCTGGGCAGAGGACATGTAAGAGGCATGGCACCCTTTTTTTACAGCCTGCACATTCATTTCTCTTCAGGTGTGGGCTTCGATTTCATAATGAAAGAACTATTTCGGAAGCTTTATGTTTGCCAAGAAGATAAACCAAGTCTAAACATCACACCTTCCTCTGGGATGACATTGGATGTGGATGGTGCGACGGTACCTGTATGTTTTGACGCTGCCAGCAAGAAGGTTTTTCGTAGCAAGTGTTTGACTTACCCTAAGCACTATGCAAAAGCAAGCTGAAAGGCTGCTGTCACTTACCAAACCTCTTGTAGCCGAAGGACTGCACCTCCTCCTCCTCCGCAAAGTCGTCTGGAGAAAGAAACACACAGCAGCAGATTATTACTACTACCACTGGAAAAGGATGGGAAGAAGTTTTACAGGTGCATGTTCATGAGTTAATATGTTTAATTGATTTGTTAGGCATGCTACTGCTCTTCCCTGTGCTGCTCCTATCCCTCCTCTGTCTCCAAGTGCAGAAGGCAGTTCAGAGCCTTTCCCCCAAACAGAATCCCCAGTAGAACTCTGGATTACAAACTACAGATTTGTCACCTGGCAGCCATCCTGAGGCCTGCTTGGCCAGCTAAGTACAGAGCAGGGCAGATACGTCCCTCATCACAATGACAGCCACAACTGTCACCAGTGTGCCACTTGGTCAGGCTTGCTCGGACCACAGGAGTCAGATGGGATAGCTCTCCGTCCATCCATCCATCCACCACCTCCCATGCACACTATCTTGGCCTGAAAATGTCAGATCCAATAAAAAATGGGAAACAGAACTGATAAACTCAAACAGATGAGAAAAATAAAAACCAAGATGGTGAAGATTGTGAAAGCTCTAGAGGAGAGTCCGTATGAGGAGTGGCTGAGGTCACTTGGTTTGTTCAGCCTGGAGGAGACCGAGGGGAGACCTCATGACCTTCCTTGTGAGAGGAAGTGGAGGGGCAAACATGGATCTCTCCTCTCTGGTGAGCAGTGATAGGACCTGAGGGAATGGAACTTGTGTAAGGGGAGGTTTGGGTTGGCTATTAGGACAATATCAGGCTCCCCAGGGAAGTGGTCACAGCACCAACCCTGCCTGAGCTCAAGAAGCATTAGGACAGTGCTCTCAGATACATGGTGTGATTCTTGGGGCTGGCCTTTGCAGGGACAGGAGTTGGACTTGGTGACCCTCGAGTGTCCCTTCCAACTCAGCACATTCTATCATTTGATGATTCTCTCTTGCCTTTTGTTCTCATCTTTACAGTTAGCAAGCAGTAATATACTAATAATCACAAGTTTATTTTGTCAGAAGCTGAATTTCTCTCCACTTCCTTCTGGCAGCAAAGGAAAAGGCTGGCATCAGCAAAAGAAATACACCCATGACTTTTTTAAAAAAAAGGATATGTTTGTGTTCATGTGTTCAGCCTCCTTCCACCAAGACAACCCCTTGTTCTGCTGAGTCAGGAGAGGCAAAAGCCCTGCCTCGTCACCAGCAGCACCCTCTGCACCAACTGCTGGGAGGGCAGCACAGCCCAGGCTCTTCTCCCAGTTCTGCATTTCCCAGAGAGAACATTTAACGACTGGTGGAGGAAAAGCAAGCTCAAAGCAGATAAACACGTGTGATGGAGTGAGAAGTCTGTGTTTAGTTAGACCTTTTTTGCCCACAGACTTACTGGACATGATTGGGCTGCTCTGCATCAGGAATCTGGGCTAACTGGTGCCACAGCTAACTTGGGCCAGCACAGAGCCTTGGGGGGATGAATTCAAAGGTAAAGATACAGCCTGCATCCAGGCTCAACAAAGCCTGAACGATTTGAGTGCATGTCTCCAGCAGGAAATCTGACTTGTTCCTCCTTGTGACCTGCGAGGTGCCACGCACAGAAGTCTGAAGGAGACTTTGCCTGAAGCAGCAGCAGAGTCCATGAAATGTATCGTTTTGCAGAACATCACCCTTTACTCAGGCAACACTGTTGATTAAACAGCTAAAACCATATTCTTCACCAGGTAAGACATTTTGCTTACTGCCAGCAGCACTTCTGTCCATATCTTTAGCTAGACCCCCAATTCAGATGTGCATTTAAGAAGTGGAAGAGCCGGTGGACGCTCCTTAGGCAAACAAACACACACATTCTGGTTTTGAAAGCAGAAAGAAACCTTTAAAAAAACCGAACCAAACAAACCCTCACAATTGTCCTGAATGTTATCTGAAGACAAGGCCCCCCAACTAAACAAGACAAATACCAATAAACCATAAACAGTCAACAACCAACTTCTCATCCCAGCAGAGAGCTACTCAGGAAAAATCTTCCCATCTTGCACAAAAGATAAAATGCTGCACAGAATAAGATAACAGCTCCAGAGCCCATAGCTTCCTGCCCTCTCCTGCTATCAGGCTGCAACACAACCGCCTCCTTTGTTTCTCAGGAGTGTAACCTGGCTTATCCCATCCATATCTGATGTATACAGCCAGGCCACCTTTAAATCCTGCAGCTTCATCCCACACCACATCTCCAAGACCTTCCTCGCAGGCTGACAGCCCCTTCCCTAGCTGTCTTGTTTTTCACACTTAGACCAACAGCATTGGCTTTTAGAACTTTAATCACATTTTTGTTTCTTTGGCCTATTTGCAACATATATTTATATATGTACATTTTATATATTTCGATGCACACATATACATGCCAGGGGTGGGTTTTTTCCTTAAGCTTTGAATACTTTANAATAATTATTCACTCACCTCCTAATTTTGAAGAGTACTTGTGGTATTTGAAACAAAGAAGTGGAGATGGGCAAGGACAGTTATATCAAGTGGTGACCCATCTCCCTGCTCACTAAAATATCAAACATCACATAAAATGTTTTTCAGTCTCTGTGAGCTGATCTTGCAAGGGGCAGTCAATGTAATTTTAAGGGAAGCCTATGAAAATTATTCAACAGACAAAGCTCAATGTTCTTTCAGTCACGACTGCAACTTTGCTGAAATCATGTGCAAATATAATATTTTACAATATTAACTGTAATGTAACAAGTTTAAGAAAAATAAAGATGGAAGAAATTAATAAAGCAAGCTTAGACTAAACATTCAGAAATTACAGCACTTTGGAAAAAGAGACTAAGGTGTGTTGAAAGTCCTACCTCAAAAGAAGTCTGTGTTTGAAACATTAAAAATTAAGTTGACATACAAGCCTATAAATTGAAGTCCTTAGGCAAAGCCCTGCACCCAGCCTGCTCCTCCCACATCTGTTGGGCAGCATCGTCCTCACTGGAAGCAGCAGAAACCTGACCCTCAGCTCCCTGTTCCAGTGCTGGAAATATTAAAATTTTGTCACAAGTTCTACAAAAATCTCAAAGCTTCCTGATAGCTTCAAATCATGAAAATACAGGAGAACCTAAATTTTCATTTAAAAGGTAACAGCTTTTCTAGTGAAAACTATGAGAATGTGATCTGTTACGAATTACAGAGGTTAAGAAAATATACACCCAGTAGGAAAGCAAATACTAAGAACACCTCCAGTATGTTTTAATGACTTATGCTTTGAAAGGCAGTATCAGAAATCAGTGTGACAGAAATTCATGAGCTTTGAACACCAGTGGCTGATCTTAGAAACAGAAATTCTGCATTTTCACATCAGCGGTGCCCATACTTGAGCAGGGCTGCAACTGGTGTAGGAGGGGTTTGTTTGCCATTGTGAAAGCCTTAAGTTAGAAATATTTTTCTTTGGTTTAAATCCAGTCCTTCTCAGTTGCAAAGAGGACTGGAATGAATGCAGTATTTCTGTTACGTACACATACATCAATATGTAGGTAAGGCTTATTTTCATGGGTGAAAAATATGAAGGGCAGACTCCTCCCTGAAGCAGACAATCAAGCAGAATTTGTTGGTTATGTCCTGGTCACAAGAATTGACTCTTTAGTACTGGGAAGACCAGCCCTAACTTAGTTACAAGACACTCGACTGAGCTCTCAGCTGTGAACCAAAAGATAGGGAATCCAGAATAACAAAGATGAAGAAACATAAAAAGCTGGTCTCTTATTCCACTGACTTGTACAGAACTCTGGCAGCAGGAAGGGCCATAAAAAAGGTGAACTTTGGGCAGAACAGAAACATATGTGAGCAACCAATTGTATTTAGTCTTGTAGGGGAAGGGCCACCAGAGATCTCCTGTTCTATTAGGTTTACAAGAGTCTCCTTGGATGCTAGAATAGATTGTCATGGGGAGCTTACAGCAAACTGCTACAAATCACTGTCTGACTGTAGCTGAGCAGCAATAAGTCAAATGTTTTAGGGAGTCAGTGCAAAGCAGCAGTTCTGGTCCAAAAGGAAAAAAAAAAAAGCTTTGAGATATTTTGGCAATATCCATGCCCCATTGAGTACCAATGCCAAATTGCACTTGCCCTCCAGTTATAAGCTATTACTGCAACACCTCTAGTAAATACAGTTGTAGAGTTAAATAAGTTACAGTACAATGCTTCAAGGGAGAGGGAATTATAAAAAGGCAGTTCAGCTGGGGATTAACACAGTGAACAGAGGGAATTCATTTAATCTAAAACAAATTAGACTCTCATTTGATTAATTTGCTAGAGGCAAAGCAAATCTGTGGAGTAGAACTGTTTAATTTCTTGTTCTTAAATCCTAAATAAATTAATCATGGATCACTTATGAGTCACTCTGAGGTCAAGTAAGAAAGAGCTGGCCTGGAGCCAAAATGGATGCTAAATCTGCCCCTGAGACAATACAGGGCGTAAAACCACGGCACCAGATC
The DNA here is from genome assembly GCA_013397055.1 of Pachycephala philippinensis. Lineage (NCBI taxonomy): Eukaryota > Metazoa > Chordata > Aves > Passeriformes > Pachycephala > Pachycephala philippinensis. The sequence goes on along the minus strand of VWZT01007447.1, from coordinate 106,958 downwards.
TAAGGAGCCTTTGGTGCAAGGTGATTTTAGGGAAGTTGTTTCCATTTTAGCCCCTTCCTTTTGCGGGTGTCATTGTTGGCATATGGAAGGTGTTACAGAAAGCTGCTAATGTAGGTGTCCAGCTGTCTCCTTTTAACAGTACGCCCTGCTCAGCCATTTAAACCTAATTAACTAACGAAGCAAACAAGATCTCAGAACCATTAGAGATGCTGGGTCATATGGTGGCTGCAGACACGTGGTATCCAGTAATTTCTCAAACACTTGTGTGCTGCAAACATGAATACAGAGTCCTTGTTTAAAGACTTTGTTTGAAGTCTTACAGAAAGAAAATACACCAATATTCTACATTGCATTTCAAAATCTGGGAAAATCTATTCCAAGAGAGAATGAGGCATCTGGGCTGAAAATTGTCATGCCAAGTTTCAGCTCAGATTTTAGAAGTTCCTTTATAATTCCCTGAAAACTTGAATTACAGTACATTAGAACTTATCCCTAAGTACCAGGCTGGGAACTCAGACTATAAGATTAATTTGTAGTAAAAATGACATTCAGTGTAAGAGTTTCCTTTAAAATAAATCTCTCAAAGGGCTTTAATGGTTAGAGCCCTGCCTTTCCTACTGACTTAAGGGGAACTATAGAGCTGTATCCCAGTGCAACTCTGTAAAAATCATTCTAATATTATCAAGAAGAGATTCTTACTTGTACTATTAGGAAAGAAGCTGTGCCCATTATTTGAAAATCACAATATTCCTCCCTTTAACCCATGAATCAGCATGGATGACAAAGTCTGCTCAGAACTGTGAAACAAGTGCATCTCCTTCATGAGAGACTGCTTGCAGTGTCAAAAAGCTGCTTCTGCCCACCCTCTCCATCTCAGCACTTTCACTGAAAGGCAAAACTCGTCCTCTTGTGAGGTTTCTGTAATATTAACAACTGTTCAGGCAGACAAGAACAGCGACGCCAATATCTTTCTCATATCACATTTCAAAAGCTTTTTGAGCTGACACCAGATTTATATGCATTTCTGCTCACTATTAACTGGGTCTACATTCAAACTGCTGACCTAGAGGTGAAATGGAGCCAGCAGAAGCACAGCAAGCAGCTGTGGCCTTCAGATGTTGATGACTTCATCAGTCTAATTGGTTTCCACTGGTTTTCATAGCTTTTATTCTGGACAGTCTCCTGCTTGTGTTAATGGGCTGCTCATTCCCCTCTCTCTTCACAGATGCTTTATTTCACTTGTCCTCTTACATCGCCTTTCTCCACTACTTTTTCCTTATAGGCCCTTTTCATAGTCAAGTCTTGCTCTCTGCCTCTATTTTGATAAGCTCTCCCTCACAAAATCCTACCTCACCCTTAAAGCACTTCCTGATTGACAGGATCCCAAGCTGACAAGTCAAACTAACAGTCACTGTTGTTTGCTGAGGGTGTTGTGCCCATATTATCCATCCCTTCCTTTGTCTGGCTTGTCACGCAGCAAATTCCTTCGGACAGGGATTACACACACGGATTCTGCCCTTGCAGAGTACCTGGTCTTTAGGGCAGCCGTGGCAGAGGCTCAGCTGAGGCAGTCCTGGAAGAGAGCCCACCTCCCTGTATCCCAAAGCATCCTTTGGGATGTTGTTTGAACGTGGATTCTGGCAACAAAACTCAGGCTTTTCCTCAGCTCTGCCCTATCCCAGACTGCTGATTTGGGAAATTTATCTGCTTATCTCAGTGACTGAAAGAGGCAGTGTCCTAGATCAGAGATCCTCCCTTGGTACTATCCTATGACTTGGCTGGTGTCTCTCATCACCTAACACATGCATAAAACAAACAAAACCAATAATCAAGACAAATGGATGCATTTTAATATCTTGGTCTTCATCTATTCCCCTACTGCTATGCCCAAAAAATCTGAGCACTTACATTAAGAACACACAAAAAAAGACAGAAGATTGTGAAATTCAGAGGTATAACAACAGTCACTCTAGTTTTGCTTTTTAGGCACAAGATGAAGACAGTAAATAGGGAGTTTTGAACCCAACTTGTCAGCCCATAAGTGCCACACACACAGCATCATTACCGGGGTCAGGAGCAGCTGCATGGTGCGGAGGATCAACCTTAGAAGTTAAAAGTTTAAATCATATCGTATTTCAAAATAATGATTTAAGAGCAAACAGATCTGTTCTCATTAGTGCACTGAAAAATCGTGCCTCCCTGTCTGTATGTCAGAGGAGGCAATCAACAGCAGTATTAAAATGGCATATACATTCCTAACAACGCGTCTCTATTACCTCCCATAATTCACTCACTTTGTTCCCCAGTGATGTCCCAGTCTGCACCTCAAATTTATGCACCAAAAAGGATTGCAGTTTTAGGTGGAAGTGGTCAAACTCCAAAGACAATTCATCTTCGGTTGCTCCCTCACTCGCACAGACCACACTCACATGATGAGGAGGATCAGGTTCACTTTCCATGCCTTGTAAAAAGCGTCTTTATTTTGCTTTCCAAGGGGGAGGGCTGGAAGGAGAGCTTCTCTGTTCTGACACACAGAACCTCAGGATAAGGAACGTTTTGTGAAGCTGAAGATAACTGGGCATGCATCGTTTGCAGTACTGAGCTGCTTTCATCCTTGACATTTCTCCCAGCTCTTTATTTTACTCTGTTTTATCTCTGCAAGACCTGATCAGCTCTATCTCTGCAAGATTACCTTTCCCTCCTTATCCTAGCAGGCAGAAGTGTCTGAATCTCTGGGCACAACCGTCTTTCAGTGTAGATCTAAGTAAATTGTTTAGTGGTTGTGACAAAAAAAGGGCTTTGTTCAGCCCCCAGCTGTAGCAAAATCAGTCTAAAATGAATCTACATTATCCAAAGTAGGAGAAGAAAGAGCCACAGGAGACTTTAAACAACTCCCTTCTTCACAGGGATAGGCTTGCCCATGCTATTCTTATTCCTATGTGGCTGGGAAAAGTAGAATTGAAGCAATAATGAACAATTACGAGTTCTTACTGAAAATGCTCCTGTCATAAATAGCTTATATGCTAATTCTGCTCAATATCCTTTGCAGTTGTATAGTAATATTTCTGTCTGTGCAATAACAGATTTCTCTTGTAATTTCATAGCTCTGTTTTCCTATACTGTTAATAAGAACATCCTTTGACACATGCTTGCATCTTTCTCATCCAATATGTTTAAAATCCTCTGTGCTACCAACCAGTTCAGGACACACACTGACTGTAAAGTAGCATTGCTCAGGATTTGTTCTGTGTTTTATCACACATTTATTATAACTGCTCGTGCCTTTGAACTTTTGCTGTAGGGTCCTGTGACATGTCCAACACACACCACTCAGACCTCCTGCATATGTTTCACGTTCATGTCACTATATTCATACAAGCTCTGTTATATCTGGACTAAGGAAAGGTTACTGGATCACTCCACTTCTAATCCTTGGTTTTCAGGTACTTTCTGGCTTCTGCAAAATGCTCTGGACTGGATTTTTTTGAAATTCTTGGTTTGAAGTTTCTATCCAGGAAAGACCTGTTTGCAGATGACTGTTCATTTGATTTTGTGCACACAAAGGAGAAAGAGAGAGAGACTTTTCTCCAGTGTTACAAAATTATAACTTTTATTCCTTTATTCTTTAAAATTAGCAGTGGCATCAAAACAGAGAGAAAGACAAAACCTGTCAAGAAGGTAAATGTCATAGATTATTTAAGACTTTTCAAGGTAGCCAAGAAAGAACAACTGAACTTGCATGCACAGTCAGCTTTTGCTAATGTAGGCGTTACTTGCAAATTACATCCAGGCTCCAAGTCCCACAGAAGCGACAATTTTAGCAATACAGGCTGATACGTTAATTAATTGTCTGATAAAGTGTAAGGCAAACTTGGGGCAAACTGAACTGCCATATCCCGTGAGAGCTCAGTGTACTCTTATCTACTGCAAACTGTGCACGAAGCACACTGAGCCGCCTCTGAGGTAAGGGGGTGATGCTAAGAAAGGCAAGCATTCAGGCCAGGCTGCTCCTGAGGCACTGCAGCCTTCACTGGTTCCGGTGGAACACAACCAAGGACAAACCCGTTTCTCCCCATGCATCTTTTTTTATCAAGTGAGAGGAACGGCACAAGACAGGATATTTCGTCACATTCCAGCTCCCAAGCACAGGACTCCAGATAATTTGTCCTCCAGCACCACGGCTATACAAGTGGTACAAAGCAAGGTGCTTGTGATGGCAGAGAGGGAGGAGGAGGAGGTAGTGGAGGAAGAATGAAAAGAAGCAGCTAAGCTACTTTGAGCATCATAATTAAGATCTTCTCTGTCATCCTGGAGCAACAGTCCCAAAATGACCACCTTGACTTTGTCATTGCCTGATTTTGGGCGTTAGGATTAAGTGGTTATCCAAACAGTATCCATGTTTCAGAGGAAAATACTTATCACCAGCACTGCCATGACAGTAGTGGTTACAGATAGAGTTTAAAGTAGTAATTACAAAATATATTGCAGATATATGGGAAGAAGTTCTCAGTTTTAATGATGCTTGTCCCTGTCTTAAATTATGGCCAACGTTTTCGAACATGTGGTGGTTTTGACTATGAGGAAGCTGTTTTCATTTGTTTCCCAGGCAACGAGTACTCCTTCATACCCCAATACATAACTACAACTTTAGAAGTATCATTTGATAAAGATAAATCTGGCCCTAAAGCAGTCAAATCCCTATATAAATCACATGAATTATTACTAAAAAAACCCACAAAGTTTGTGAGCTCAGTGTTGTTTGCTGGAAATAAGACTGCCAGCATATTGAACATAAACTTCAATTTGTTTTACTGATTTAAAACATAACACATTACAAATACCAGCAATGCGAAATATAATTTATTCCTTACAGATATTTAGTGATGTAATTATTTAGATATTCCTCCATTCTCTAGAGAGGGTAGATACAGAGACAGCTGCAATCAACAGATCTTTTTGTTTTTATTGAGAAAAACGTGCAACTATACCAAGTTCTACAGTCTTACAATTATCACTACCATCAAGTTTAAAGAGAAAATACGAAAAGCCAAGTCCATACCCAGAAAAGGAAATCACCGAGTCAAAATTTGGTTTGGCTCTCTGACTTCCCTAACACTGGCAAAGGCACTTGATGTGATGATTTGTTTGAAGCTTTTCTTTTGCTATTAGCACAGTCATTCAAGCGTTCTTTGCGTGTTTTATTACTGATTTCTGTAACTCTCTGGGGGAAAGAAATAAGATGGTTGTGATCGGTTGTGATCACTCTTAGGGAAACCAAATGGTAAGGACTAGCACTCCCTCTTGATGGAGTGTGGGGCAGCAGCAAGTGCTCCCAGGAGCAGGAATTACATCTTCCCTTTGAATGCCACTTCTCTGCTTTGCAAAGAGCAGTGGAGGCAGAATGGAAGGAGACACAGGTTGTATTATGTGTTATTCCCATCCTTGGTCCTTTGCATCCCACCTCTTCCCAAAACCCCAAAGAATGGAGAATAAAGCTTTCAGTGATAACAGGCACAGGTTTGTACTACCAGATCCCCATTGTTTTGGCTTGTTCCTGCCCTTACACTTATGCTGATAATGACAAGCTGATGACAAAATTTTTGGCATGAGCAGCCTATAAATAAAGAACATTGTAAATACATTATTTTTAATATGTTGCATGGCCCTGGAGAGACACCATGCCACAGTGTCAGAAGTAACTTAAATAGTGTGTGTGGGCTTGCAAAAGAAATGCCCCCCAAAAGTTTTTCCTCCCTTCAGGCAGCTACTCTGGCAAGTGAATAAATAATCACATCATTTGGTGTCCTAGACTCTGGAAACTCAGTGTAACTATCATGATGTTTACTGGTCTCCTGGCATCTGGAATAAAACTCTGCAATCCAAGAACAGGCACACTGGTGCCCAAAAGCAATTTTCATATATGTATGTCTTTTCCTTAAGCTTATTTTTGCCTCTGAAGAAAAAGCGGATTCAACTCTCACAAAGTCCCAGCTAACTCCTAAACTTTCCATAATGTCCTTTGATGTTTTCATAGTAAGTATTGCCCAGTGTGTAAAGCCTCTGCCTTTTGCTGTAAGGCTATCAATTTTCATAAACAGAAGGCTTTCTTGCACCACCCCCCCCATACATCTTTACTAGGTTACAGTGTAGCAATTTGGCAATCTGCTTCTTTATTTCATTTTAAAGTATGTAATACCTCTCAGTCACAGCTATGTAGGACGGGGTCAAACGTTTCACCCATTTAAAACAAAAAGAGAAGGAAGGGAGGAAAAAAGAGAAAAAGAAAAAGAAACAAAGTTTCAGTTTGAACAGATGCAAAGTAAAGACCAAAAATTTTCCAGTCGGTGGATGTAGAGGAGAAATACGCCAAATACATTTCACAAGCCAGTTAAGCCTCTACTGGCACCTAATCACTGCCAGATGTTTAGAAGCAACACCAAGAACATCGCAAAACGCTGGCAAAAATAAACAAATAAACCAGGGAGAAACACAAGTCTTCTTCTCGGAGCACCGGCGGGGGAGACGATAAAAGTTGGGTGCCGAGAGAAACCGTGCTGGGGAGAGCACACATGCCGGGACACACACGCACTCCCACAGGGACAGCCCGCTCCCGGACCGGGACTGACGGACGCACGCTGGGCCGCGGCGGCGGGGCAGACCCCGCAGACGGGGTGGCGGTGAGCCCCCCGCTCTGCCTCTCCGGCACCGCCTGCCCGTGCCCTGCCCGTGCCCTGCCCGCAGCCGCCGTGCCCTGCCCGCCACCTGCCCGCACCGTGTCCTGCCAGCGCCCTGCTGGCTACGGCTCATCCCGCGGGCACCCTCCCCACAGAGCGCCCTGCCCGCAATGTCCCCTTGCTGAAGACTGTCCCCACGCCCGCGCCCTGCCCGCCGCCTGTCCCCTGCCCGCACACCGCTCCCGCAC
>VWZT01007447.1:38941-99812 GCA_013397055.1 Pachycephala philippinensis | reverse complement strand
CCGCTGAGGGATGGGGCTGGGGGCGTCGCACCCCGTCCCGCGGGACCGCGGCGTTCCCGGGTGGCGGGGCCGGGGGCGGCAGGAGCTGTCCGTGAGGAGCAGCCCGGGACGGGACGTGCAGAGCACCCCTCAGTGACCGGGAGAGCTCAAGTGAGCCGTGGTGTTCCCGGCAGGAGAACGGCCCCGTTCCTGCACTCCGCACGCCTGTGCGGGCACCCGGGGTTTTCTCGTGAGTGTGACCTCTCCAGGCTCCCCACACCAGCGTGCCTCACACGCGACACGCCGACCGAGGGATCCTGGAGCGGGGGTGCATGGCTGCCTTCTGGGAGGAGGCTGCAGGATGCGCGAAATTCACCCTGGTGCTGAACGAAGGGCCACGAGTAGTCCTGCTGGATTCAATGGGACTGCATGCACTACAGGCACTGGGGAGCATGTGTAAATATTTGTGGGATTAGGGATATACAGACCAGTCATCTTTTATTTTTCTAGTTCTGGATGTTGCCAGAAATAAGGGATCGTTTCCAGGCTCCTGCCTTCATGAAAGGCATGGTTTGATTTTCTGCAAAGCTACCAATTTTTAGGCAATTCAAGACGGTGATAAATGTTTATGATCCAGCTTTGAGTATTAACATCAGTGCTGATGAGGCAGGGCAGGTGCAATGTGCACTGGTTTGTTCTGGGGATAAACAAAGTCGTGGAGGCACCAGAGAGTCCTTTCTGATGCAGTGAGAAGATGCATGTGATTTTGCCTTTGCAGTTAGAGGTATCACAGCCTCTGTGATGTAGGGATGTAGGGATGCCCAAAGAAATGATTACACTACATGGTCTTTTCAGAGGGTCTATAGCTCCAATAAGGACCATAGTGTACCAGAAAGGTCGTGGCTCAGGGTCAGCATTAATTTAACACCTAGTCAAAAAGCACTGGAAACCTATCAAGTATGGTCTCGTATCAGCAAGGAATGGAGGATTAAATCCACTGAAAGGAGTGGATCTAGGGCAAAAATGAAAGAACAGATTCAGAAATCTGAATTCCTTCGGTTGGTCTTATTACTTGAGTTGACATCAACTTGAGCATGTTTCACTGATTTGGAGGCAGTACCTTTAGTTTGGGATTGATGAAAATATTGGAATACCAGCTGCACTAGCCATTTGCTGCTTTAGAGCAGGGCTCAGATATCAAAGAGACTTGACTTAGCTTTTAGTTTACACTCTAGCAGTTGACTGGAATACCATGAGTGAAACACTTAAATCTGAATACAGTCATCAGGCAATTACGGGTGCCCTGCAGTGTTGTGTTAGAATAGGACCACAGTGTTTATGGGACAGACTCATCCTTAGTTGGTGGTGTGAGTCTCCTAAATTGATTTACAATTTTTCTTTTGAAAAGTTTCAAAACTTAGTTTTGAAAGTTTCAAAATTTAGTTTTCAAAGCTAAAAGCTATTGAGACTCTGATCCAAAGCCTATGAGTATGTTTCCAAAAAGAAATCTTTCCATCACTTCTCATGGACTGGATGAAAGCAATAATGAAGCCCCATTTCTCTGTAAGAGGGTAGTTCTGTTTGAAAACACAATGCAGAAGAAATGCTGTAAAAAATATGAAGAAAGAAGAATATCACTTTAAATCTGTGTCATCGGGGGATGTGCAAGGAGCAGGACTGTGCAGGAATTTAGAAAATTACTCAAAAGAAGTAAATGGAAACACTTTTCTAGTTTTTCATACAGTAACCTTAGTAAACTGAAGGGTAGCAACCAAAATTGCAGAGATTGATGAGTGAATCGCTGCATCTGAGGAAGATATGTTCCTTACTAATTGAAAGAAAAATTATTGGTATTTTGAATTCATATAGAGCTTACGATTGATTCAGTAGGCCTGGGATCTACCTTCATTGTTGTGACTTGAAAATATTTCTTAATTTGTGAGCACAGTGGGACACTTCATATTTCTCAAGTAAGCGTCTATATTGGCTTTTAATCATGTAAGTTGTATTCCACACTGGATTTCTTATAAATATTTTAGGAATGTATAAGAAAGTATATGTAAAAATATGTTAATTTAAATGGCTGATGAGCTTCTGCTAATACTGCTGTAAAAATCTAGTGTTAGTAAAGAAATGCAGGAAACTCATTAACTGTTTCATATGTCAAATCTTTCCTCTAAACCCAAGTATTTCATGTTTTAGTTTCTGAAGTGAGCATTCCTTTTTCCTTCCCACTGATCAATGTCTGTCCATCAGAGGAAGCTGTAGACGTTAGACACCATCTCCACCCTTAGCAATCCTGGGATTAATGAGGGGGAAGACAGACTGTCGATGGTTCATGGAGATAGGGTAACTGATCAAGCACACTTAACAAAAATCAGTGGATAATTGACATTACGGAGTATATACAGTATTGTATATGTTCAGCTAAATACGTACATCTTTAGGGTGCAGTACACTACATAATACAGGGTTGTATTGTGCTGGGAAACATAATACTGTGTTGCCCAGTCACAGGCTTTCACAAACTTTAACTTTTTATACACTCTTTCATATTTTTCAAGTTTCATTTAAAGCTGTGGTGAAATTTGCCAAACACAGTTACATTGCCTTTCCGGTGAAAACCACTGATCTTCTCAGAAAAAGTTTCAAGTATATTTTCATATTCTTTTATTTTTAGGAAACTTTAGACCGCATTCTAGGGAAACTAATTTCACAGAAATGCTTCATTTTAGGGGCTTCTTTGTTACCCTAGTTCAGGACATAAATTATGAGGCCTGTTTTTTCATCCAACAATAATAATATAACAGCAGCTTACTACTACAACGGGCTGCCTGTCACAAAGTGATCCCATGTTGCAGCCAGATTCAGACTCAGAGAAGGACTAAAGGATCTAAACAAATCATCCTTCTTTAGAAATGTTTACATATTGCCTTAATATGGCTTGTTTATATGGAACTGTTACAATTTATTCATCAAATGTTGAAATAAGGTACCCAAGTGAGTGCTTTGCAGTTGCTGTGGCACAGCGTGACTTTAAGCACTTACCAACCACATGTGCATTGTTTATTTTTTCCTTACTACCGTCTCCTCATGAATATCGAGGATGTTTGTTTATAATGGGTCTCACTCACTTTTACTCTGCAAAATGTGTTCAAATTCAGCAGTAATCCAAAAGAGAAAGATGTCAGTGTTTAATCTCCCTGTATACACTTTAGAATAAATTGTGCAGGTTGTGCTAAAGTGATTTAAACCCAGAGGTAATGTGCTCAGTTCCTGTTCGCTTTGATTCCACTTCACAACGGACCATTACCCTCACCTGGCTCATTCCCAGAGCCTAACCCACAAAATTTGTGCTCTTTGGCAAGACCTGAGGGTACTAGAAGCCTTGGTCCTTGCACATGGAGCTACGTGTGGCATTCTCTTTTGATCGGCAGCCTTCTCATAGCCTGAGCCCACATGCAATACAAAGGGCAGAAATTCAATTTTTAAAAAGTCTGAAAAAGAACTGCATGCATCATGGAGGAGAACTGCATGTGACACGGGAACCATATGTGGAAGATCATTTGTCTGAAGTAAGTACCATTTGGGTTCAATACAAAATGTGCATTTGAAAAGTAAGAGTTGAGTATTATAACATATTTCAATGATAAATCTTTTTCTGCGCAACAATCTCATATTGTTGTTAATGACCATTTTGGAGCTGTGCCCAGAGTGAAGACATTATCCTTGGATTTGGGTAATGAGTTTGTAAATGATCCTGAACAAATGGTGAAGTTATTTGCTAATAATTTTGTTAAATCTGCAGATGAACCTTTTCCTAATCTGGGTAATTAGCATCGTAATTTGAAAATATTTAGTTATCTAGACTTGTCCCTGGCAAGTGAGGTTGGTTTTTGTTTTTCCTTTCCTATTTTTTGATTAACTGTGAGACCCAGGGAGATTCTGAAAGCAGCAAAACACCTGGTTGTCTTTTCAGTATGCCAGAATTACTCAGAGATACAGACTTGTGCTAGCCATGGTTTGGATGTTGATCATGAAAAGGCTCATGTGCCAATTCTCTTGTCTTTCAATTGCTGTGACCTTTTTAGAAACTGACTTTTTTGGAAGGAATGAAGGAAGACAACTCTAGAATAGGCTGGACAGTCACATTGCACTAAATTTAAATAAAAGCAGAATGCTGGAATGCAAGTAAAAGTACAGCTATTTCGATTATCTGCGGATGAGATTGAGGGACCACTGTTTCACATTTTTGATATTTGATAAAACACATCATTGTGGTGTTTCTTCATATTTTGAATGAAGAGAGATTGTTTGCAGTTCAGAAAGTTTGTGAAATTTTATTCTGGCAATTTACAGACCAATTTTCTTGCACAGTTTTTTGTCAAAATTGCCTAAAACAATTGTAGCTCTTGTATCTGGTGAATATCCAAACCAATGCAATATTTGACATTTGCACTCCAAAATTTCCATAATGAAAAGTAATTCCATTACTGCTAGAGTGCTTAAATGTTGAAGACAGTAAAACGAAGACAAAATAATTAGTGCCAATTTTATTGGGATCTTTGCAGAAGCAGATTTTTATACATTAGTTATGATGTTTTGTTTGCTCATAGTATGTGTTTCTTTCAACACACAGAAGAAGAATTCTGATTGCCTCAGGAATAGATTCTTATTGCCTGAGGTCTAACCAGGTCAGCTCTTCAGCTGGAGTATATCAAAATTATACTGACCAGAGTTTGATTTATGTTGATAGAAAGCAGCAAAGATCTCTCCATGTTTTTGAGACTGTCCAAATGCCAATGACGTTCAGCTTACGGCTATCTTCAGTGGGAGCAAGCCAGAAGGAACCCAGAACTGGGCTGTGTCAGCCCAGAGAAGCATCATTCTGCTGTCATTACATGCCACACATCTGGGGTGCAGCTGGGTGTGTTCTGCATGCTCCAATCTGGCTGTGCAACTTCTCCCAGAGGTAAAGTGGTGCACAGAGCTGTCTCTGTGAGGGCATCTGGCACTAGAGGGAGTGGGAGTCGGTGTAAACTACTTACAGACACCAACACAGCTTGGTTCAGCTGTGTCCACTCCCCAAAATTGCTGGTTATGTCAGTAGAGACTCACATGGTAAGTCCAAATGCTTGATACAGTCACAGAATCATAGAATGGCCTGGGTTGGAAGGAACTTCCAAGATCATCTACTTCCACCCCCTTGCTGTGGACAAGGACATCTTCCACTAGACCAGGTTGCTCAGAGCTCTGTCCAACCTGGCCTTGAACACTTCCAGGGATGGGACATCCACAATTTCTCTGGGAAATCTGTTCAGTGCCTCACCACCCTCACAGTAAAGAATTATTTCCTAGTATCTAACCTAAACCTATTGTATTTCAGTTTGAGCCCATTCCTCCTTGTCCTGTCACTATGTGCTCCTGTAAAAAGTCCCTCTCCATCTTTCCCATAGGGTCTCTTCAGGTACTGGAATAACATATGTGGTCTTCCTGACCTCTTGCCTGGCAGTGCAGACCTCAGAGTCAAACAGAGACTGAGTGTGGCTTGTATATTGCTTGGTCACAGGAGAGGAGGACAGCAAGAAAAGCACATAAAAATACAGTGAATCCTCCCTATATTAAGTTAACCTTATTGCAATGTATTTTGGCTCCTCAGCCTGTGAGTTCCACCCATTAGGACTCCCTGATGCTTCAACAAGTGGGTGTAAGTAGGTCCAGGGGAATGTTAAATTACAACTCTTCAGCTCTGACTTTGGCCCAAAAAGTACAGAAAAAAAACCCTTTGAAAATCAGGGAACATCATGACTGCAATTGTAAAGTATTTTGCTCACTTTGTAGAACACATCTGTAATTTTGTAAATTAATGTATATGGAGAACGTTGAACCTTTGAAGTTTTGCTTGTTGGGACATACTGACAATAAAAGATGGCCACTCTGATTAGTATTTTTAGTAGCATTTTCCAGGTTTACATTGATCTTTCTTTTTGCAGTAAATGGACTTCAAAAGGAACAAATTTACCAAAAGATAGGTAGTGATAAATAGTTCCTCATATATTACTTCTGAGACCATATTATCAACAGTTGCTTCTGATGCAGTGCTTCTGCCTTCTTTCAGGTAATTACAGAGCATGAGATATTCACTGGAAATATTAATGAAGACTACGGAGAGATACTATGGCTTTTTCATTTTGTCAGACACACACAAAAAGTTGTGGTCAAAGAACTTTAATGAGGTGGTGAGATCAAGCATTTGCAAGATAGGAAATGCCAGGAGAAAGATTTCCCATGGGACCTCAATTTACCTTCTTATGTTTGGTATTATTGACAAGACATATATTCCTACTGACAAAAGGTATCGATATGGATACTGGTTTATAATGGTGTGTTAATATTTTTCTCCAGTAATTCCATTTATTTGGTACAGAGAAGCGGCTGAACTCATTTAGGGAGCACCCATTCAATATTTTATCATTTCTTCATTGTTCTTATAGGTCCCATTCACTGCAACATTCATGCTCTTCTCTGAAGATAAAATTATTGATGTCCTCTATGCCTGTCATCAGGGTAGCATTTCACAAATCTTAATTAAACTTCGCAAGCGATAAGGAGTATTATTACCTTGATTTTATGGGACTGAGCCACAGTAAGATTAAAGCCATTCTCTCCTAAGAAGTGAATCACTTGAAGTGCAATGATTTCTCGAGGTACCCAAAGTTACAGTCAATGTTTACACTGTGCACCTGAGGGCACCTTCCAGTTTCTACTTTAAAAAGCCTAGCTAAAAGTCCTAGTGACAGCCCGACAAGGCTCAGCTACACACAATGTTGCCTCTGACCTTTCTCTCCCTGCTTTCTATGCATGTGAAACCTGCAAACAGCAACCCTGGCAGTCTCTGAGTGAAACCCCACGCGTGGATGATTGAGACATGAGGCCCTGAGGTGTGCTGCTGATCGCAGACCAGCAATCCAGCTACAGATTTGTACTACTAGATTTGTACTGTACTAGTCATGCACACTGTTTACAAGCTGGAAGGCTACATCCCATTGACTTCCATGTCAGGGGGCAGTGCTCAACCCTTCTGCAAATGAAGCCGTAGGGTTCCTATCAGGATTGTTGAGAAAAACATGGGTAGTGACAGACTAGGATGAGCTGGATGTTGGTGAGTTGCTGGGATGGGTCGAGGCCAGCTGGTGGCAGCTCAGCCCCCGCCCAGTTGCTCACTCAGATGTTCCTTTAATGTTCTTTGGCCACTTTCCCCCAGAGAGACGGGGGAGAGAGTTGGAAGGCCAGAAGTGAGAAAAACTCATGGGTCAAGATGAAGGCAGTTTAATAAGTGAATGGGGAAAAAAAAGGTCCCAGCTGATGCAAAGGCAATCACTCATCACCTCCCACCAGCAGACCGATGCCCAGCCAGTGTTCAGGCAGCAGCTAAGCACAAAAAATCCCTGTTTCGTTGATGAGCATGATGTATATGGTGTGAAATATCCCTGGGCAGTTTGGGTCAGCTGTCCCTTCCCAGCCTCTTGCGTACTCCCAGCCTACTCATGGGGCAGCAGAGCTAGAAACAGAGCAGGCCTTGGTGCTGGACAAGCACTGCTCAGCAACAGCAAAATCATGGATGTGTTACCAGCACTGTTTTGGTCACAAATCTAAACCACGGCACCGTGCAGGCTACTTGAAGAAAATCACTTCCACCCCAGACCCAGTGTAGTTGCTCTCATCACACAGGCACTGCCTGGCAGAGCCAGAGTCTTGCTCTCTAGCTTCAGCTTTAAAAATCAGAAATTTCTTTTTCCCCTGCCTCTTCTCTGACCTTTAGAATAAGTGAGGCAGAACTCTTAAAAGACTTCAAGTTTTCTTCACTGTGCAAATCTGTGGTTGACATCTTGCTTCTATGCTGTGTAGACTTCCACTGGGAAAGAGAAAATGTTATTCCAGGCACAATGATCACCTACCCACCAGATTTCAGGATTGTGGTGCAAAGCCTGGGAAGTGAGAGTTTTTAAAGGAAAACATCTACAGGCTTTTGACATAGACAACAATATATACATTTTCCCCTAGGTTCTTTCTTGGAAATGACTGAAAATTTTCCAAAAAAATTATCAAAAGAAGTCCAAACAAAATCAGCCAGAGGCATCCAGCCAGCAGGAGAAATTACAGCTAGAATGACTGAATTTTGGCAAGGCTATAAGGTCCTTATAATGGAAAGTATTGGGTAACTTTAAGGAAAGGCCAAAACCAGTTCAGGAACGAAGAAAGAATGACCATGGTGGCCAGTGATCCTAATCTTCCATCTATCATGAAACCCTGTAAAGGGAAGACATAACTCAAAATGTGCTTGGAGATGCCTGTGGAGAGGACACAGGGGAACAAGCTGATTTTGATCTTTCTTCTTTCACTCCAGGCTGTCAGGTCTTTTGAAAGCTCTACAAAGCTTTTTCCCACAACAGAAAAGTCAATTTTCTCCACTTGAGATATTTGTGAGGAATGAAACACATGAATCCACAACTCTCTCAGATCCACACAAAATTACCTATAAGCCCAGCTGAGCAATGAGTTACAGCCTTCAGCTTCCAGGCTCAGCATCAGCCGCTCAGACCTCCCCAGGCAGAGTACAGACCATCCTTTTCTCTACTTGAAAGATGACTGCTCAGCATGCAGCTGGCTTCCAGAGTCTTGTGTAAAGGGTATTCCAAGCATTTCAGTTTAAAGTTCAGCAAATAAGTGCTGTTATTAGCCCATTTCAATGCAGGTGCTAGAGCAGAGTACTGAGATCGAAAAAACTCCCTCCTGCTCTAGCAGAAGCACATCTGCTGTGGCTGACAGAGCTCAGTGAGGTCGCCAGCTCTGCCTCCCAAAAAGGAAACAGCACAGAGATCAGGAGCAAAGCTCCACGTTATTCACCAGCTTTGTTGTTCCTGAAGGGACAGTTGGGATGGAGAGGAAAGAATTCTGTCACACATTTATAAAACAACCCTTTGAAGTGCAGAATTTTCATGCTGTCATTTGCAGTGCTGTTTTCTTCATGGAAAAAGACCAGGCATGCCTGTTGACAGAACAATTTTTGGTCAAAATCTGTCAAAATCAGCATGAACTGCAGAACAAGTATATACATACACCTGTTTGTTCAAACTTTTCCCTTATGACCTGGAGATCTCTGGGATTTCTTGGGCAATGGATAACTGCAAGGGCAGGGAGAACTGTGAAGCATGGAGCAGCACTAGACACTGAGTTCAGTCCACGTGCCACATGTAATAGAAGCAAAAATACTCACATGGGGAAGGAAAATGAAACAAGGCACCAGAGGTACCACTTGACCATTGTTCCTGGGGGAGGTTTATAGGTTTAAGTAGGGCAGAGTTTGCTTCTTCTGTTACTATGTATTTTTCTGAGTTTAGGAGTGTTGCTGGTTTTGCTTTGTATTAGATTTCAGAAAATATACTTCGAAATTGGTAACAGGCAGCTGCTCTGCTCATAATGTTCCCTTTTTTTCCCCCCTTGAGATACTTGCTTGTGTAACAAAGTTCAATTTTTTTATTTATCAAATGAACATAGTCAAGGTTCTTTCAAAGAAATGAATATCCAAATATATGCAGAAGCATCATAGAACAAACCCCACTTGGATAGCAAAATTATAACACAGATTCATTTATGTTGTAGGGAACCACAGGAGGTGTCTGGTCCAGCCTCCTGTTCCAAGTAGGGTCAGCTGTGAGACCAAACCAGGTTGCTCTGTGGTTTTCCCATTTGGGTCTTGAAAGCTCCAAAGGCAGGGACTGCACAGCCTCTCTGGGCAGCCTGCACCCCTGCCTGGATGTGACTCAGGCTGATGGCTCAGGCTGACAAAGTTTCTTCTTATACTTCTCCTGCACCTCCCTTGTTTCAACTTGTGCTTGTTGTCTCTTGTCCTCCCAATGCGGAGCGCTGTGTAGTGCCCAGCTCCATCTTCTCCCTAACCTCCCAGCAGGAAGCTGCTGTCCCCTGCTGGGCTGCACCTCTGGCTCATGCTCAGCTTGCTGTCCTCCACAGCCCCCACAGCCCTTTCTGTGGAGCTGCTCCCTGTGTTTCCAGTCCCTAGCCTGTCCCACCCCAGTGAGTTGGTCCATGCCAGGAGCAGAAAATTGTATTTGGTCTTCAATTTCAAAACATTTCTGTTGGTGCAGTCCTCCAGCCTGCCTGGGTACCAGGACTGCTTCAAAGCACAGTGAATACACTCCCCAGTTTGGTTTCATCCGTGGACTTAATGAAAGTGCACCCCATCCCCTCGTTCAGGTCAGGAATAAAGGTACAAGATAGGACAGATCTTGCTTGTAGCTAGCCTTCAGACAAGGTGGCAGGAATCATTAGCCACTATGCTTTGAACCTTTTCTAACCCTTGGACAAACCCCAGCTAGTTCCATGGACATAGATCAAAGTTTCCCAAGGAACCTCTGACTCAGTTCTTTCTCCTTTTTTTTTTAGTTTCCCTCTCTCTGACCATTACTTCTGGGCATAAAGGTCTGAGACACCTCGTTGGTGAAGACCAAGGCAAAGAAGCTATTGCTCAGGCTTGCAGCTGCTGGCACTGCTACATTCAGCAGTGGGTCCGGCTTGGAGAGTACGAGCTGCTCCTGGCAGTGGTCTCCTCCCCCTTGGCCTTTCCAGACATGTCTTAAGAAGAACCTGCTGGAGATATGCCCAGGTTAATGTACATTAGGTGTGGGGTGTTTGTGGCAAACAAGGATGCTTTGAGGCAGTTTGCCTTGGCCCAACTCATAGGAGCAGTGGTGTATGTTGTATTAAAGGCAGCACATCTGCCATGGAGCCACTTTCTGTCCACCCCTGCAAGCCTCCATCAACCCAGCCAAACAGCCTAACTTTATGTTATTGTCTTTCATTTTACATATTGATAATATTTGTGTTTGCAATTAAAGCAAGCTGGAACTAGTAACCCATTTTCCTGTTCTGGTGGCCCAGATGCTACTTCTTTCACAGAACTAAAATGCAGAGTGCAAAATTTTGTTGGTGGTTGATGTGGCCCCTCAGTCTCACAGGAAAAGGGAGGGAAAAGTTTTGAGTCATTCAGCAATAACCACAGGGAAATATAGTCCCATCCACATTCATTTCCAGAGAGGAATTTGAGGTTTGGATGATACAGAAGAGGAATTACTGTGGGGAAAGGACTTCCCAGGCTTTGCTGGTAGAAGGACCTTCCAAAGTGCAGAGGATTTTTATAGTCTCTGTAATTCTTCTAACTCTGTGTTTCTCATTTTATGAGTGTGAGCTGTCTCCATTTCCCTGCCCTTTCCCGTTGGGCTCATTCGTCTCTGTGTAAGCCTGATTCAGCAGCAGCTCGGTGCCTCGCGGGATGAGGGTGAGAACTGGCTGTGTTTGCTGGCCACAGGAACAAGCATTACCTTGCCTGAGAGGGACTGAGCTGCTGCCAGCAAGCAGACTCAGCTAGCACAGCCTTGGCCGCAACTGCAGCCACCTCTCATTTCCCCCTCCTGCAGCGAATGAGCTCCTTGTGACTAAGAGTGTTTTCTGGTAACTCTTCGTGAACTTTTTGCGGCCTTGGGGTAAACAAAAGGGATGTGGAAGTACAGCCTCCAAATTCAGAAAAAGTGTTCAACACAGAATCATAGAATCACAGCATGGTCTGGATTGGAAGGGACCTTAAAGATCATCCAGTTCCAGCTCCCTGTCATGGGCAGGGACACCTTCCACTAGACCAGGCTGCTCAAAGCCCCATCCAGCCTGGCCTTTAACACTTCCAGGGATGGGAGATTCACAGCTTCTCTGGGCAACTTGTTCCAGTGCTTCACCACCCCCACAGTAAAGAATTTATTCACAATATCTAACCCAAACCTACCCTCTGTCAGTTTAAAACCATTCCCCTATGTCCTATCACTACACGTGCATGTAAAAAGTCCCTCTCCATCTCTCCTCTAGCCCCGTTTAGGCACTGGAAAGCTGCTATAAGGTCTTCCCAGACTCTTCTCTTCTCCAGGCTGAACAACCCCAACTCAGCCTGTCTTCATAGGAGAGGAACTCCAGCTCTGTGATCTTCTTCATCACCCTCCTCTAGTGCTCATGACGAATTACTGGAGCTCAGCTAAATCTCAAACATGACTTCTACATAAGTTATTTGGGAAAATATGGAGTCTATAACCCTCACTGTGTCTTCTCAAAATGTATTCCAGTCCCAATTCAAGACTGAATCCATGAAATATGAAAATCCTCTGCACTGACAGGAGGTACAATACATAGTTCTGTGTTACATGGCATGGCCATGGTCCAGCTTCTTTCACCCAGTTAGAAGCAGACTGCTCCTCTGAGCCCTCAATTTGCTGTGCTTTGGAGCTTCTTTGCTGACTTTTGTCGTTGCCCCAGAAAAACAATTGCTGTAAGAGGTAATAATGCAGGAGATGAATTCATCCACTGACATAGCTATGTGGGCATCTGATCACCAGACAAGAAAACTTGAAATGGATTTCTTTTATAGTGGGGTTGAAAGCTGAAGAATGAAACCTTGGGACATGATCTGCTCTGCTAAGTAGGCTGCAGCATTTTATACCACTGGAAGCTTTTTTCAGGCAGTTCTTGCAATGGATTGCTCTTACCAAAACTTTGAATTTTAAGAGTCTGGTGAAATAGGACTGCAACTAATAATTGCAAACAATGAACGAGAAAGCTTGAAGTTCATAACCTGTATGTGTCCAGGTGAACCCTATAGAGTGGATTGTTTTGTGACATTTTAAACCCAGGGAACTGGTAGAATCACCATCCCTGAAGGTATTTAAAAGATGTGTAGATGTGGCTCTTGGGGACATGGTTTAGTGGTGGAGTTGGCAGTGCTGAGTTGACAGTTGGACTCGATGATCTTGGAGGTCTTTTCCAACCTAAATGATTCTTTAAAAATGTTAATTTTAAAGTATACATTGAAGTCTCTGTTGCGAGTTTTATGGCAAATTCATGCTGGTCAGGCAAAACACTGTTACAAATGATATATTCAGGTGTGTTCACTCAATAGTAGACCCTTGTATTACCAAATATCGCAGGTGAAGAGCCTCGTGCATGGTCCAATGCTCTTCCAATGCTCTCAGCCTTCTGCAGGAATTAATTGGTCATGCAGACAGCACTTTTGTTAATGTTTTTTCTTGGCAAGGGTGAGCTGAAATGGTTTGTACATAATTACACAGCTTTACTTGGACTTGTGCTTCCTGATTATGCTAGTGGGCAGCATTTTTGGCTAATAAGAAATCTATATATAATCTTACACTGTACATGGTGATGATGTATGAATTGATATTGGAACAATGACTGAATTCCTTCATGGTTTATTAATATCACTCTGAATTTAAACAGTTTTGATTAACTGCTCACTCAGGCTCATGCTGTTCTATAACATGTGGCACTTTTTGGAAAGAGGAATTTTCTTCTATCTTGTTTGTGTAAATATCAGTTGTGATCAAAAGATGAAATTTATGTATTCAGGAAATTTTGCTGTTGAAAATTTGTTTTTATTTTGAATTAAAGGAAAAATGACATTTGAACCTATTTTTCCTACACTCCATGGTGTAAAATGTTGGGGGTTTTTTTAATCCAGGGAATTTCTACTTAGAAGACTGTAAATTATGGGTTGGAATTTGAAATTCTGGGTTAAAAATTTTTAAAAGTTTGCTGTACTTATTTCTTTACTTATTTACTTATTCCCTTTTACGTTTTTACATTTTGATATTACTTTATGCCACTTTTATTGCTTTGAAATCAGTTTATGACTTCAGAGCAACTATATTTTCTTGTATTATTTTAAATAATCATTAAGTTGGGCTTCTGTTTATTGCACGTTAAAGCATCTTATCTTCTCAGTGTAGCTGTCTCCAATTTCGGTTGTGTTGAAAGAATTTATCAGACTCTTTAGTTCCAAAACAAACAGGAAATACTTGGATGGGAGTGACATACCAGATCTTTGCAAAAAACAGGAGACACTGTGATCAAGGAAAGAGGTTTCATTCAGTGATAGAAAGCAGCACACAGTAATGATTTTAAAAGATAGTAAAACTCAGTAAGGGAATAAAACATTTCAGCTGTGATGATAGTTTTTATTGCATTGCTCTATGTTATCATCTGGTAACTGTAGTATTGTATAACATGCCATAAGTTATAAAATTTATCTTAAAATTAATACAAGACAAATAGAAACATAATTTCAGAATGATGAAATGAAGTTTCATAATATATGCCAAAATTTATTTTCTTGAAATACTGCTTTTCTTGAAACATTTGTGCTGAAGGACTTTGGGGTTGATTTGTATCAACATATTTTAAAATGTTTCAATTTTGATGAAAAGAGCACTACTGCATTGGCAAATATTTTGATGAAAAAGTCAGCCTGTGTTTTAGGTACTGTTCTAAGTCAGGATGGCAGTTTATTAAAATGTGCACGGGAAGGAGATGAACACAGTGCAAGGACATGTGCAGACATGGATGAAGGTACTGCTGCTTGTTTCCTGGGGGATGGGCTGAGCTGCCGTTAACCGTAATGGGAAAGATGCTGTTTACTTTTCGTCTCTTACAGCAGTGGATACTCTTTAGTTCTTTAAAAGCTATTAAATATCTGCTTAAACTTCAACTGATGGTTGAATATACTCTTTTTAGAGTAGTCTTACTGCTTTTGCTCCTTCTGATGGTGCTTACTCTAGAGAGCCTGGTAAGGAGGCATCTTTGCAGACATCCTTTGCTTTCAGCTTTCTCATTCAACAGCTTGGAAGACAAGAAGCTGTCGCTGAAAACTTGGCCTTTTCTGAAATCAATGGGATATGTGCCACTGGCTTCAGCAGAGTCAGGATTTCACTGCATGCTGAGAAGATTACCTTTTTTTTTGTATTCTATTGGCAGAAACGAAAGCCGTGCAAATCCAATATAGTTAAACAAACATCTGATGGGTTTGGATGGGTAACTCCTATTTTATGCTATTAGAGGCAAATTGTGCTGGAACCTGCCCGTGCTCACTGCAAGCAGGCGGCAGAGCAATCTCTGATTCATAACGACACACAAAGTTCTTTGAAAGCCAGAATTTCCCATACATCTGTAAGAAATAAGGCTGCAACACTACCAGTGATCAATCAAAGGTCAAGGCAAACCTTTAGAGAGGGGAAGGTGATTTTATTTATAAAATGGAGTAAATCACTCACACTCCTGTGTCCCTACACAGGTGCTGACAAGCACCAACAGGGGTATATACCCAAATCAATGCATTCAGGCATCCAGATGTGAGTACCCGGGTAGTCTGCCTGGGACTCCTTGGCAGGGAGGACAAGGGATGCCACCTATTAAGTCCTCCCCACATATCCTGGCTTCTTCTTAGATTGGTGGCAGTGATGTGGGTTTGTATGAGCCTCTTTCAAACCATCTGGAAGTTGAGGCAGCAGTTACTCAGCCTGGCCCACCTCTGTGTCTCCCAGTCTGGGTGTCCTGGGAAATTGCACACAAACCATCTGGGCTCTTCAGTGCTGGTATTGTCAGCAGATATTGCACTCATAAACCTTCCCCTGCTGCTTCTTTGGGTGGTTGCCCATCCTGACTTTTCCACTCGCTCTCCACTCGTAACACTCCTAAGGTTTTTACTGCAGTTCTCTACATGTTGATGCAAAATTCAATAGGCTTTTTTTTTGTTGTTTGCAATTTTTTCAAGGTCTATACAAATTTAAACTACTTGTGAACAAATACAGCCCCCCTTTCACTTACTCTGCTTTGAAAGTGACTCTGTTCTGATGCTAAGAATAACTTTCCCTCTGAGGAAAAAGATCTATCTTTTAATGGGTAGTTTGTCAAGATTGCAAAACCTCTCTGAATAATTCCTATGTTTATATATATTTTTTATATTACATCATATTGGGAGGCCTCAACAAGACATATTTTTGTGAGTTTATGCTAAAAAGAATTATCCCTTTGAGCCTAACTGCTTGGCTGTGTGATTAAGAGACACTCATTTGATGAGGCCCCTGGTGCTAAACTCTCTAAGATGAGTAAAAGGAATTACTTTCTGTCAAACTGTAAACATCACATACTTTTAAAAAAGATGTTGGATAAAGAAACAAGATAGTAAAGAAGTATCTTAAATCTGTTTTCTAATGGTAGATGCAGTTTTTGCTTTTTATAGACTGTTGCACGTGAAAAATCGTGTGAAGTTGACCAAATTAAAACCAAAACAGATAGCATTCTATTGCAGGAATGAATGAAGGCTTTAAAATGAAATATAAGAACAACCTTCCACCCACAGAAACCAGTCCAAAAGCAAGATTTTGATTTATTTGATTCTACACATATTTTTGTCATTAAGCTTTGTAGCATATTCTAAACTTTTGCTGCACTGTTATGCATGTTAAGACACTGATTCCCACATGGTGAGCTGATGGCAAAGAAAACACTTGTGTCATGAGGAAAAACAGAAATTCTTCGGCATGGACACAGAAATTTTCAATGCTCTCTCAGACACATTCCCCTAAATGAAGATGACACCATACAGGATTTCTGAACTCTTCTCCTCTGTCTTAGGACACCTAAATGAGCTCCTTTCAGTCACAAAGCAGAAAGGAGGACACGTTGTAATGAAACCACATTTTAAAAAAAGAGAAAAAAAAAAAAAGGAAAAGCCAGCTAAGATCTTTAATCTTACATAGCCAGGCAGAGTTAGCTGCACAGTTTTGGAATAAATGAGTCAAAACCACAGATGGTCATGCAAAAGAAGAAGAAAAGCTGTTGATAGTATCAGCAGAGTTGGATTAGCTGAGCATGTGTGTGTGTGCATGCAAATATCAGGATTCCCAGGACAAGAGCCCATACCCTGGTACAGAGCCCACTCACAACTGCTGGAGTCCCACCACTGCTGGTGCCTGCCCCTGGCTCCTCTCTTGGAAGGCAAGAGGCTCCTTGGACCTCTTTTTTTAAGAACCAGGAACAACATACTGCAATTTCTAATGAATATGCCAAACTGTTCTCATCTTTTGAGAAGCTGAAATGATAATTTGTGGATGCTATATATAAATTAGGAGTTCAATATAACATCTAATTAACTAATTTATTTATTTTACTTAAAGCTTGGCCATCCTATGGATTTGCTTACTCAGCTGCACATGTCCTGGGCCTGAAGAGATGCAGAGATCAAGACAGCTGCCCTGGAGAACCTCTTACGAATTTTCTTCTATCTGGCACCTGCAGTTTCCTTCAGTGGTGGGAGAGGAGGGATGAAGGGATCTGCAGCAGCACAAGTCCTCGGCCATTGCCCATCTCTTCTGTGCCCCCAAAGAGGGACAGTTAATTGTACAACATACCAGACAGGTACCAGCTTCTGGAGGAGAATCCAAGAGAGATGCAATTCCCTCCTAACTCAGCTACAGAGATGCCCATCTTCACTTCCAAGCAGAGCTATTTCATTGAATCTGTCCTACATCCTTGTGGTGGAAGGGCCAGAGTCATTGTGTTGGCCGATGGCTTTACAGAAAGGAGCATTAAAATAAGCACTCCCAAACTGACAGGCTTGTCCATACAAACTCTGTATCTATTTGTGATGTTTTTCTGTGAAGTCCTTTTACTGTGTGAGCACAAACTCCATTTATTGGTGCAATTTGTGTCTTCACTGAAGGTGTTTGCCACTGTTATCGCTCCTCTTTACTGAAGTACCCCCTAATGGGTTGGGGGAGCAAAAAAAAATCCAAGGATCACCTTGCCAAATTAGTTTTCACTACAGTCAAATACTAAGGCTAGACTCCATACAGGATTTTTTTAGTTAGTTTTATATATTTAGTTTTATTTTCTCCTGTTTTGCCTGCTTGCTTGTTTGCATCTGTGGGAATATGAGTGCGTGTGTGTCTTTTAAAATTTTTTTTGCAATCATTTCACAGTCTCCCTTCTGATGTCTTGGAGACCACACATTAAGGAAGACTGGGTGTAGACTAATTGTAAGATTTTCCTAGTAGCATGAATTTAAGTCTGAAATCCCTTCTGCTCTTTTCTTTTTCTTCCCACAAGAAATATCAAAATGCCAACAGGCAGGGAGACATTTTTCATATTTTCATGTTTCATATTTATCTTGCATCATCCAGTGCACTCACATGCTGGAAGTGTAAACCCATTAGGCTACGGGACAATCCAACAAGTTACTCTGAAGTGAATTAAAGGCTGCATCCTGGTGATAACTGCAGTTCCCTTCTGTTTTCCCTTCATGTAGAGTAGTTTACCTGCAATCATGTCTGGACAACCTGCCTTCTGCTGGGCTGCAAGGTAGGAATCCACACCAAGTGGAACAGCAAGATCATGGTTTTGACAATTTTTTTCTGATTTTTTAAGGCTCACCACAGTGGAGGCAAGATCGCTGAAACATAGCCAAAGAAGTAATGAAATGCCATGGGGAAAAAAAAAAGAAGAAGCATGCGCTTCATTTAATATATGCATTTCGTGTTGTCCTCCTTCGAAGTGAAGTAAATGATCACGGCACAGAAATAGTGCTTCATGTTTCTTTTAGATGTGGGATATTTGTTAACATTGTTAGATGGACACAAAGCCAGATGGCTTCACTTTGAATTGTTATATGGTGTTCTTTTTCCACTGTGCCTAACAAAATATCATTTATGAAGCAAAAGCAAAAAAACCTCCTTATATTACGTAATCGTTAATTCAGCCTCAAAAAGAAGAAAAGAAAAAAAAAGAAGCCGTTTGGGATCCCAGGGAAATATTATTGGATTGTTGCTGAAAATTTATTGCTTAAGAAAAACATTGGATTAAATGACAACTATTATAATGGCACCTTCGTGGCCAGTACATGTATTCATGGGAAAGTGGTTAATAATCCCTGCAAAGCAGCTGAACTTCTCAGAGAGGCAAAAAAATGTACAGTTTTTTCCAGAGGCAGACGATGTTTTCTGAAAATTCACACTGCTGTATGTACCCAGGAGTTCTCGATGACTGTGAATATCTCCTGCTACCAGAGCTTCCCCAATGGTCCCCAGCACCCAGAGCACAGCTCAGAGTCCATCAGGAACAGCACTGTTGTATGAGAAATAATGAAAATGAAGCAGAGAGGAGCTGTGCATCATGTAATGAAATGGTGACAGGGCCAGGAATAAACCTAGACCTCCTGACTCCCTACCTTGTGATCTCCCCACTAGACGTCTTCCTGGTTTCCTTTGAAAATGTTGACAGCTTACTGGAGAGGAAAATCTACAAACATTACACATTCCACTGTCAAAAAAGGGGCTTTGTTATTTGATATAGGAACTCTTTTAATTATTGAGGTAACTTCACAGCATGAGGTCACAAAGGGCAAATTTGTTAGCAGCACTCATGAGTGATCTCTCCATGAGCAGCACACAAATCCAGAAGAACTGGCTTGACATGCTGGAGATTTTAGGCAGTCCCATTCAAGAACATTTTAAGAACAAGCATGATGACTTTTTTTACTGGAAATAGTGAAATTGGTGCTGATCCAGTGAGAAAGTTGACCTGATTTCTCATGCACTGCTTGAATCAACACCAAAAACTGCTCCAGCTCCTGTTTCTTTGGATTTTAGTTTCAGATAGAAACAGATGTACACAAATCCAAAGAGACAGTTTTTCCCTGTAGGAGCCAAGAATTTAAACAAAACTTTGTACACTTCCATCACACTGACTGTACTTCAATAGTTTAACTTTTCAGACAAATACAAATTTGTTATTAGCAGGACCTTTTAGACATCTGGATAGTGAATTTGAATGCTTTCATTAGTCACAGAACATTTTTGTTGTTTCTTATGAATATTTCTATTAAATTTGTTCACAATAAGCCAGTTTTGTCTCTTCATTATAACGGGAATATTAAAGGGGTTAGAACTAAAATATGTCACAGGCTAAAGCTCTTCATGTACACCAAATGCACAGTAAAAAGTATTCAGACATGTAAAAATATGATATGAAAACTTAATTGTTCTTGATCTGTCTCCTTTTTGTCTTACAACACTTAATGGTACAAGGCACATTGAATTCAGCACTGTGACAGACTGTGAGAACCTGGAAAGCGTTCTTCTTAAAAAACCTCAAACATCAGCCTACATCTAACCAACCAAAGCACACATCTTTGGGAATTCTGCATCACACTCAGAATTTGGTTTGGGCCTCAATAAGACTCACTGGTTTAATGGAGCACCATGCTGGGGTAACTCTGGAATCACTGGAACTTGTAATGAGCTCTGCACTCCGTTTCAAACAGGTTATACAGTGACTGTGCTATTACACTGGCTGTGCTAGAAAAGGATGCATTCTTCGCATGGCTATATTAAACAAGAGCTGCAGGAAGCAATGCTGATGCAAATGAAAACAGCAACTACAATGATGACATCATAAATATCAGCTCTTAAAGAACTCCACAAAGGGAGGTTTAGATCTGTATCTTCATACTGGTGACGGAAAAACCCTCAACACATAATGTAGCTTCTTATGTTCATTCATAGGGTGAAAGATGGGAATCCGGTCCATCATCTTTCCTATTTCTGGCCACAATATTCAATATATGTGTGTGGGTATGTAATTCCTGCACTTCAGATTCCCCTCGTGGTGATCCTGCACTTCAGATTCCCCTTATCATCTGCCTCGTCCTTGATGCTCCTAGCTTCTCTGCAAGGCTCAGAGGTTTGCAGGGTTGGGGCTCCCAGGCACCACAGTCTGCTGTGGCCATGTTGCTGCTGTGGTGTCCTCATCGGAGATCATGATGAGCTCTTCAGAGCTTGCTCATATGCCAGGTTGCTAGGTCCTGGCTTGTATGGCCAGAGAAAGAGAGTTGTGACATCTCAGCCAAGAAAACCCTTCTCTACAGGCACTTGTGTTAGTGTCACCATTACATTCAAGAGCAGTGGCGCAGCTGGTGCTCGTGTTAACACAGGAGTTCCTGTGTTATCCCAGCCTGCCCTGAAAGGGTCTCAGAAGAGCAGTGGTGGGCCACGCTCAGCCTGATGATTCCAGGCTTTTAGACTAGATTTCATGGCTTCATCTTCCCTTGAATATAGAGGATGCTAGGATTTGGCAGCCTCAGGCTGTAGGTGGTCCGTGGGACTCATGAAGCTCTTGAACTTTGACATCACAGTGGCACCAGTGTCCCTCTTAAGCACTTTATAGCAGCTCTGAATGTGGCCCGCATGTCCTTTCCTAGCAACATGATCTGTAAGGGTAGACCTTTATAATCAACCTTATACATTCCCAAAGAAGCTATGGGGGCTGCATGTGAGCCTAAGAGCCTGAGCTTTAAATAGCTTGTAAACCTTCATGGTCCTCGCGGATGTTTGTGTGAACATAATACGGCACCTTCAGAAGCAGGGCTTGTTTTCTGCCTTCACTGATCTGAACTTGTGAAATACTTTGGATCTTCTATATCATATAGCAGGGTCAAGCATTTTAATTTATAGAGGGTCACAGTTGCTACTCTCCTTAAACACCAATGGAATTTTTCAATATCCTTGAAGTAAATCCCTTTTGCAAAACAGCAAATGCTAGTATGACAGTATGTCAAACACGGATTTGTTCCGAGATTATTTACTTACAATTAGACAACTGTGCTGGCTCTCAGAGAGACTAGTCAGCAAAATCAACATTATTTGAAAGAGCAGCGGGATGGCCAGTGTTTTAGAATCCAAGGAATGTGGTTTTCATAAATTCCACAGCCTGGTGAGATGCCACAGAACCAGCTAATTTGTTCTTTAAAGTTTTTTTGGAGGGAGGGGGAGGGGGCATTATTTTACACGTATCTACATTTTAAAGGGTTTCCATTTTGTGAGGAAAAAAGCTCTCCATTTTAAACCTTGTGAGATGGATATTTTCCCATTAAGAACAAAGTATTTTACATACCTTTTTTTTTTTTTCTTTTGCCTTGACATACGTGTATGTATCCACCTACACAGCTCTTGGGCAGGGCAGAGCAGGGAATCAGCTAGTAGCAGCTGCCAGGAGTGAAATTACTGAACATGGAAGGACAGTCTGTCTGCAGCTCCAACCTGCTTCATGTCACCTTTAGTAATTTTGCATCTTGCAGTTCAGACTCTTCTTTGAAACTGCGGTTTCTTAATAAGCATTCCTTGTAAATCCTTGCTGGGTGGTTTGTTCATTCCTGAGCTGAAAACAAAAGGTAGAGCCTATAGTTCCATGCAGGGAGGCAGTTTTTAGGCAGACATTCTTCCTGGTGTATGTTTTCAATAAAATTTTAATTATCTTCTTTGCTAAACTGGCATGTTTCTCTTTGTGGACACAGTGTAGTTCAGCACATACTTTCAAAGCAGGGCAGGGACAGCAGAGAAGCTGCGAAGCCCACTTGGGAGTTCAAAAATGGGTGTTTGGACATCTTTTACATGCACATTGAGGGGCTGGCTTTTGGTTTAGCACAACCCAGCAGAGCAAAGGCAAAGCAGACGTGGAGAGCTCTTTTCCAGTGCCAGGGAAAGCAGCAGACAGCACATGGAGAGCTACTGGGGCAGAGCATCTGGATGGGAAAATAACAGTGACCTGGGTGCCTCCCTTGCCTGGGTCACTGCTCAGGACACATGGACTCGTTGCTGCTTCTGCTACAGCCTTCAGAGCAGCATTTTTGGCAGGGCTAATCCTCCCAGGGAACCCTGGTGAGACTCTTGTCCCTGTCCCCCCTCTGCTCTGCTGTCCCCTTGCTCCCCACAGCAGCCCTACTTCTGCTGCCTGCTCTTTGAGACCATCTCTGGCCTCTCCTCTTTGTGGCCACCTTGCAAATCCCTCAGCACCTCTGCTAATTCACCCATACCACCATTCTTTAATTTTCTTTGTAGAGTCAGGAGTCTGTACTCCTTGTATGAGAGGCTCCAGATAGAAGCAATATTCTGGGCATTGCCACTATTTTTCAGCTTAATTAAAAATAGTCCTTGAAATCCCGCAAATCTGATTACAATATCCCAATAAGTTTTACTTGGTCTTTTCAAAATTTGCCTGACGCTTAAAATCGAACTCAGAGGTAAATTTCTCATTTACCTCTTAGTGATGAATTCTGTGAGGAACCACATTATCTCCCTTTCTACATCCATCACAATTCTGTGAAGAACTACATTATCTCCCTTTCTACATCCCTCACAATCAGTGAGGACTTGGCTCCAAACGGAGGAGAGCAGATAAATGTATCAGCCAGCAATGCTTCACATCAGGTGTGTCAGGTAAGGAAGTACAAAAGGGAGAGGAAATCAGAATTTTTTCATGGATGTTACAAGGCGCTTTTCAAGTTGATCTTAAAGGGTAAAAGGGTCAGTGAAAAAGACAGCAGATTTTCTTACAGATTTACACATTTGGATTCACTTGATAAGCTAGGTACAGCCTTGCTGAAACACTAAAGACGTTTTTTACACTCGGTGTTCGCATAATGATGTGGAAACACATGCCAGAAATAGTCCCAAGGGAGGAAAAAGAAACAGTGAACTAGGAAACCAGGCTCCTGTTAGGGCAGATAATTAGAATATCTGAAGAGTGACAAAATTCCAGCGCCAAAACAGCTTCATTTCACATCAGGAGGAGGTTTCTGGAAGATGGAATATAACAAAGGCCTAAGAGAATTTCTGCTAGTTTCTGTTAAGCCTTTTGCAAAGAGCCCATGCACTATGAACTGCTTCACAAGCATACTCCCTCCCTTTCTAGTCTTCCTCATTTACTCAGTTTGTCCCTCCACTACTTTATTTTCTATTCTTCAGAGTTTGCAAGTAGACATTGTCTACCACCTTGAGCATGTGAAATTTCAGGTTCACCAGAACCAAACCACATACAAGAAGCAGACCCAGATCAGCACCAGAGCTGGCTGTAGATGAGAGGGGTTCAGCACTGCTGCCTGAGGTCCACTCACACAAGCTGGCTATATTTCACATGAGGAGATCTGGGGGTACAACAACCATCAGGATTTGTTTTCCCTTCAGGACAGGAGAAGCCTGCTAGTGCAGATCTCTTCTTTACACTTGGTTGTGTAAGGGAAGGGGCAGAAGGAGGCAGCTGGCAGCAAGGAGCAGAAAAGCAGGAGAGAACAGGGGATGTGTTTTGCTCTGCTCCATCGAGTAGCCCTGCCCTGGTCCATTTGTTGTGCAATTTAAAACTGCCTGTCAGCAACATTATTTATGGCAATGCACAGGCTGGGTCTCAGAATCAGGAAGCCAAACCCAGTTCCCCCGATGTCACAGGCTATCACATTGTTAGCCTTATTTCTTAAGAAAATGATTCCTACGTGACTTTTGCAACCTGTTTGTACAAGAGTCTGTGTGTCAGCTCTCAAGGCCAGCGTGTCATCTTTTCTTAAGAACTTTGCCATGCAATTCACCCATTTCAATCAGATTCAGCAGAAAGACACAGGCCTCAGAGTTGTTCAGTTCCCAAACATTTGATTGAACCATTTGTCCACATAGGAAAACAAGAGCCAGAGGAGCATCTGTTCCTGATGGGAATGCAGACAGAGCTCAGCCTTTGTTCAGTCTGGAAGTGGCCATCTGACCCATCCCCACGTGCCCATTAGCTGGCCAGCTGGCATGCAGGCACGTCCCAGGCAGCCACAGCTTGTGCTGCCCAGAAGATTTAGGGACACTCAAGCATGCTGGAGGGGGTATCCATTTGGCAGTGATGGGATGAGAGGGGAGATGTGAGGGGAACAGAAAGCATGGGGCAGAACAGCCTGTTCGTGAAGACACAAAGAGGAATTGGGGTGATTCACCAAGAGGCATGGAGGCTATGGGGTGCAAATCTGAGGTGAGGCACTTCCAGCCCTTACAGAGCACCTCATCCATTCCATGGCTCCTGGGCTCAGCACGACCTGGCACACATCCAGCACAAGTGTGACAGAACTGGTGATACCTCCAGAGCAGAACTGAGCACACTTTGTGACATTTTGTGTATTTCATGGCCTGGACAATGCACTGGAGATAAACGAGATGATGCATAAATTCACAGATCATAGTTCAAGAAGATTTAGGAAACAGGACTTTTGATAAAACAAAGGACACAAAGGAACCTTCAAATTGGAAATAGTAATAGGAAGGGTCCAGAGACATGTTGATAGCAGCGAGGATTGCATTCCTAATAATAAACCAGGGGGCTCTGATTTAATCTATGGAATGACCAGACACAAAAGGAATTCAAGAGGAATTTTCTGCCTGCAGAGCAGTGGTCAGAGCACACAGGAAAAACAGGGAAAGAAGAAAAAGGTGTAGTAGGCAAGCATGGACTGAAAACTATTGTGGAATTTATCTAGAGACTCAGAAAGGGGCACATGTAATTAGAAAGGACTCCTAGCTTCCTTCTGTCCCAAAATGTCTCTCATTTGCCATTAGCAGCTCAGCAGGCACTGTATGATACAATTACTCATTAGGTAAAGGAATTTCAAACCTTTGCCCTAAGAGGAGGCTAAACTTGTCACTCAAACTCAATCCTGTATCTTTTGATGAACCTGAGCAATACTCAAACAAGGATCACAGAGCTGGGCTTTATTTTTGTTTCGTTGCAAGTGCTCAGGGTGTGAAATGGAGAGTTTGCTCCCGGTTATGTGTGTTACACTGCAGCTGTCCTGCATGCACCATCCGCCTGCCTGCTCCATGGGCTGAGACAGGCTACTCTTATCTGCCTAAACTCATTTTCCTCATGAAATGCATCAAATACAGCCTCCCCTTTTCTAACAAAATAATAGCTGTAAGTGTGATAACCACATTTTATATTCTGGGCAGAAGGGAAGATGTGGACAATGAGGTTACAGAGGTTTGTGGCTGTGTCTGCACAAATGATTCATCTTTTGTATCATCATACTGGTGTTGCTGTAACTTTTGTGGTTTATGGGTACTATTTTTTTTTTATTAGACTGAAGGACTTAATTAGAAAAATGGGCAAAGCTTTTAGATTTGTGTCCTTTTTTTTCAGCTGTGTCAGCTAGGCTAATGAAAGATGTTTCCTCCCTCTACGAATCTAACTTTTCTGATTAAATCTCTACAAACTAAATACTACACTGATTTACAGCATATTCAGCATTATCCCTGTGTGCCACTCTTTTCAATAACTAATAAATAAAAATCTCAAGTTAATGTACATCCAAGGCATTTAGAATAAAGTCTTCAGATTAAACAGGAACATATGTAGCTCACATATCTTTATTTGAATAAAGTATATGGAAAAACTAACAAAGGTTACTATTTCAACTGATCTGTTTTCCTCAGAAAACTTTGCTGAGTAAGGCACTGAAATGTTAAACTTTGTTTCTCTTTCCACTTCTGTTGCTTAAGGAATTTTCTACAATACTGTGGGGTGTGTGTGTTGGGAAAAAAACGCCGCTTTAACATTTCTTTGTAAGTCACTTTGATTCTCTTTTGTTATGCCAGAGATTTACTGTTTCTTTTGACATCACAGTGGCTGTTTTTGCAAGCACTGCTTGGGACAGCAGCAAAGCAATCCTGCTCGCTTCCGTCCACACGTACAGAACAAAAAGCTGACAGACACCAAGTAGTTTTGACAATTGTTTGGTGAATAACAAGGAACTAGCAAAATCATACAGGATATTCAGGAGGGGATTGAAAAAAAAGAAGGGGCAAAGTTATCCAGGAAAAACAGCACTTGGTTTGTGACCAAACCAAAGAGCAGCATCTCAGGTTTCTTCGGGAGGCCTGGGATCAGGTGCTCTTACAGGATGTACTCTGCAAGCCAAGTTTTCTCCCCAAGGCTTGTCAGTGGGACTGTTTCCTTTCCTCAGTGGAAATACCACCCAAAACCAGACTGAACTTACCACCTCTGATTTTTCCAAGGATCCTTTAGTGGGCAGAAAGACTATTTCCCCTAGCAAAGCAGGTTACCTGTCAGCAGGTGAGCCACCACTCTGCAAACATCTGCCCCCTTACAGCAGGACTACTTTTGTGCAACTCTATGGTTTCAGATGATTCCCACAGAAATCTCCATCAGGAGATTCCCCAGACACTGACCTAATAATGTTCTTTGCTCAGTATATAGAAATCCAAGCCTGAGCCTGGAGAACGGGTACTTTCCATCTCTAAATACTCCATTTTGTACAACTGGTTACAGAGGCACTAGGATTAAAGTCCCTGAGACTTCCATAAGAGGTTGCTCTAGTTAATGAGACATACACTGAAAAAATGAAAAAGCAGACCCTGCTTTTTGGAAAAGCAGCCCAAAAGCTTTCAGAAAACCTGTATTATCTCCATGATCTAAATAGATAGAAAGAAAGCACATTCAGAAAATATGATGAGGCATAGTGAAGCAGGTGGCCTTAAACTTGGAGTTATGAAAAATGTGACAATGGGCAGAAATACCTTTATTTCTGGCATGTTAGGCAATGTCAATTTTGCTGTCCTGACTGAGAAGAAGCTAAAATTAAGCATGAGCTGGGTGTACTAAGCAGTTATTGCTGTATTAGAGCCAATAATCCAGGAAAATCAGAGCAGGCCTCATCTCTGCAAATATTCTGGGTTACTTGAAGAAGAAACTAGAGAATACAGTGAATGTCTCTGTTCTTCTCCAGTTTAGGCTCGGTACATCATCAGATAGGAGGAGGCATTTACTTAGAATAGGCATATACTGGTGGGGTAAGTTCTTCTAGTCCTTTCTCAGATGTGTTGTGCTTGGTGTTTTGGTTGTGTAGGATTAAATAAAACTAAAATGCAAGATAATGCACCATATACCAAGTGCTCTTGAGGGACAAAAAGTATCTACCTTATTGTGATCACACTGGCACTGTGCAGACATTGATTGTAGTTTTCCATCATCAACACTAAAGCATTTAGAGACGGGATGGCGAACAAAACACACTGTTTTGGGAAAGAAACCAAAAGACCTAGGCAAGAGGGATGTATTTACCTAGCATTTGGTCAAAACTCCTCACCCCTCGTCAAGACCGAGTGCCCCTTCATGAGTGGGAGCATAGCACAGTCTCTCAGCAGTGGGGAATATCACTATTGCCATTCAATACCACACTGCCACCTTGACTCAAAGCATTCTTTAAGGTTTAGAAAAGGTAGGAGATCCCATTAGCACTTCTCCCAGCCCCAGGATTTCCCCAGGGAAGTCTTCCTCCCTGGGCAGTCTCATCTTTGCCATACAGACAGGACCAGCACAGCTTTCTTTGGCATGGAGGGGTTACCTGCAGCTCTTGGGGAGAATAATCCTGCCAGTGAAACTGCAAGATGATTTACAGAGAACATTTGTGGAAAACTTTTGATTGGAGACACTATGGGGATATCTTCCAAAATCTGCAGTGAAAAATGCAGTCCCATAACTGGGTTCCTAATATAAATGCCCCCAGCTGCATATGCAAATAGGGTTTTCATATAATCACAAAATGGGAGCTGTCTGGCAATAGTTCTCTTTCATTTTACCGTCAGTTTCTTGGCTACTTGGAACACAATGAATAAGAAATGGAAGAGCAAGACTTTGGAGGACCCAGCTGCAAAGTAAGAAATAGAAAAATTATGTGCTAAGGATATAGACTTGGTATTTCTGGCAAATGTCCACATTTAAGTGGACTTTTCACATGATATGGATAGATGTTGTGAGTTGTTGACAAAATTAATGTTTCTGTTTTATCCATGACATGAAAAATCCCTTTTCTATTTCAGCAGTAAGTCCAAACACTGAGGATAGCAAATGCTATTTAACCACAAGCAAACATTACAAACATTGAGTAAAGTATACCGGTTTGTTTGTTTGGGGTTTTTCTGTGCAAAGAGCAACTGCCTTGAGTGCACATAACAGAGTGAGTACAACTGCTTGGCTGCTCCCACTTGGAAGACTTTTGCTGTACATTTCTCCTTCATATTGACTAGTGCTGAAATAAGTAGATCATAAGGCTTCATTCTCTAAACTGCTTCCTGCTCTGACAACAGGTGTAAGTCAAGATATATGAGGGATAAGAGAGCACTTTCCCTGGCTATTTCAGTCCATGATAGTGTTTACCGGATTGCCAGAAGAGGATGCTTCTGATGAGGTTACACATGAAAAGAATCTTCTGGCAAGAACTCATATTGGTTCCTCACAGCAGAAGTGAAAGCATTTCATTTAAGAAGCTTCTGTTGAAATGTATCTACACTCATTTCTCTAAACAAAAAAAGAAATATCGCGTATTAGCTCTGAAGCTAGAACAGGAAGGAAGCTCTTCCTTGAGCTGAAGGAATGGAAACAGAACTTCCCCATATAAAATTACAAGAAGGAGCGAATAAAGACAGTAGCTATCAGCAAAATCAAGTACATATCTTTCATTTCCAAACCCACTTCTGTTCTTCAAGAAAACTGGTGTCGCAAGCCGTGTCGGGGTTTGTGGCTGGCTTCTTCAACAAACCGACAGCAGAGACAGAAAGGGTCTTTGTATATGAGTCCACAGTAATTTTTATTCAACTACATGTGAAGAAGTCATAGTGACAAAGACAATGGCGAGCCCGAGTTTTTTATACGGGGGCGGGGAGGGCATCAGGGAGGGGTGGTACATAGGCGAGGCCAGGGTAAAGGAACCAATAGGGAAAGTCTGAGGGAGGGACAAAGGGACAGGGGTTAATGGGAGAACGGGGAGGGAGGAACTTTCTGGAGCAGAGGGGAAAGAAACCCAGTGGGCCAATTGGGGGACCAGAACTGGGGTACATCAGTACAGTAGAACAAAGCATCCCAGGAGAGGCTTCTTCTGTCACCTCAACCTGGGGAGGATTTCCATCCCTTGTACTATGGGCCCCCACAAACTGGAAGTGGGTTTTGGACACAATCTGACATTTAAAACAACCACTATTTTCTAATGCTGCTGTGTCACAGAACACGACTGTTTATTATCATTTCTTTGGAAGCTGTTCCATTCTGAA
Organism: Pachycephala philippinensis; assembly: GCA_013397055.1. Classification (NCBI taxonomy): domain Eukaryota; kingdom Metazoa; phylum Chordata; class Aves; order Passeriformes; genus Pachycephala; species Pachycephala philippinensis. Next base: position 70,005 of record VWZT01007447.1, on the reverse strand, counting down.
TTACATGGGAGTGTGTGCACTTCTCAAGCGACAAAAGGTCCTAAATCTGTTTTCATATGTGAGAACTGAAGCCTGACTTAGACACCACAATCCTTGTCATGTGTAGGAAGAACAGAGATTAGCTGTGATTTCAATAGTGTAAGCCCTTTGCTAACACAATGACCTGTAAGAAAAGTAGGGAGCCCCTGCTACTTACTAACATGATAGCTTCTTATTAATCCACCGTGCCCTTTCACGTGCAGCTCTTTTAACATACACATTTCAGGCAGATGGGGAATTGTAGTCTATTTTTTTCTCAGTAAGGCCCCCATAAATTATGGGACAGATTTGATTTCCTCAAGGGCTCAAGTCATGGCTATTTATACCTGTAAGAAACCATTGCAATAGAAGATTATACTACTAATGGGAAAGTATAGATGCCATGAGATGGCAACAAAGGACTGTGGCAACTCTATTAAATGATTTTACTGAAACACTGAGATCTGAGTGCCCCATAGCTCCCCAGTGTTATGACAGTTGTTGAGAAAATAGGGATCATTTTTCCTTTTGATGCTTCCACATTCCTAACATGAGGAAATGTTTCAGTGATATTGTTAACATTTTGGAGGTATGCAAGCTAAAATACAGTGTTTTCTCTTAGACCCTTGTACTCTGGGTGGATCACACAGCTCTTACCTAAACCCCAGATACTTGGGACCTTGGGGATGTTTGTCCTACTTGCTTATCTGTATGGTTTCAGCAGGATGTAGATAGCAAGTTTCAGTTGCAGTTTGTTGCCTTGGCTGCTGGCTAAAAGCAATGTCTAAAATTAGTGTCAGGCCTTTTTTCTTAGATAAAGATTTTGTTGCATTTTTGTTTGTTGGGCTAAAGATTCAGAGATGGAAACATTTTCCTAGGAGAGATCAGAGACTTCTGCTGGGGAAGAGCTTTCACGAGTAAGTGCCTGGATTTTTCAGTACTGCTGATGATCACCTAGAGAAACCATGTACAGAAATATCTAAACTTTGACTCCCTCTTGGAGCCATAGACAAACACTTATCCATTGGAGTTGGAGAGGAAAATTACATGCAAATGCAGTCAGTGGATGCCTTAAGTGTACTTAGCTTCTTTACTTGATCTTAGATCAAGTGACTCATGTTATGGCTGAAAGAAATGGTGGATAATGGCAAAGTGTGAGTCCCATCAATCATGGTTTGGATGAGGCTGATAAATTTGCATTTACTTAATCTGAAAACGTAACACCTGATTTTACCTCTCTTGCAATTTTATATCCTTCTACCATAGGACTGACAGAAATCAAAAGTGCATCTGTGTTTCCCAGTAATGTTAATTGCATCAGATTGCATTTAATGTCTCCACTGGCACAGAGTTTAACTACAGTTATGGCCATATTCCATGAGAATGTCAACATCACTTCAAACTCCACCTAACCAATCCATAAAGAGGTTTTCTGAAAAAGTCTCAATTTCATTGGTCCTTATTTTTTTAACCAGGCACAATACTCCTTCCCAGACTGAAGAAATAGAGAGTAAATGACTGTCACTGTATTTTCATTTTGGAAAGATTAATCTGATTTAATGTCTTCTGTATGGAAATATGTACCTGCCCCCAATATTCCAGACAAAGCTTAATGGAATAATGATGCCACCTTGACTATTAATAGAATGAGTTCAGCTGATTAGTCAAGCTTAACCTACTTGTTTTGACAAGGTCTTCAAGTTTACTTCTGTTTAAACAAGCATAGAAAGCTTCTCACTGATGTTTATTAAGTATAAACCCATATTTTTCTGTAATGGCAATGAAAAGAAATAAATAGTTCAGACGTGCAAAATAAACATTTTAAAATACACTTTGCAGAACAGGTGACCCCTGTCTGGTTTGTTTCCTCAGATGTAGTGAAAATATTCGACCCACTTATTAACAGGAGGTGATCCAGCATCAAATTCCTTTGTTGCGACTGAGCAAGAAATACTATTTTATACATTTATAGGTAAAAGGATGGGTATTATTTAGTCTTAAAAATGAAATTTAATGGAAGGAGCTGCATTACTACCAGGAAACTATGAGTTGCAACTCTATATAGTAAACTTAATTAAATTCTAGATATTAAATTCAATTAAATTGATCTTGAAGAAACTTCAAGTCTAAATGTTAGCCCAGGTCAGATGCACAGAAAGCATTTAAGAAATCCAACCCTACTGATTTACCTACTGATTAAAGTGTACTGGCCAGATGCTTTGTTTTCCATCAGTTTTCCTATGACTGTTTCTCTGCTATATCCCCCTCTGTCAGACAGTGACAGCTAAGGAGACAATTAAGCCCTTAATGGAGGAATGTCACTGAGGCAGAAGAGGACAGGAGCCCTTTTATTTGGTAATGCATAACAGTGGCTGGCAGAACCACAGTTCCCCTGGAGCTATGGCTCTTAAAAAGCTGCAGATGAGTTCCTGTAGAGCTCCTACAGCTGTTCTTCATCTCTCTTGGTCTCATCACCCAATTAGTGAAAGATACATCAAGCCGTGCTTCCCCATGTGTGTTTGACCTTGCACCTACGCATGGATCCTCAGAGCCAGTACCTTGGCTGTGTAGGCTCTGTAGGTTGTGCAGGCATGTCAGGCTTGGGTGGACAGGGGAGATGGCTGGCTGCTGCACATCAGTGCCTAGGATCAGTCTGGAAACAGAGCACAGCCTGGACCCAGAAACTGGAAGTGAAGACAGCTCTGATAACTTACATGTTGCCTTAGCATCCCATTCTGCAATGAAATCATTACTCCTGAGTCTGAAAGACACACAGCTCCTTAATGATCCAGTTCTCTTTCAGCCACAGCTCTGAACTGTCAGGCTGAATCTTGCCTGTCTTGACTGGTAATAACAACCAGCCCGGTGGTGGAGCGTGGGGTGGCACTGAGCAGCTTCCAGGTCTGGCAGTCCAGGGAGGAGGACAAAGGAAGAGATGTCTGTGCAATCACCCACAGGCAACTCAGCTCCTGGAAGAAGCTTGCTGGAGGCAGTTTCTAACATCTGGATTGAGAAACAGCTGTGATTTGCTGATCTACATAATTGAGATGCCTCCCTGGAACTAACAGTCTCCAGAGGAAACTCCACATCTGAGGAAACAAGACAACCAAGAAGGATGTGGTATTGAGATACATGGAAGTCAGGTCTCCCATCTCGTTGTCCATGTGCTAAACACCTTTCTTGGGTACCCTGCCTCTTCACAGGGGATTTATAACAGGCAGTGTGAGTGCTGCAGCCTCCTGGGATCACCATGTGGAAGTTACTAGCTCATGACCAATCCTATGTCTCTGGTTATCGTGTTTGAGCTGACGGACATGCAACCATCACCCTGTCAGTGCAGAATTCTTGCCCAGGAAGCATTTCAGATCCCACGTCCAGTCTCTATCTTCAAACACCAAACTTGCCCTTTGGACTCCATTCCAGTCCAGCAGTGCCAGGATATTATATTTAGGCTAATTTTTTGTTATTTTGAGCTCTTTGTGCTACCCCACACTGTTCTGCTCTCTCCTCGGCTGCCAGCCCCTATGGCAATGGTCTAGCATTTCTCTCCACACTCCTGTATCAAATGCTCAATTTCCCCTGCTAAGCCTGTTCTTGAAAAAGCCTGTTCCCCCTGTCCTCTAATCAATATCTATTTTCTATGAAACTCCATGGGAAAGCTTTTAATGTGTATTCCTGAAAAATGTCTCTCCCCTCCCAAATGTTACTTTGAGTAGTGAGGGGGAAAGGAAAGACAGAGGAGGCAGGGATGAGGAGAAGAGTGAGAAATGATAATGGAAATATTTTACATTCCTCCAAATGCATGAAACTGTGCCTATCATTTCACAATTAAAAGTGGGATTCAGCTGCCTTTCCCCAGAGTGTTGTGAAATGACAGGCAGCATTTTTGCAGTTTAGAGAATACTAAGACATTTCTAAAATGTATCATACAGTAAAGGCAGCCTTCACTGGATTTTTTTTGCCAAGATAATTTTCTGTGACAGCTAATTTCTTGCTAAAAAGCAAACACATCGCTTTTGCTTGCCTTGAGTGCATGCCTCTTGCATAGATGAAAACTGGTTTTCAACTGTACGTGCCAAAGTTATAACTTTTCAGGATAATGCAACAATTAAAACTAATATAATTGAATACTAATGCAAACAAAGCACAACTCACAAACAAGCAGAGGAAGAAAAATCCCTGTTTTATGAAAACAGGTTATTATATCAGCCACAAGTAAATTTCCCAGGTCAGTCATCTCTCTCAAACACATAGAGTCCTGCTATCTGACCAGTTACCACATTTTTTTCTCACATGTACATAATTAGTGCTTCATGTTTTCTAATGCTTCTCTATCACACTCAGTGTCCAGGAATGTAGTCTCCTCTGCTTGACAGTGCTTGAGGCTGAGCCAGACCTTGGGCTCTCACTTGTGCTCTGCATGGGGTCTTTGTTATCATGCCTGGCTAACCATCTACCTCCCTAATTTAATATACCCACTTTGAGAAAACAGACCCTAATCTTAATACTCTTTAAAATTTTTGGTCTCATGTGGGAATTTTGAATTGCCAAGTAGAACAAGGTTATGTCTCAAGTTACCTTTTCCTCATAAAGTCCTGAGCTTTTATATTCCACAGATGGAAGTTGTAGAAGACAAATCTACCCACAAAGACACAAACCCACCACATGCAAATCTCCCTTACTGTGACTATGCATAAAGATAATAATAATGCCAAGTTGAAGAGGTGTGTTATTGTAACTTGTGAAATATTCCTTATTTCCCTACTAACATTCCTAAATATCTTATTATTTAAATGGGGTTATTTTAATGGCAGGCACATAACTGCTTTGTAAACACCACTCTTAAGACAATGATGACTTCCGTTTATATGCAAAGATGCATCAATTTCTCACTGGTTCTATATCACTGCACAAAGAAGAACAGGAAAATCACAAGCTCAGTATTGAACAAAGGAAAATCACAGCTCAGTATTGAACAAAAAGCCCAACATTTAAACTGGGATCACCTCTCTGCCATGAGAGACACAGGCATATTAAACTTTGGTATTTAGGGTAAAAGTGCATAGTTAATTGCTCCCAGTACTCTGCCATGTCTTAGGTCTAAAGCTAAGAGCTTTCATACTGAAACTTGCAGAAGCTCTGGCTTAAAACTGCAGAAAAATATTGCTGCTATGAACTAGATCCTTAGGGCTATACCAGATGTGTTTCTGGCCTAAAGCATGAGTCTTTTCTCATTTAGAACCCATTAAATTATGTGGGCTGATCTCAGTTTTGTTTTGGGAAATGGACAAACTGTGGTGAAACAGCTTTTCTCCAGTGGCTGAATCCTGTAGGGCCCCATAGCAGATCCTAAATTTTTCCCCCATAAGTAACTATAAATACTTTTAACTTCAGTAGACTTTTCATACAGAAAGCTGAGAAGAATATCTCCTGCTGTTATCTATAGCTAATTAAGCTTTCACACATTACATTTCTGTGAGGATGCTGTTACAAGTCCTTTCTGAATAGCTCTGCTTGTGGTCATTTAGGTGTATGTATTTACTGCAAGCTGAGCCGCATTCTTTTTGGACCCCTGTTGACTCGGACATAGTCTGTACATTGAGTTGAAATCTTGTTCATGCAGAGTGAAGTCAATACAAGTATTTCCAGGGGCTCAGATGGGCTTTGATGGGCTCTAGCCCAGGACAAGAGTTTACAGCGTTTGGAGCCAGAAAAAACTGAGCGAGGTCATCTGGTCTGGTCTCTAGTTAACCACAGGATATGCAAGTTTTATCCACATATGACAGTATTAAAATAACATTTTTTTTTGCCTTAGGAGATTAGAAAGTGTGTGCCATGGAGAGGAGAAATGGGGATTCCTCTGTCACAGTGTGGCACCCTGGCTGCTGGGACTTGCTCAGGAGAGAAGCTCCCGGATGGCTCCATCTCCATAGACAGCCACCGAGTCACAGAGGACTATGCAGTGCCGTACTCACTTCCTCCCCAAATCCTGAAGGAAGCTCAGGATTGTCAAACTGTGCCAGGAAATTTAATCAATGCTGTTCCCTATCGAACTCATGAACAAAGGGGGTAAGCACAAGTCAGGCTGACATACTTTAGGGCCAGAAAAGACTGCAAATACCAGCCAGCTTAATCCTCTCTTGATGTGTGTGTATGTATAGTACAGTATTGAAAAGAAATATGGTTGTACTAGGTTAAATCAGAAATATGTCCAGACAAGTAGTACTTCCAAAAGCAGCAGATGTTTACAAAAAGCGGGGCAATATAAAATCATCTGTCTCGTAATCAGTAGTTTAGGAATCTTTTGAGCTGGAGGTTGGATGTGGACCAGTATGCTGCAATAAACTGGTGGAGGTGTCTCTTCTCCAGGAACTGACTAATTTTGGTTTTTTTAACTCCTTGAGTTTACTCCCAGAATCTGGATTAATCCCCTTTTTCTTTTAATATGTTTAACACTATCATAAGAACTCTGTGTGAGGGTAAATCCACTCCCTTCTCATAAGCTGTCTCAATATTTTCCTCACAGCTCCAAGGAAATGTCTTATTTCAAGGCTGGATTTTTCCAACTCTAACTTCCTAGTGCTAGATCTTATCATGCCTTTGTCAGTACCCTTGAAACTGAGGATGGAAAACAGATTTTTCTCCTTTCCTTCCTCTGTTGTACTGTATCCATTTTTAAGTAACAGCCATGCAGATTTTTAAAATCCTGATCCACTGGACCATTTAATCGCATGATTTACTTAAGTACGTAAGTAATCCCATTGACTTCCATGGGACTGCTCTCAGGTTAAAAGTTAAATGCATGGTTAAGTGCTTTGCTTGGATAGTATCTAAGTTCTTTCTAATTTCTAATTTACTTTCCTTTGTCGCTCATGATACTTGATCTGTACAGTGTTGGAAGCACAGGGTTCCAAGTAAATTATTCAGTATGGGATCACATAGGTTACAACACAGCAATTTTCATTGTAGCTTTTGTCTAGCACTGAAGGAATTCTGACTGATGGATACCAAGGGCTTTTTTTGATGTTATTTTCTCTGAGGAACTAATGCTCTTCATTCCTGCTAATTCCCTCTGCTGCCTAGTTTATTTGTTCAGCAGTGCCCTAAACAAGAAAGGTTTCCTTCAAACAATAGGCTGCTTTGCACTCTGTGTGTGTGTGGTTTACTGAATCCAGACCTAGTGAAACTGTGCTGGTCTTCAGCTGGTATGAATCAGAGCTGTCTGCAGAGAGAAGGGAGCTTTGCTTATTTACATCAGCTAACAATCTGACCTGTTGTCTACTGTGTTAATATATAAATGTGTCTATGTGTGCAGCTAAATGTGTAAGACCCAGGCAGAGGAACAGGCATTCAACCATCTGCTCTGGGGATATGAGATACAATATTAGAGGCACAAGGGCAAAGGCTGAAATGAAAGTTCATTTCTTCCCGAGGTCAGGTATGGAAATGCATAATGTGGTATTGTCCCCCAGTACCAATAGCAAAATACTTCTGAATAGTATTTGCAACACAAATTGCCATGTATCATGGACCTTTGAAAGTTTTCTAGCACCTAAGGTGTTTCAAATGCATCTGCATTATTTATCAATTTTTAGTAATAGTCACTGACCATCCCTGTGTCCTACATAAATGTGACCAGGGGTTCTGGCTGCTTTTGCAAACAATATGAAACAGGCATTTCAGATCAGTCAGGCTTGGAAGTTAAGTGTTATCCAGCTCATGGTTTCAATTACTTTCAATTACTGAAGATTTCTATATCTGGTCTATTGACCAGATGCAGAGCCAAACCCCTTCAACAAGGTGCTGAGAATATACAGTGAGATTACTCCTTAAAATACAGTACTACCCCAATACTCCAGATTTGCATACCCCAAATATCCTTCCAGCAGGTGAAATTTCATGGATTTCTTCATTTGGACAGAGCATTTTGTTCATTGCACTAAATATTCACAATGAGCCTATCTTCTAGGATTTTTGAAAATATACTTTGTCTGCAGGAACAAAATAAAAATATCAGCCTAAGGAATCCCTACAAACCGCTGTCCACAAAGTAGGATGTGTGATACTGTGCTGGGCATTAGAATGTAACTGACCCAAAATCTAAGTGAAAATCTAGCATGACTTTGAAGTGTTAAGAGCCTAATGCTAAGTATATTATTGTGCTCTGTAGGAGTTTGCCTTCATCTTTTATGAGTTTAACACTATAAGTTTTCAAAAAGATGATGATTTAAACATGGTAGCTGCCATCTCAGCTGACTGCAGGTTGTGCTAGAAAATGGCAGACTTACAGTTTGGATGGTAAAAAAAAAAAAGGATTTTTTACAACTTGAAATAATTTCTATATTTGTTGTGCTTTAAGTATGAAGGATCAGACCCTGCCAGCTTCCTTGCATGATAGATGTTTCACAAATCCCTATTCAGCAGGATATCCAAGTATCCCATTTTGGCCTGTATCATACATGTCACAGAATCACAGAATCACAGAATGGCTTGGGTGGGAAGGGACCTTCAAAGATCATCTACTTGATCCTCCCTGTCACAGGTAGGGACACCTTCCTGTAGATCAGGCTGCTTCCTGCTAGCTGAGGTGCATACACTCCCTGTGCACACTCAAATCTGGACGGGTGAATTCCACCAATACTTTCTTAGTGTTTAGCATTTCACAGTACCTGCAAATGTATTAAAGTGTGGGCAAATCCTCCCATCTTTCCCAGAATGGCTTCATACCAGAGCAGAAGGAAATATGAAGAACAAGAAAGGATTTCAAGAGTTACATAGTTGTCCTGTTCTGCCACATGTGCATTTTCATGGGCTTCCTACATTATTTTTGCTTGCAATAAGTATTTGGCTGTTGGTAGAGGATATAGGTATGAATTCATATACTTCCAACTGGAAACACTGCTCTCATAAGTGTCTCCCTTGGTATTTTGTACTTTGTGGTCTTTCCTATTTCACCTTCCTTTTCCTTTCTGCTTTTTTCTCATTTGCTCTGAACTTAATTTTTCTTTTTTTTTTTTTTTTTATTCTCCTCCCATTTGTCAGGTCTCTGTAACTAATGTTGTTTTTTCACAGTGCTTTAAAAAGCTTTGAGTTCTGAGGCAGATGCATGGGGCAGGGTACCAGTTATATAAAAGGACAGCTGTAAAAACATGTGCAACGGCAATTAAGCAAGAACTCTTAGAAGCATGAAGTCATTAATTGTAATTGCAAAAAGGGTTTTCTTAGAAATTGTCCTTAATATTTGAAATGGAGAAAATGTCAGCTTCAGGCAGCATTCCAGCTTTGCTTCCTCCACTTCATGCTACTGCAAACAAGGGGACTGTGTGTGTGTCCGATTATCAACTATGCTGAGGAAGTTTTATATTCAGACATCCTTCTTTGGGCTTGCTGTCCCATAGGCACTGGAGCAGGTTCCACTTTAAATGCAGCAGAAACAAGAGGCCAAGCTACCAGGCCGAGGATTATTCCCCAACAAAGCAATTTCCAGTTTCTTCACTGAATACTATCAAGGCCCTCCCCTGAGTGCCTTCAATTCCTTTTCAGCAGGCTAGGGCAGCTACCATCTTCAGTTGTTCAGCACCTCACAAACTGATAACTCAGTCCTCTCAATTTCATTAAACTCTGGAGTTGTTTTCAATAATCAGTCACTCTTTTAACTAGGTGATACAGAGCTGAATGACAAAGATGTGCTCAAGCAAACCATATGAATACACAGAAGGAGCCCTGTTCCTTTCAGTTGCAGGCTGAAAACTGATATATTACGTCTGCATGCAATAAAACTTTTTTGTTTTAATGTTCCTAGGGAAGCTTGAAACTAAATCCTTGCAAAACATCTGGTTCGAAACTTCAGCATTTTAATATTAAATGCTTCCTGAAATCTGTTTGTGTAACTGTACCATGCAGGTTTGCTTCATATCTTTCTAATAAATTGTTTCTAACTCATTTTGTTGTTCTTGCACTGACTTTGATATCTCCTGCTGATAATATAATGTCATTAATAATGCTTCTCCAAGTTCAACAGGTAGCTGACATCCTAAGCACAGATTCTGAAGACAACCGCATAATTTTTAGATTTCAGCTTCGTATTGTCTTTCATTCAACTCTAAGCTTTTAATTCTTTGTTCCTTAAAATTAATAAAATTTATGTTACAGTTTTGTATTCCCAAATAAAGCGTTCATTATCACCACAGGTCCCTTCTGCAATGCCTCAGGAAAAGGTGGGAAAAAGCTTTGCATGGTTCTGTGAACAGCAGTTGTCATGTTACTGCTGGGACTGGTATTTAGAACTTTGTGTCAAAGCCCTGAAGGGCTTGAAATACAAAAAACTTCAGCAGTGAAGTGGAAGATGTTTTCCACACTGAATAGTCATCCTTATCATCCATGGATAGAAGAGCAAAAGGAAATCAGAAAAGGCTCATGCATTTTAAAGCATGCTAAGCCTTGTGAAGTTGGTCTTGCTGACCCCAAAAGCTGTAGCTTAATAGTTCCAACTAAAGCCACATAAACTCTCAGTATGATGCTCTAACTTTTGCAGGCTGATTTCTGCCTTCTGCTGGTTTCATGCTTCTGCTGAGCACAGCTCAGAGTCCTGACCTGGCATTGCCTGACCCTCCTCCAGACAGGGTAATTGTGTCAGCCTGACTCTGAGCTTCAGGGCTCATGAACTTTGGGATCCTCTCATGCTAACACAGCTGTGCTACTTTGGAGGCCTGAGCTGGTATTTTGCAAGATGTGCAGCTTAGACTAAGTGTAGCTATTCAGCTGAATGAAGCCTCAGCTCCTCTGTCTGAGGCCTTCCAGCATGACTGAGAGCACCCCAGGAGCATGCCTCTCTCTGGGCTAAAGAAGGAGCCTTGGTTCCTAACTCCAGGTAATCAGGTAGAGCTCAAAGACTGAACACTAACTTTAGGGGGGCTCCAAGAGCCTTTGAAATACTGGGGAAAGCAGAAGCCACTCAGGGGCTCCTGAAGCACTGGAAAGGATTAAAACAAAACAAAACAAAACAAAACAAAACAAAACAAAACAAAACGAACTTTTACAGCACAGAAGTTCAATTCTATACCCTTAAAACCCATACTAACTTTTAGCAAAGCTTTGTGCATGCTTTACATTAGCCATGTAATTACACCATAAACCCCTACATGGATTTAATTTCAATTGAAAGCAGTAGAACTAATAGTGTGCTTACAAATAAAGCTAATTAAGATTTTGTAGAACTAGGGACTATTTCATACAAATACCAAGAGATTTAATGTCAGCATATAGCCCTTTCCATGACTCATAGAGTCTATAAATATGTACAGGTATTTCCAGCCTGATCATTACATGCCTGGCCTAGCTCAGAAAGAGATGTGTAGGAAATGTGTAGCATAGTAGGAAACAACTCTTACAAACAGAAAATAATTGTGTAAATATCTAACTGGAGCAAATTCCTATAGCTGATGTACAACACAGGAAATTCCATTTCAACATATTTCTTGATGCTTAATCCTGCCAGGTGGAATGGATCAACAAAAAGGGAGAAGTCACAGTACATGGTAAAAAAATGTTACACATTTGTGGAGGTCATCCAACGGGACCTAAGAAAAATCCACAAAGCAGCTACAACTCTCACTGCTCAAGTTCAGCTTGGTTCAAGCTCAATGTCTATATATCTTGTTACAATTATTTACTTTTCAATGTATCAGTAACTTGCAAAAAATCTATTTTAACTGAAATTCCTTTTCAAGCTATTTTCCTACTTTTTTTCAATATATACATATTATTACAATTAAATTAGAGCAATAGTGGAATAACAGGGGTAGGACATTGGGGTAGGGAAAAAGGCACTTTTTACAATTACCTCCCAACAACTTCTTCAGACTGTCTTTAGTATGATTCAGTATTAGAAGAGTACCTTATTAATTTCAACAGCATCAATAAGCAATGAATAATCTGCTTGTATAAGAGTGGGAAAAATTGATAATGTCAGCACAATGTCATGACATGCTATACTATACTGATCAAAGCACTCAAATTCAGAGGAAAATAAAATATAAAGAGGAAACTGTTGAACATGGCAGCTGACATGAAAAATGGAGATCTCCATCATAGGTCACTGCAAATCAGATTTGGAATGTTAAAAGAAAAGAGAGTGGATATTCTACATGAAACCTGAAGGTATTATTGATGAGATTTTTGTTTAATTAAATTCAAAACAGAAATGAGAGAGGAAAAGCTTCTCAGAGTAAGCACAATTAACAGCTGCCTTTCAGGAACAGGGTGTTGTGTTCTTAAGTGCACTTCTAAGGTTAAGTTTAAGCCCAGTATTAAATTTAACAGACATACTAGCTCTATCAATTTTGTCCTTGGGTTTCTCACACCTTCTCTTTCAGCCATTAGATATATATGAAATAACAGAAGAGCAAAGAACTAGGATTTTGTGTTTTTGTAAAAAAGAAATAGATAACATACAGTAGTGCCTATTTCCGTGTGGTTACATAATGGTTAGAATAAAGTGCAAGGAGTAACATCTAAGATGATGCAAGACACTTTGCAATGTTCAAAATCAACTGAACTGAGAACAGGAGCCCAACACACACCAGGACTCCATGTCTCAGCATCAGCTTAAGGACTGGCTTTGCAAGGTGCAAGCGTGTGCTTGACCAGAGACTCCCGAGGAGACCTTCAGAAAGCAGACAATTCTGAGAATAAGTGGTGGGATCTGTCCCAGAGATCCCCCAGCCTCTTCCCCTGGGGCAGGAGTGCTGCTCTCCCTTCCCACAGGGCTGGGGCCACCTGCTTTCTCACAAACTCCTGTGAACTGTGAGTGACGTGTTGAAACCATCCTTTTTACTCTAGATTGAGTAAAGCTTTCTCTATATAGATTCGGGTTCAGTACGACCAGCAAATGAATGCTACTAGTAAATGAATATTAGCAAAGAGAAATGTCAAAAATGAGTGGACAAACCCTTGCAGTGAAAGACTGAAGTCTTTGTTAGGATGCATTACACATGTAGGTTAATAGCACACATTTCACAAGTGTCTGTAATAGATTGTCTTCCTTTGTGCAAATGTATTTTCCATTTTCGCTCTCCTGAGCCAAGCACGAGGTTCAGAGGGAGAGAGAGATCGCGCCTTCTGCTTCAGCCCAAGACCCAGGGTTCCTTAATAAACAGGCTGGCCAGGGGATTGCGAGGTCTGCAAGGGTGCCTGCTTGGTATTTCCACAGAATAGAACTTGAAATGTTTCGGGTAGTGATGAGTCTTGGTCAAGGAGTTAGCAGCAACTCAATGAGACAGCAATTCATATAGATTACAACAAAACACATATTCCATTCAATCCATCATGTTCAGAAAAAAAACCTGTGGAGCTATCTTAATTTTTAATGCAAACTGCGGACTTGCAGTTCCCATTAAGGCAAACCAATTCTTCACTCTTCCTGATAATGTGTTTAAAACTAAATCCCTCAAATCTCTTTCCTAAGCAGTATTATCATGCTAGATCTTAGCCATCAATTATCAGTTGGCTTTTATGAATGATTAGGTAAACAAAACAGAACAGAATATTTTAAAGTTGCTGTCAGACCATGTGCTACAGACACCCACTCTCCCCACCTCCTCTTTGACTACAAGGGAGTAATATTGCTGAATATCACAAGGTGGGATATGATTTGCTAACAATACCTGTCTGTATTTTATATCAAGCACCTGTTAGTATTTAAATATCTCATTTCAAAGTATCCAAAACTTTGTACAAGTCAGATCTCAGACATATTTCATAGACATGGAGAAACTGAAGGAAATAGCATTAAACGGGCAAACCCCCAAAACATTGGCAATGATGGACAAAATGCCAAAAATTGCTTATCTCATTCCAGAATCTGCTCATATGCCAGCCTGCATCTGGATTCTTGATTTTTTTTCAACTGCAGTAGCTTCAGAAGGTGTACAAAGAAGGCCCTTACATAACGCAGTGGTTTTTTTAGCAAGCTAAAACTATGCTGAAGAGATTATATGTTGGAAGCTATTTTTAGACAAACTAATGGTATCAATTTCACTAATAACATAAGCTGCAGGTGTCTCCTAAAGTAAAAAGTAAGACGATGGAAGAGCTAGCATGACAAAAGGCTACTGACTACAGAAAAGGAGCAGTTCCAAATTACCTGAAATGAGGCAAGTCTGCCCAACACTCCCCCTGGTGGTTTTGCCCACAGAGATGAGCATGAAGTCCCATACATGCAAAATCCTCTAACCTAATGACTAAACGTCCCGTTAATAGGATTAAGTACCTTCTCATCAGATAAATATAACATGGCAAAATCCCTGACACTCCCAGAAATTAGATCAGAACACAGCCCAGCCCCTTCCTGACACAGGGAGCAATTTTGCAGAGGAGGTGTTTCAGTATTAATGGTAAATATATTTGGTTTTCTTACTTTTCTTTGGTTGTGTGTTTGTATTTCTTTGCAAAGTTATTTGTTCTTTTGCTATAGATGTAAAGGTACAATATGCAAGTAACTATAGAAGTAAATCCAGGCTATAAACAAATCCAGGCTTTTAATTTACATATGCTCTTGCAGCTGATAATTGCATCTCCAAGAAGGCTATATTGGGTAACTACGAGGCACTTGAATACTGTGTTCACTTAATCAGATGAGAATTATAAAGTGCAGTTGCATGGTTTCTGAAAAACAAACCTTTTGCCTCTGCTCTTAGGAGAGAAATAAAGCAAATGGCATTTATTTCCCTTATTTTGTAGGAATTTCTTTCATTTGTTGATCTGTTTGTTTACAAAACTGATCTAATTGCCAATTCCTTGGCACACCCATTGTTGCGTCTCTTATATTAAGGCTTGTTCTGAAGGACACTGAAAGAAATTGTATATTTGGACATAAGAAAGCAAACAAAATTCCAGAAATTTCCCTCTTTAAAACTGGCAATAGTGTTTAGCATGGATATATTTACAATATGAACTAAGGACAAAATATGAGATCAGTAATTAGTGTGTTTCACAAAGCAGAAAAGGGACAGACTGAGCAGCATAAGCTTTTGATTTTATATATACATGTCCTGATTATGTTAACCACTGTGCAAACTCAGTGAAATTCATCTAATTAATCGAAATAGATAATTACAAATTAGGTCAAGCTTCTTACTCATGTGTTTTCACCAAGAGTAGCATTTAGGTGCATGCTATACATCTCAGAAACCATAGTTAAGACAAAATTAACGGGATCTTGTAAGATACTTACTATTATATTAAGTATTTATATTTACTTAGTATACCTAGACACTTGAGCTTCCTGACAATGTTTACATGTAACTGCACCGACCTTTTTCTTAAACAGAAAGAACATGAGGCTCTCTTGGATATTTATAATACATGTGCTGTGTCTGAGGGGTCACCAGTGCGCACCGACCATGCAGGAGGAAATGAATCTCCGGGACAACCTTAAGCGTACGTATGCTCTTCCTGCCAGGGTGTGCCGGGCTTCCAGCTGGGTAATGCATCTTGACTTCCACGCTCGCTGGCATCAGGAAGTTCCACTTGCATGCGTGGAGCTTAGAAACCATAATAAAGCTGATTGCATGCATGCATACAGGCGCACACACACACAACAGGAAGATAAGATAAAGGGATTAACAGATAAGCATCACCTGCCAAAAAAAAAAAAAAAAAGTATTTACAGGATTTTTATAGGTTATTTGGTTCCTTGTAGATCATCAGAATATAAACCAAACCCCAAATTCAATTCAGTAGATTTTGAACTATCTTGTTTGTTTAAATAATCATTGAAAATATTTACTCTACACTTATATACTTCACTGGAAAAGGTGGCTTTTACAAACAACTCAAATAAAATTACTTAATTTAGAAAATAGCAGCTATTCTGCACACACACACACCACACCTCCAAGCATGCCTTTATTTTGTGGCTAGAAAGAGTATCAGCCATTAAACAATCATGTGCTTCAACCATTAAACAATCTTGTGCTTCAGCCTATGTTAATAAGATTTCCGTAATAAACAAACAAAAAGTTAGGGGTGACGAAGAAAGCTGTAAAGGAAGAAGTGATCAATGTGTTTTGGCAGTTTCACAGTAATGTGGTTTTAGTTGTTTTCTATAGTTCCAGAGATAGTCAGGGTATTTCCACAAAGAAAACAAATACAGATAAGGGACAGGCATTCATGCAGAGCTTCAAGGTGCAACACATGGACCAGCCCAGGTTTTCACCAAAACTCTGTGGTCATTACTTCACAGGAAGTCTAGAAATTGAATTTATATGAAAACAGGTTGAAGGCATCTCTAATTACATTTTCAAAATATAAAGGGAAGCTGTCACAGGCTTCTACCAGATCAAAGATAAATATAAAGGTTCTGTCATTAGAAAATTGATGAGTGATCCTTGGAGATATCCAAAACCTAGGATGATGTCCTGTGCAACCTGCTGTAGTTGACCCTGCTTTGACTGGGGGTGGTGGGCAGACTCAATGATCTCCAAAGGTGCCTTCTAGCCTCAATTGTTCTGGGATTCAGTAATCAGCAATGGGACAGTTGAATATATACCTTGAGTTACATACAGCTGATCCTTGCAAAAGCTCTGGGCCAGATTCTTATCTGACAGAAATTGTCTTGGCTCAGTGTTATTCAGCATTTGCTATCTCAGATTTGGTTCTGCCACTGTAGGGAAACAGAGCTATTTCATTCTCCTTCACCATCAGTGCATGACAATTAGCAATAGTGTTAAAATCTGATTAAGTCACTGTATAATTTGGCTTTTTTTAGAATTATCCGAAGTTGGAGAGAAGTATGTAGATGAAGAGGTAAAGAAAGCTTTGATTGGTATTAAGCAGATGAAAATTATGATGGAAAGAAATGAAGATAAGCACATAGATCTGATGAAAACCTTGAAGAAGAGCAGTGAAGAAAAACAGGTAACATAAGTGCATATGTGGTTTTTTAATGTTTATTCTGGGAAGAATGTAAACCACGTTGTATGTACAAAGCAAGCAGCGTGCATCTCTTTATGCAGTCACGGGATTGAGAGAAAATCTCCTTCTGCCTCTTTGTCTCACTAGCAGAGGAAAATTGCACTTACTGATTGTTTCTAAAAACCTCTGCTTCACTGAATTCACACCAAGGTAACTGCAGGCCACTGTAGAACAGTGTTTTGTGCAGAAGGTCCAGCAGCTCTGCCCTCCATGTCTTTGTACTCCTGGGGACACAAGGTGTTTTCCAGCTTGCTTTGCAAACTTCAGACCTGCAGGAAGATGTCGAAGCCACAAATGATAATGTGCTCTAAAGAAAGTACAGTGAATCAGGGAAATTTCCAGTGTCTTAGTGCAATGCCTAGGCTCAGAGCCATGTGCTCAGATGATATAAAGAAACAGAGGTTTACTGTATATTTAAAAAAAATACAAATATCCTAACTTTGTTTCAACAAAGATGAAGGAAAATTCCCTCCTGGCCCAACATCTGGTAGTTAGTTTAAACTATTTGTATTAGCAAGCCAAAAAGTACCTGATAGCTTTCTAACATCCTAAGGAACACCAGCACACTCCCACAATCAACACTCTTGTTAGATCTTACTGGATGATTTCATTTACACAGGACTTGCATCCACAGTGAGAGTTCATAAAACACTGAATAAATGTATTAGAAAGATCAGAAAATAACTAAACATAGATTACGAAAACTGCAGTTACTGCCTCCATCAAGCACATTCTGACAGAAGTTTTCTTGTATATGAGTCTCTTCCCTATTGGAATGCTGACAAAAAGGAATAAGTCCCACCAATTAAAAGGTTTCTGTCATATTTAGAGATAACTTGGAACGTTGTTTGGAAACCAAAACTATTAAAATATGTTGCAACTGGAGAGAGAAATTGATGATGTGCAATCTACTTCAATAGGAAGAACTTTTCTCTTTCCATGGTCAAGATTATTCCAAAAATGCTGCTTCTGATCTGCTCAGCTTTGTGCCCTAACTGATGAAGTAAATAGAAGCAGCATTGTAAAATACATCTTTTTCCCCTTCGGTACAGAAGGAGTGCCTCACACTTCCACAAGAGCAGAGAAAAACCCCTCACTACAGCCTTTTGATTAGTACGCTCCCAAACAGCAGAAATGCTAGACTTCTATATATTTCTGCATTAGAGAAAGACTTTATGTATGGCAGGAACCTAGCCTGAAAATATCAATCCCTTAAAGGTAGAGAAAAGCAACAGAAAAGGACTATTTGTGGGACAGATGAATACTGTTCAGATGATATGGAGAAAAAATAACACAAGTTGAACACATGACCATGTGGGAGGTTGAGTTCTTACACAGAATGATGCGTGAGTTTTTTTCTTAACATCAAAAATCCTGGTAGACTGCAGAGATCCATTTGTTTCTGTAGGCTGTGCCCCCTGAGAGAACAACATCAGAAATATCCTATAAGGAAAAGGTTTTCAATTTTCAGTTCCCTCCATATGTGACTGCAGCTGATAAGACAACCTACCTTAGTGGTTAGGGATTAGCAAAAAAAGGAGCCATAAATAGCCAAAATGAGTGATCAACACTGGGATAAGTACTTAGAATATGCACCTGAAAATTGCCCTCAACTGAATCTTTTTCCTCACTTAGCAAGCCTTGCGACTTATGGATGAAGTAAAGGCAAGATTGGAAGAAGAGGAAAGACAATGTCAAGTATCCTTGAAAAATCTATGGGATGAATGTGAATCTTGTTTAGAAAGTACCTGCATGAGATATTATACAACTTGCAAACGTGGTGTGTCAACCTTTAAGAAAAAGGTAGGAAGAAACTTTGTATCTGGGGAATACTCTTGAGTTCACCCAAAGTTTTAGAGACAGCACATCTTATTTTCTGAATACACAGATCTGCCAGTTATATCATCTTAGTAAAATTAATTTGATTTGGAGGGTCTGGAAATATGGAGTTATATGGCAGAGATTACATGTGATTATGGTCATTGAATGCTGAGCCAAAATGAGTTCAGTTGCACCCTGGCAAGACTCCATGGAAACTGATTACTCCCC
The DNA here is from genome assembly GCA_013397055.1 of Pachycephala philippinensis. NCBI lineage: Eukaryota > Metazoa > Chordata > Aves > Passeriformes > Pachycephala > Pachycephala philippinensis. The sequence goes on along the minus strand of VWZT01007447.1, from coordinate 50,964 downwards.
TGACTCAACAGACTCATTCCAGATACACAGTATTTTCTCTCACAGTAGGACTTGCATTAAGATGCTCGATAACTATTCGTGAAAAATACCTCATAGATTCTTTACAGTCAGTCTGAAAATCAGCAAAGTTAAAAGTGTAGATATAGTTAGCAAAATTACATGGGGGGGAAAAAAATCACCTACTTACTACAACATCATTCTTTCCTGTATTTATCTTAAATCAACTCTTTAAGTAACAAAAAAAGCTTTAAAATGCTTAACCTCTTTTAATAAAGAACCTGTCAGCAAAGGAGATTCCACTAATTCTACCAGAAAGAAAATAGGCTTTCCTGACTGGCACATTATTATTACTAAAAGACTTAACAAAATTGTAATCACATTTTTTTTGTTTGGGCATACGCTTTAAGTGCAATGAACTTCAGAAGTAAAACTGTAATTGCTGTATATTCTTAAAATAATTCAGGTTAAAATGTGGGAGATATTAAATTTAAGACTATTGGTGATACTTTTAGCTTTTTAGGTACCACTTTTGGATACCTTATATGTATGTTTTGGACTTTCAAGGGTCTGTGGATGCTGAAATCATTGCAGTAAAAGTTATAAACTGCATTGTCACTGTCTTTGACTCTCTTGGTAACTTCCTCCATGAGTTATTTTGTTTATTTGAAGCATTCAAAGTAAGACATATGTTGTGACCCAAGTAATTAGAAAAAAAAAAAAAAAGAAATAGAAAAGAAGGCAAAGATGATTGAGGACACACAGACAGCAGGAGCAATACTGGCTTAGGCTGTTCCTGCAGTGCTGTTTCACATTTCACCTTCCCTCTGAGCTGCACTAATGGTCAGANATCTATATCTACATGTGTGTGTTTTAGCAGGGTGCTTCTTAACCCTTACCCATTTCATAATGCCATGGAGCGTGGCTTGAACACCACTCCATTGGATCAGGCCAAATTAGTGCCTTAAAATAGGGAGCAGGGAACCAGTGGTCAAGACCCAGGAACTGGGAACTCTGTATAGAATTGACACTTGGCCTCTTACATGATAAAACCATGGACTCAGAGCCACTGCTTTATTGATTTTGCTGGTTTCAGTTCACACAAGGAGGTGAGGATTTGCCCATTGGTGAGAGAGAGCAGGCTTTTTACAAATCAAGGTGAGAACAAGCACCTTCTGCTCCCTACACCACACATAAGCAGACAGAAATGCATCTCACATCTTTCCAACGTAAGGTCCAAAATGTCTGTTGGAAGAAATCCAAACACTGATAATAACTTTGAGCCTCTACAGATTAAAGGGCAACTGGCAACCTTTTTACTCCAGGTCTGATTTGGAACTAATGATTTAGATTGAATGCACTTTCCCTCTTTGGGGTCTAGTGTCTTAAATTACTTCAGAGAATACGCTGTGGTGGCAGTTATTAGGAGGGCATTGTCTCTATGAGTATTTGAAAGAGAAAAATTAGAGATGCTTACCTGAGAGATGAGAAACTGATAACTTGTCAGGCAGCCGATCTGTCTCCTTCTTACACACAGGTTCAAGATTTTTTGAGGAAAATACCTCCACTCATGTTTACTTTTCATGAGGATCAAGGAAGAGAGATCCAGTCTGATGAAGAGCCTGAGAAAGAAGACACCCAGCTAGTAAAGATGGAAGATTTATTTAGCCAGCTATTATCAGATGTGGGCTCAATATTTGACAGAAGTTTCATTTTTTTCACACACATGCAGAAAGAATTTGACCAGTCTTTTCAGACGTATTTCATGTCTGACCTGGACTTGATTGAGTCCCCCAGTATGCCAGCGTTACCCGAGGTCACCACCAGAAATGACGGCTCCCAGAGAGGCTGGGGCATGCCTGGCTTCCTGCAGGTAGTTTTTGATTTCAGTAGGACGGTGTTCGAAGGCGTCAGTGAGGTGATCACCGACGTATTTGATGAATACAGAGATTACAGAAGAGATGTGCCAGAACAAACCAAAGGCAAGTGTCAGAAAATGAAAATTGACTGCACTGTCCATGACATCAACCTCCTTGGGGTGGCTAAACTACAGTGAATGACTCAGTTTCCAGTATGTTAGTGTGAGATACGTAAGGAAGATCTGGAGGCTGTGGGTCAAGAATATGGGTCAATAATTAGTTAAATGACCAAGTAGAAGTCACCTAGAAATCTCAGAGAAATGTTGCAGGGGACTTACAGGTCCTGCACAGCCTGAATTTCATGGCAATTCTCAAAGCATTTGCAGGAGTTCCTCAGGAGCACTTAAATTCCAGGTGGATACAGGTTTTCATAAGGCTGACTGACAGATGTAATCTCAGCATTTGTCAGGATATGATTTGTGTCATCTCTTATTGACACGGTCACCAATTCTAAAGAATTAGGGTATTTCTGTAAGATATCAAGGCATATTCCCTGCCCTTGCCAAATGATGTTAAGCTCAGCTTGACAGCTGCACGTCCTGTTCCAGGCTACAGCAGCGATGTAGCTTGCCAATCAAATACCAGCCAATCAAAGACCAGCCATCAGGTTTTCCAGTGACCAGAAAATTCTGGGCATACCATTGGTGGTAACACTCAGTGAAGGAAAAAGACCATGGCCAACTTTTAGAATACAAATAAGCCTCATATTTTACAACTGCAGATAAGACAAATACATGCTGGTCCTTGTCTACAAGGAAATCACAGTGAGCACATGCCATAACTCTGAGTGGCAGGTGACATAAACATTATGTGATCATCAGGAAATACAAAGTTAAGTGACTCTCGAACAGTGTTAATTCTTTCCTGTATCATAAGCCATGTTACCTCAGAAATAGGCTTTGGTACTGCGTTCTCATCTAACTGTAGGTGATTATGAAATATCTTGACTTCTAAGGGTCAAAAAGATCTTACCAGAACTCACATGTTGTAGAAATAATGTGAAAAAATATTAGCAATTGTTTGGTTATTAGTGGGGAATACACTCCTGTGTTTTTAGAAGGGAATATACTACAGCGGCATGAATTCCTTGAAAGAAAACATGATTTGTATCTTCTCCTGACTTCTACTTTTTAATAATTTATTAATTTTATTTTTGTGGGGGGAGGGGAGGGAAAGTGGAGGGGTAGGGAAGGGGATTTATGCAAAATACTTTGGATTAAAGGCAAGAAATTATATTCTAGCACTCAGGCTTGGTAATGAATGCATACTTACAAAGACTCTAAGTTTAATGGCAGTCTAAAAATACTATGACTTCATTCTAGATCCTGACAGAAGTGGCATGTTTTCAAAAATTGTGTCAGGGCGCCAGAGACTTCAGTGCAGCGAGCTTCGGGAGAACTCCTCTGGATGCCCACAGTTTCATGAGAGATGCCAGAAATGTCAAGACAATTTTTTGCATGGTAAATAACTATTTTCCTTTTTTTTTTCCTGTAATGCATTGATCAGTGGTTTATAGATTTTGAGTTTTTAATTTTCTACTGTGCCTTTTTCATATTTTTGGAATTAACATTTAGTCACTGAGTTTTTACTGTAACTACGGATACAATAACCATTCCTCACTCCAGATGATTTCAATTAGCTTTCCCCACTGTCTCCACAGAGTGTCAGTATAGCTCAGTTGTTAACATATCGCTGGTGTTCCAAAGGGACGTCCCACAGCCTATAACAAAATACTTATATATTTTATTAGAGCTGCCAGCCTGCAGAGGAGCAAGATGTCAGGCAGCAGTCGATCCTTGCTGGGTGCAGCAGTGCTGAGCATAAAGTGAGGAGAAGCTCAAACTCCTGACACCCGCTTCTCCTGCTGACAACCAGGTGTAACCTCAGGTATCATTCAGATCCTCGCAAGGAAAGCAAGTGCTGAAGAGCTCGTAATTACTTTTTGTTGAACCCTGTCCACAAAGAGAACTGACATGAAGGACAGAGAGGGGACTTCATGTCAGTATGAAAGGAGATGGCAGAGCTCTGTCAGCAGCATCCATGGGCAGCTGAAAAACCTTCAGACTGATCACCTAGACCTGCTGTCAGGACTTCCACTGCAGCATTACACATCCGTATTTCCAGAATTGTTTAGATCTTAAAATCCACGGAATGTGCTTAAACCTAAATGTCTTCAGAATATCTCCAGTGTGGCAAACATTAATGATACAATGAAATACTTTTAAAAAAAAAATCAGACCACTGTAAGTATCTTTTTATCTACACCCATGTATTACAGATACCTGCTACTGTCCTATCAGCTTGAAGGTGCCCCTTGATTTGACAGAAAAGAAATTGAAGTTTTACAGAGTAATTTTTGTAGAAAAAAAAATTCCTGTTTAAAATCCATATTTTAGTAATGAAAAAACCAGCAACCTTCAGTTCTGAATTTGTGGCAATGATACTAGTCTCCTACTACTGTCTAGCTATTGTAAGAGAAATATTAGGCCTTAACACTCAACAGGAATACAGGCTTCCTTGAAATAACCTCTATCACAGAATCATAGAATAATTTGGGTTTAAAAGGACCTTTACAAGTCATCTAGACCAACCCCCCAGAAATCAGCAGGGACATCTTCCTCTAGATCAGGTTGTTCAGAGCCCCACCGACATGACCTTGAGTGTTTCCAGGAATGGGACATCTACCTGCTCTCTGGGCAACTTTCTTCAGTGTTTCACCACCCTCATTGTAAAAAACTTCTTGCTTACATATAATCTATGTCCACCCTCTTTCAATTTAAAATCATTACCTCTTGTCCCCAGGGCTTGATAAAAAGCTTGTCCCCATATTTCTTACAGGCACCCTTCAGTTACTGAGGGTCACAAATTATTTTCAAAGGCCACAATAAATGTCCTTGGAGTCTTCTCTTCTCCAGGCTGAACAAGCCCAGCTCTCTCAGCCTGTCCTAATAAATAGGAGAGGTGCTCCCACCCTCTAATAGTTTTTGTGGCCCTCCTCTGGACTTGCCCCAACAGGTCCATGCCTTTCTGTGCTGAGGAGTCCAGATCTGGATGAGGTACTCCAGGGGTCTTATGAGAGAAGAGTAGGGGGGCAAAATCACCTCCCTCAGCCTGCTGGCCATGATTCTTTTGATGAAACCCAGGATGTGTTAGGCTTTCTGGGCTGTGAGCACACATGGCCAGTTCATGTCCAGCTTTTCATCCCCCAGCACCCCCAAGTCCTTCTCAGCAGGGCTGCTCTTGATCTTTCATCTTTCAGCCTGTGTTGATACCAGGAGTTGCCACAACCAAGGTGCAGCACCTTGCACTTGGCCTTGCTGAACCTCATGATGTTCACCTGGGCCTACTTCATGAGCTTGTCCAGGCCCCTCTGGATGGCATCCCATCCCCTGGATGTGTCAACCACACCACTCAGCTTGGTGTCTTCTGTGAAATTGCTGAGGGTGCACTCGATCCCACTGTCTGTGTCATTGATGAACACATTAAACAGTACTGGTCCCAATATGGACTCCTAAGGGACACCACTTGTCCCTGATGTCTATCTGGGAATTAAGCCATTGACCACTACCTTCTGGATATGACCATCCACACAATTCCTCATCCGCCAAACAGTCCACTCATCAAATCCGTATCTCTCCAGTTCAGGGAGAAGGATGCTGTGGGGGACCACGTCAAGGGCCTTACAGAAGTACAGATAATTGACTTCTCTAACCCTTTCCTTCTCCACTGATGGAATCACTCCATCATAGGAGGCCACTAGCTGGTCAGGCAGGACTTGCCTTTGGTGAAGCCATGCTGGCTGTCTCAAATTACCTCCCTGTCTCCCATGTGCCTGAGCAGAGCTTCTTGGAGGATCTGTTCCATGATCTTTCCAGGCACAGAGCTGAGGCTGACAGGGTGGTAGTCCTCAGGGTCCTTCTTACAACCCTTTTTTTAAAAATCAGTGAAATATTTCCTTTTTCCCAGTCACCAGAGACTTCACCTGTCTTCCAGGACTTCTCAAATATCATGCAGAGTGGCTACATCAGCCAATTCCCTCAGGACTCATCAGGTCCCACAGACTTAGATATGTTCAGGCTCCTAACATGGACTCAAAGCTGATCTTCTCCTGCAGTGGAAGGAATTTTGCTTCCTCAGCCCCTGCCTTGCAGTCTATATATCTGGGATAGATTCATAACAGAATATGAGCCAATAAAAAAATCCATTATGTATAAGGAGACTATGAAGTTGCTATATGTAAAATTTACCAGATCTTATTTAGCACTAACAGAAAATCTATTGCCGTGAAATATGATATAAACCTTAAACTACTTGGCAAATCACTTTAATAAAACAAATGGGATAATGCATTCATTTAGTCATTATGAGCCTAAACTAAATCTACCAAAATAAGTCAGCAAAAATTATTATCCTTTTTTCAGCATTATTTAAAGACCAATCCAAACCATGCCCCCTTGCTAGACTATTTTTACAGTTTTCATTCCTTCAGACAGAAAAGACGAAGTACAAGACATAACACTGTCTTTTCTAACAGATTGCCCAAACGTTCCCGAGCTGCACATAAAGTTTGATGAAGCCTTTAAGCTGGTTAATCTCTCAGGGGAGCAGTATGAGCAGATTCTCCAGGTGGTTCGGCATCACACGGAAGACACTTCCTACTTGTTGAACAAAATGAAAGAAAGATTTGGGTGGGTGTCTGAGTTATCCAACATGACCATTGGACCAGAAAACATTTTCAACGTAGTTAAGGTAAGGGTTGTCTTTGGAAGGGAGCTGTTGCTGCCTTTAACCTGCATTTTGCTCGTGCTTACACTCCTGTGGGTTGTGGATGTTTGTACATGTGTAATGTTTGGGTTTACAACACGATGTTCCTACTCATCTTGAATTTGTGTATGTTTGGTAATCCCTCAGTGAGCTGAAACTCCTCAGATTAGAAACTATTTTCCTCTAAATCCTTTTAGTCTGATGGATGGCTGACAGGCTAACCTGAATCACTGTCTGATAAGAGTAAATTGACACTAGCAGCTTTGACTGGCCTCAGATTACCTTCACAGATAAATTGCACTGCAGCAGTCACTAACACATCCATATTGGATCGATGAATGTCTAGCTATATAGCTGTACCTAGATATTCCAAAGTTCAAAGAAAGCAAATGTTACACAGATTGTGGCAGTGGAAGCTGCACATGCTTGACAGCATCCGTCAATATTTCAGTAAATACATAATGATTAATTGTATCTCACACACAAGGATACATCCAAGGTAAATTCAATCCATTTTCTTGGGCAAGGAGCAAATCTTATTCTCTCTTCTAACTCAGAAATCCACTCACATATAGTGAATTACTACTATTACTCCCAGAACTTTATACAAAATGATGCTACAATCCACCAAAAAAGAGCACAAAATAGGAACAGGAGACAAGCACACTTTCCCAACTGAGTCTGAGATATCTCTTCCAGGAAAATAAAGCTACAGAACTAAGTCTGATTTAGAAAAACACACAGGAATGAATAAATTCAATCACACAAATGTTGTATTGAACTTAGTGGGACAGCTCAGAAGTTTTCATTAGAACAGAAGTTCTTTACAGATGTAGCTCATGGTATAAATATTAACATGCAGTTCTTTAATATGGTCTTAGCAGTGGCATGTCAGCTCTTTCCACCACCTACAATAAGTTTTGGCATAAATTCAGACACCCACTGTCTTTTCAGAAGAAAGCAATTTAAAGAAAGTAGACAAGCCTAAAATACTCCCCTATTTAATTTTCTCCTATTAAAGCCAGTGGGCACAGTAAGTATAAACAAAACTGAAAGCACACAGTAGTTTATAGTGTCTAAAGTACTGATCTCTTCTAGGTGGTACCTGGGGATCCCTCCAGTAAAGACGAAACAGTGGTAGACGTGAACATTCTGACTTCACCTACTTTCACCATTAAAGCTCCTCCCAACTTAGACCCACAGAGTCCTGAGTTCGTTGAATACATAGCTGGGAAAGCACTGCAGTTGTATAAGCAGAATTTTTAAGTGGTAAGTTCATTCTTTCTGCTTTCATAGAGAACACATTTCTTCGTAAGAGGTGTTTACCTTGCAATAAACTTTAGTTGGAACAAGATTCAGTCATGGTGTATACAAGACTGCCTCCTCAGAAAAGACACTTTGAGAAAAACACAAGTGTTATGGAAAACACAAACAAACACTCAATGTTCTAGCCTGTAAAACACAGACATGATGATATTAAATGATTTGACTCATTAAACTGTGAAACCCTCGATCTTTAAGTAACAGCTGGGATGAGGTAATGTGATGATAAATATTTCTTTAGAAAAGAATTGCCTCACAACCACAGTCCAGTGTCTTGGCATTGAAAACTATGTCTTTGTGTTCATTCATCATGAATGGACTGGAATTACCACTATTCATTATGTTTTCTTTATTTTCAGTAGTGTTTGAGAGCGTGCTCATATTATTTTTGATGATAAAGAAGTACAAAGTGAGAACCACCACCAGGACTTGGAAGAGCTGTCTTACTGTAACATTCCTGCACTAGCAGCACTCTGCTCAGATTAACAGTGTTTATTAATAGAGGCTACAGTTCAACTCGCAGGAACACACACAGAAAGATCCTGCTTGTGGGCTTCAACCAGTTCTGTAGAAAGGACACACAAGAAGCCTCTCTCCATGTTTAAGACATTTCAGGAAGAGAAGGAAGAACCACACAGAGAGGCAGGGAGAAAAAATGCTTCATATTCTCTAATCCCACAGGGAATTTCCAGGAAAGATGGGATGGTTTTAGGTGGCATCACACTGCTGTGGAACTTGTAAGCTACCCTTCCCTGTGATTCCCTTCCCAGTGTACTCTGGGATGCAGAGTTTTAGTGGCCTCCAGCTCTCAGAGTTGGCTCTCCCAGGGGAACAGAGCCACAAGACACATGAGACTTTCAGGCAAATCCTGCAGTGTCCCCAAATCTCCTCAGAAGGACCAGATTTGGACATAATTTCTTTAGATCATAGCTCACTTGCTCAGCTGAGCAATGAAGCATGACCTGAACACAAAGAGAAGTCTCAGGAGGCAGGGAAGAAGCATTCAACATTAACAAAGTAGATGAAGAAGATTTCAGCATTTTGTATTAAATCTGGTTATTCTTTTGAGGTCAGAGGCACAATTTTTGAGCCAATGAAGGAAATCACTCCTACCAGAAAGGCTGAGGTGGGCTGCAGAATTTAGATATAACAGAATAAGCCTCACAATGTGTTTTGCTTAGGTAAATGTTGGTGAAATTACGTGTATATTAAAGTACAAACATTTTAATATTTATAAAGATATCAAATAAAATGCTCTGACACTTTCTCTATAATCTTTCTTCCAAATTCTCTGTAGTTTACATGCAGTTATAAATATAAATGATAAAGATCATGGAATACTAATCTTCAGGGCCTAATGATGGCAATAATGATTTCTTTAGTCTGATAATGACTTTTAGCCTGAATCTTAGTCTGATTTTCCTGTGGACACACCTTGTGTAGCCATTTCATACCTGAGAAAAGTAAGTGGTGTTGATTTCAAAATCACACCACCATTTTACACTCTATTTGCACATTACAGTACATGAAATTGTAATGGATAAAAAAGAATTAAAACTCTACAAGAAAACTGGACAGATCTATAAGAACAGAAAGAGAGAAAACATCTGTTTCTGTCTGGTTTTTATGTTATGCATGTTTCTAAAGCAGGACACTGACACATTCCACATACACTTATTTTTCAAACATATTTTTCTCCATTCAAAAAATGTATAATCTTTTTTTTTTTTTTTCCTCCTAGGAAAGAAGAAGTGTGAAATCTTTCTTCCTGAAATAAAGTATATGCTTCTTAGGTGAAATACCCCTATGCTCAACATAGCTAACTGTTAAATTGCTATGATTAAAATAGTTGCATATAAATAAAATGTTGCTTAGTAAATACTGTGACATAAGAGCTATCAACCAAAGACTGTAGAAATATTTTAACTCAAACCCAAACCCAAACCCACTTTAGTATTAATTTATTTAAATAAAATGTTATTTATGTTGTCAGTAAGGTAATCTTTGATAACAAGCTATGGCTCTGGTTAGGCAAAGATTTAAGGACATAATGAGCTGTAAGCATATAACTAATTTCTATTTACATACTTATATTCAAGCACATTCTTATGCCTTTTCAAGACTGATCCCTACAGATGTTGCACATTCAGCTAAGTCTGAATCAACCAGATTTCCATATGCATGTAGCATATTATTTTGCAATGAAAACATTCAATTTCTTCTTCTAGTTGCTTTTGATGCTTATTGTGTAGATTAAATGACTTATCTGAATATGCACTAATGAGTAAGTCTTCTGCCTTTGGCATTTCTTATAAACAGTAGTTTGCCTCTGGAGTTTATTTTTTAATTAATTAACAGCCTTTATCAGCAAAGAAGTTTGTTTCTCCTTAAATGATACACATCAGCTTTCAATGGTATTTGTAAATTATAATAAAGGTTAAGAACTGATATAGCTCTCAGCTAGAAGCAGAGTTCTAGGTGATTTGGTTTCATTTGCTGTGCCCAGCCTTTCTAAGCATTTTTTGCACACAGGTATATGAATCATTTCCAACTGTAGCTCTGCTAAATAAATCATATTAATTTCAAAGTGTACAAAAACATCTATATTAGATATGAGCAGAGAAAAATATTCACACCCTACTTACACTTTATGTTTTCCTTTACTTCTACATATACATGTTAAGTATACAAGCAAAAAGCCTTTTCACTCTTTTAATTAGTGGAAAAGATGGTTTTCTGCCTGCTGCAAAGGAAGGTAGTATTTTCTAATCCACAGTCCCCTGTGCTCCTTACCTTCCATATTTCAGGCTCCTAATCGTGAGAGATTATCAGTCATAACTCCTGTAAACACATCACTTGTCAGAAAGCTGGGCTTTATCTAAGAGATGAGTTACAAAATTCTTGACTTCCAAGAGATACTAACAAAGAAATTCGCAGAGAACAATCAGTTTCTTCTGACTAGCAGAGATTACACCTAGCAGATTTTCAGAGGACACCACATTGGGAACAGTTGCAATCAGACACGGGTCGGGATGCAAAATGACACTGGAACATAGGAGAAGCTGAGATCAACACGGTGAGACCCAAGAAACCCAAGTGACAAGTACTACCCTTAGTGAGAAAGCAAATGTGCATATTTCAAATAAAATATGAAGCAGGAAGCTGAAGACATGAAAGGATCTGGCTTTAGAAGCGCAGGTCAGGGTGACACTGGTGGATGTGGAAGGTGAGCTGAGCATGGGGCCTGGCACTGCAGGGGCACCACACCAGGGGAGACAAGGGAGGCTGGCACTGGAGTGCACCAGGGGCTTTTTTAGGATATCCTGGCTGGGGGGATCTACTGCCAGATATGTGTGGCCTGCCAGGCCCAGCCAAAGGCTTTGGTCTTGTTCAGCTCCGAAATGGGATGCCTGAGGCTGCAGAGAGAGGGAGAAAGATGACAAATGCCAACAGCACTTTCCAGCATGGAATGAGCCTGGGGAGCAGTGATTGTGCTGGTAGAGCAGAACGAAGTCACAAAATCGCCCAATCGATCACATACAAAAAGCCTTCTGAGCTCATCAAGTCCAACCTGTGACTGAACACCACCAGGTCAACTAGACCAGGGCACCACATGCCACCTTGTTTTTCCTCACACACCTCCAGAGACCACCTCCCTGGGCAGCCCATTCCGATACGTGATCAACCTTTCTGTGAAGAAACTCTTCCTAATAGCTAACCTACCCGAGCCGGTATGGTTGGGAGCACTGGCTCGGGCCAGGGGCTCGGGCCAGCCCTCCCTCAGGGGGAGCAGCTCCATGCGGGGTCATAGCGGCTGTAGAGGCTGCGGGGCTGAGGACCCCTGGGCACGGGAAGGAGAGGGGGAAAGCGAAGGGGAAGGGGAAGGGGAAAGGGAAGGGGACGGACGAGGGAGGGGGTGGCAGCGGTGCCGCCCCGCCCGCCCCTCAGCGGCTCTTGGCGGGAAAGCCGGGTTTGGCGGGAAATCCGGGTTTGGCGGGGTCGGGGAGCCGCGCAGCCGGA
>VWZT01007447.1:0-38896 GCA_013397055.1 Pachycephala philippinensis | reverse complement strand
CCCCCCCGGCCCCCCCCTCCCCCCCGCCATGCCCGCCGACGGGGAGCTGCTGAGCGCTGCCGGCCGCCCCGAGCCCGGCGAGCAGCAGTACCTGCAGCAGGTGCGGCACATCCTGCAGCACGGCCACCGGCGGGACGATCGCACCGGCACCGGCACCATCTCCGTGTTCGGCATGCAGGCTCGGTACAGCCTCAGAGGTGGGCACCGCCGGGACCCCGGCCCCCTGCCCTTGCCCCCTGGCCCTGCTCCCCGGCCCTGCTCCACCCCTTGAGCCGGGCTGAGTGTGGGGGTGTCACACACCGGGGTTGTCCCGCTCCCTGCCCACCCCAGGGATCTGAACATGGGAATTACACATCCTCTCGCAGCTCCTTACTTCATATCCCAGCCTCACAATGTCAGGTGGTGGCATTGCCCTCTGTGTGGGGAAAAGCCGAAGTCTGTTCGCCCTGGGAGATGGCTGGTGCCCGCTGACACGCTGAAACTCTTTTCCAGACCAGTTTCCACTGCTCACAACGAAGAGGGTGTTCTGGAAGGGAGTGCTGGAGGAGCTGCTGTGGTTCATCAAGGTTCGGTGTTTGGGTGTCTCTGTGGGTGGTGGGCCCGAGAGTGGCACAGACAGAAGGAACTGGTGGGGAGTGGATTAAGGCGTTTGGGTAACTGCAGATGTTCCTGTGACAGAAGTGCAACTCCCTAATACTGTGACCACACATGGAAAGCCATTATCCTCAAGACACTGCATTTTAGTGCAGACTATTGCTATCAGTGCAATCAGAACAGTTTCTCTTCTATTTCTTTTTAAGGGAGAGAATCTGAAATAGTGAGGGCTTTGTCTAATTTGGATATACTCCACAGCTATAAAGCTTAATGCAGTCTCTTTTCTCGGTGTTTTAATCAGAAATAATAATACGAAATAGGTAGTAGGCAATTTGATTATCTGCCTTTTAATATTGAGATAGCTTGATATGAACAGAAACAAGCAGTGTGGAACCACAGGTGAAGTAACACTGATGTAAACTCCAGGCTTTTTAGTAGCAAAAAAAAGAGACCTAATGGAGCTAATAGCTGTACCTAGTGTAATAAAATTCAACTATAGGTACTACATTACAATGTAAGTGTTCTTTTATATGTTGTGATATTGTGCAGGTATGGGAGAATCTACATAACCATTTGCTAGATAGTAGGACTCAAATACGCACTCATTTTTTAAAAGCTTTTGTTTTTTTGTTTTTTTTTTTTAAATGCAAAAGACTAGACACTCCCCAAAACAGCATAATTTCTTTGTTGGATTTTTGAGTGTGCTGATTTGGGTATCTTGCAGGATTCAGTGACATTTTTCTGGGTTATTTTCTCATTTTTGATTTTTAAGGATCTCCTTTAGGATTTTTAAGACTTTAAGCTTATTATAGGTGGCTTGGCAAAGACAGTGCCTAGGCCATACATTTTTTGTTAGTCTATTTTCATTAATCTTTAAAGTAACATCTTGTTCTCCACAAATGTGCCTAGGAAATGACATTCCACAGTTGACCTTGAGGCTGTACTGTTTGTGCATTCACAAAGTGTGAGAATCCTGAGTTAAACAACAACAGCATGGCACTTCAAACTCCGTGCCAATGTGCTGCTCACAAGTTTTGTTCTGTCCATGTGCAAGAACCTCATCCAGCACGCTAATTCACTGTTCATCCTTTATGAGTGGAGAAATACTGTAGAATAGCAAAGCTTAATACAGCTGTTTCAAGTCACGTCCTGTCTGTTGGAATTAGAATGCAGACCTCTCACTGTGTTTTGTAGGGTTCTACAAATGCCAAAGAGCTCTCTGCAAAAGGTGTGAAGATTTGGGATGCTAATGGGTCTCGTGAGTTCCTGGATAAGCAGGGTTTCAGCAGCAGAGAGGAGGGTGATTTGGGACCAGTGTACGGTTTCCAGTGGAGGCATTTTGGAGCAGAATACAAAGATATGCACACAGGTAATCGCATCCAAATACAGTCTTGATCGCTCAGTGAGACAGCTGTGACACATCATTTCCACAAGTCTGCATGGAATGGACTGTTCTTAAGGAACCATTCACAGCAAACTGATAGCCAGAATAAAGAGTGTTTGAGAGAATTCACTTCTTTTTCCTTACTCAGTCTTAATTATCCTGAAAGATGTAGCTTTGTATATTATAGTTTGGTATTTGTGCAACAGATGAGTCATGAGGCACACACTGTTACTCGTTTACCTAGAGCAGATGTGGTTGCTGATAGCTGGAAGGATGTGTGTGCTGCAGTCCAGAAACCTGAGCTAGCTCAATTTGATAACAGTGGAGCACAGGTTGCCATCTCTGTATACCAGTGCAGGGTCCATGAAATTGCTCTGCTGGAAAGAGCTGACATCAGTGCACTACATCCATGGGAGGCAGTGGAAGAGAAAGATTTTTCCATTCTGCATCTGGAACAAAGTAGGATGTTTCTGTAGCTGTGACATGTTGTGATGTGATGCAGTACCTGTTGATATTTTCAGTGGTTCATTAAACTGACTCTCAAATGTATTGGTTTGTCTTTTCTAAGTCACTGAAGGAGAGGATATAGAAAACCTTTAGAGGACTGCCATTAAGAAAAAGGGGTCAAAAGCCAGATTGTCACTACGGTGTGATTTTTTAATTTGGATTATCAACATGGTTAGTTATCTAGGTGGGCTTTCTTGTTTGTTTGGTTGGTTTTTTTTTCAGCACAGCCTCAAATTAATTACAGATATTAGACTTGGTATTGGCATATTGACCACTAGCAGAATACAGTTTTATGGTAACACAAGTGATGCAAATTGTGAACTGACACATCTGAAAACTTACTGAGTTTCTCAGCTTAAAAGATCTAAGGCATAACATAGCATGGAAAAACAGAACAAGATAAATTCCCATATAGATTACAAATAGATTTCCTTAAATTGCATTAGTAATGGATAGGTAATTAGCTTCAGGAACTAACATAACCATTTGACAAGACTTCTGATACAGTATTGCTGGCAGAAGAGTTCCCTGAGATGCTAATTGTGTATTACTACCTTGTTTGCCAGCTTGGGTCTCCCTGTAACCATAATTTGGTGTTGGTTGCTGCAATAAGAGGTATTAGAAAAAAGTAGTTACCAGCCATGCTGATTCACTGGCATGAGTCAGAACAACGATTAACAGCTAATGGCTTTTTTATTCTGGAATCCATTCTAATGGTCAGTTAATTTCTGCAAATTTCTTACATAACTGGTATTGAGCCTAAAATTCAGCCTGTGGGTGTCATTGGGTGACATGTAATATCCTGTGCTACACACGATTAAAGTTCCCTGCTGCAGCTAAATGCTAGGAAATTTAGTTTTCATATATGACCTTGTGAGTGCTAGATGGATGCATTTATTCATCTGTCAAAAGCTTTCTACTTTTGAGTGCATAAAGAATGCTGGCACCTGGCACACTGGTCTGGGCATAGTTCGTTTTTTTTTAATATAAGAAGGAGCACTGTAGCATGCAAATTGAATGTCTAGAAAGGCATTTTAACCAGAAATGCAATGAGCAAATCAGCCTAAATACCATGACTGACTAGGTGGTAATATCTTGTTTATTCCAGTACAGCTCTTGTCCTATTTAGGTAACAAGTCATCATGAGTGATAAAATATGCTTTGTCCAGCTAGTTTTTTGGATTGTAACTTTTGTTTCTTGGGATTTAGTGATTATGCAAACTTCTTAGTTGGTCTTAAAAAATGTCAAGTTGTTGAGAATGGAATAAATAGGGATGGTCCTATTTCAGTGGGTGATAAAGGTACTCAAAGCCCACCAAAGAGTTGGGGGGACACAAGAAAATACCATCATGAGAATTTCACAAGTTTTAGAGCATCCTAAGAAAGACCAAGAACAACTTATGTTTAGATGGTGCCAACTAATTAATCACTTTCAAAGTTGCAATAAAACCTTCAGAGGTTGTCATTTGGGTATCGCTTTTCAGTGGGACATGGGCTGGGTGTTAAAAAAATACCATGACTTGAATCTGTCTGGTTTAGATCTTATTTGTTATATTTCTTCAGATTACTCCAACCAAGGAGTTGATCAGTTGCAAAAAGTGATTGAAACGATCAAAACCAATCCAGATGACAGAAGAATCATTATGTGTGCTTGGAATCCCAAAGGTATTGAACAGCTGGTGTAAAGTGAATGCAGTTGCACATTATATTGCTGTGTGCTAAATTATGTTCTATTCCTGTGTCAACAGTCAGTTCCATTTGGTGTCCGTGTTCATTCTTTATAAAACTACCAGGAGTGCAGCAAAAATGGCCAGGGGTTATAATCTTGATTCTCTTTCTACTTAATCCTCATGTCCAGACCTCAAAAATAATGAACTGTTTCTTCAGAGTTTTTCTCTCCAGGTTAAAGTGAGGGATATACCAGTGTCTTTGACATACAGTCTATTCAAAGACAGTAACTCTTATTTTAAAAAGCTAAAAAAACCAAACCATAAAAAGTACATTAAAGCAATGTGTCTGACTTTTAGTCACGTAATCTATTGTAAACTTAACAAACCCCTTAAAACTAGAGAACAAAAGTATTATTTGTGTTGTAATCTTCTCCTTGAACATAGGTTCATATGATGAACCTGGATCATATGAATGATAGGGTCTATTTATACATAGATATCCATTCACTCTGTAGGGCAACTTCTAAACAAGAGCTACTGCAAGAGAATGTTTAACTTCACCAGTGACAGATCTGTGCTCCAAAAAAATCACACAGCATTTTCCACTGGTGTCTGAAAGAGCATGCCACATGCTATTGCTGTTATTTTCAAGGTTAAACATTCTCAGAAGATATCTGATGAAAGTTTTCCTTGCCAAGCTGTAATTTTACTCTCTGCACTTTTTAAGTGTAGAAAAATGCTCAAAAGATCTTCTGGTTTCTGAACTTTTTTTAAATTGATCATTACTTTTATATCTCAACAAGTACATTGCAACGGGAAGAGAGTAAGATGAAGCAGTTGGAATTCGCTTTAGGGTATATGCTTAATTTTACTCTTAATGTCTTCCTTTAGGGAATTCAACCGTCTCACCAAGGTGAGTAGAAATAAACTGCTGTGCAGCATTATGGCATAAATCTGTTCTGTGGAATATCTGTTTATGACTTTCTGGTCATACAACCCAGGAGACAGCTTGTCATGACCTGGATTTAATTGCTTGGGCAGCAGGTGCTTATAAACAAGAGAAAAAGCAACAGAATGACAGTGCAGTTGGCTCTCTACTGTATCTCATTACATGCTTGTTTAGGTTTTGCATCTTCTACATTCATAACACACTAATGCTGTTACTGTTTTCTCCCCCCCACCTTCTGTACTGCAATTCCTAGATATTTCCCTGATGGCTCTGCCTCCATGCCATGCCCTTTGCCAGTTCTATGTTCTAAATGGTGAATTGTCTTGCCAACTGTACCAGAGGTCTGGAGACATGGGACTAGGAGTGCCTTTCAATATTGCCAGCTATTCACTGCTCACCTACATGATTGCCCATGTCACAGGGCTGAAGGTAGGCTATTGAATCGTTGTATTTATTCTTGTCTGAGAAATGAGGGACTGAAAGATTAGATTCTTCATGTCATGTCCAAGAAAACCTGGAATGAACATACTGTTTGAAATCTTGCTGAAATATGTGTAAAAAGGGGTCCTGTGAATTTGATGTGAATTGCCTCTGGTTTGTATGGGCAGTTAGAATCAGCAATGTAAGAATTTTTAGATTCAAGTCAAGCAGAAGATCCTTTCAGGTCTTGACTGTGTCAAAACTGACCTGTTCACTAGTCTTAGAAATCTGAACTGAGTGCTGGTAACATACAAATGATTAGATTTTGTAGCATGTGTGTATTGCTGTCAAGGTTCTAATTTGGATATTCTGCCCACCTAACTTCCAGCTATAATTTCAGCTGGGTATTTCTTTGATTTCCTACTGTAGATGATGATGTAGAGTGGTAGTATGGGCTCAAATAGCTCCTGCCCCGAGTTCAGAGCTGTATTTTGTAATTTGGCAGAAAAATTTAAATGCATGACAATCTTGTACGAGGACAAACCACTTTTCTTTAGGGCATGTAAAAATTATACTGGAAAGGCCTTCTGCGCCTCATCCTCCTGCTACCAGCAACATGAAAGGGAACTTCTTAGAACAGGGCAATAGGGAAGAATCAGACTTCACAACAATTGCAGGAATTAGTCCAATGTACTAAAAAAAGTGAAGTTTAAAGTTATGTCCAGCTGTTGCCTCTCAGCCACTTCCTCTCACAGCTTTGGTGGTTTTCAGTGTAACGTACCTGAGGGGTGATCTACATCGGTCAGAGGCTGGTAAAAGAGCTGATAAAACTTCCCCACATTAAATTTGATTGCTCAGGGGCTGCAAAGTCACACAACTTGCAAGCTTGCACACCCCATCTGGGTGCTTGCCTGTGCCTGACACCTCCATGGCTGTTTAGTAGTGGCTGAGGCAACTGCTCTGAAGCCAGCTTTGGCAAGTTGTACTTACTAGAAGGGGAGTGGAAAAGCTGGATGTCACTGTGCACCTATTTCTGTCTCAGTGAACAGATCAGTGTTGCTCCATTCATTTACCAAAGCTACTGTCATAGCAGGATTTCAAAGATAAAGTTTTGTGGTAAGCTAGTGGAAATTCCATTATATTTGCCATTAATTATGCATTAGTCAGGAAAGCTTATGCCCTTCAAAGCTTTCAAGGATACAATGCAGTACAGAACTGCAATTCCACACTAGCCAGATGCTGAGAATCAATACTGTAAACATTGTAATGTTTTGCTTTCTTGGAACCTGACTGTTTGAAAACCACATGTATTCTTCATTCTTTTCAGCCTGGAGAGTTCATACACACTTTAGGGGATGCTCACATATATCTGAACCATGTGGAACCTCTAAAAGTCCAAGTAAGTAGTTCCTCTGTATTCTATCCTTTTATCTTCCACAGTGATTATTCAGTGCAAAATTATCTCGATATTTTAAATATCCTTTTGCAGATATTATTTTGTGTAGCTTTTTTTCTCATTTCTATCCTAATAACTTTAGTATCTTAACATCTGTTCAATTCAGGTTGCAAACAGAAATGCAATACATGCATGATTGAAATGTACATCTGTGTACTACTTTAGAATCAAGTTAGAGATCCAGAATCTGTACTTTTGACTTTGAAAATAATTCCACCTAATCCCAATAACACAAAATAAGATGTCTTTTTAATATATCAGAAAAGGATAACTTAAAATTCACAGAGTTAATCAGTAATACTATGTGGCTGAGAAAGGCTACATTTTCTTCGGGACCTAATTTGTTGCAGTAGGATAAAATCAGAGTTTGATTTGGACTGAATGTCCTCACTATTATTATGGCTCAAAACCATCCAGAGAAGTAGTTACTGATTCAGACCTAAAGGGCCCTGTGACAAACTGTAGCACATTTGATGTACTTTTGGGTCAGATTTTCCTAGTTTCCCCTGGAAGGAGTATAATCTGTAACCACCAGGATTGCTTTGCCAACTGAAAGTGCTTGTAATGCATTTGGATGATCAGGGAATTCACTTGAAAATTATGCTACTGCTTCCTCTGAAAATACTAAGGTAGATTCTACCTAACTATATTGGAATATTCTTTAATATTTTTTTCCTTAGTATAAATCTTCTTGGTGGGGAGGGAAAGCCTACATGGTGTAATCTGATTTGAGATTGAGAACACTAAGTCTCTGCTTTCAAGTATTAGCTTTATACAGTAAGCTTGCTTTTATTTCAGCTTCAGAGGGAGCCAAGACCTTTCCCCAAACTCAGAATTCTTCGTGAGATTAAAGACATCAGCGACTTTAAGGCAGAAGACTTTCAGATTGAAGATTATAATCCTCATCCACCTATTAAAATGGAGATGGCTGTCTAATGCTATAAACCAGCATTAAATACTAATGTGGAAATGTACCTAAGATACTTATTTTCTCCAAAGTGATGGGGCTTTTATATACTTTAAAAGATATCTGCTTTACTGTTAGGAAGAAACAGATACTCGCAGACCAGAACTGCCTTCAGTGCCACCCTGTAGTTGTGCAGGACAGATGATTATTCCTGATACACTATGCAGATGTTAACCCAGTTTTAAGTTGTTAGTGAGCTCTTTTCTACGCGTTGTTTCATTTACCAGTGGCCATTTCTGGCACCATTCAGTTACTATGTGTGAGTAGCACGAGCTTACATGCCTGATTTGGTATTGAAAATGAGAACTTGTATGTGTGATAGAGGATTCCTTCAAGGTGGGAGAAATCTTTAAATATATTCTAAAGACCGTATGTTTAATAAAGCTTTTTTTAAAAAATCTTCTGGAAGGGATGATGCATATTTAATTTTGGTGTGGTTTTTTATTGCTAGTAGTAAAAAAGGGTTGGAAAGCAAAGTGTCTTGGAGGGTACCATCTGGCAAGGAAAAACAAACTTCCCATAGTCTTCACAGATGAACCATCAGGAAGGCAAAAGATTTTAATGGAACCTTGCTGGAAATGCAATCTCTGCACAGTGTCTCTGGAGCAGCAATTTTTTTTATTCCCCAACCCTACATAAATGACTAATTTGATATAAATTAAACAGAGCTGTAGTTAAACAAAGGTTACCAGATTATATTAGTAATCAGCTGTCTGTCACCATTTAAAACCAGATCTCAAAAACATACAGACTAATTTTTCAGCCTAGACCAGTAAAACCTAGAGATCATAGTATTTGTAGGAAAGGAGTTCATTAATTAAATTGTAGCAGAATTCAGCTTTCAACTCTCCTTATCCTTGTAACTTCTGCAGTAACTTACAAAATTCTTCTTCAGGAATTTAATTGTGGGTGGATCTGTGGTTAATATTCAGACATAGGATACTCAATACATATTTGAGCATGTGGAAAGATGCATAGTAATTTTTTAAATTAAATTTTAAAGTCAATAAGCTGGTAAATATTGGAAAAGTGTACAATTTCAGATAATTCTAAGAATTTAATAATCAGTGTGCTTTCATTTAGGGTCCTGCATAAGAGGACCATTGAATCTTTCTTAAACCAAACTGATCATAACTTTGAAAAGCATACTTCGTATAAAAATTATTTGCATGTGTCATTACACTCATTTTCCTTATACTGATCACTGATGTACAGACTATTTTTTTTGTAGCACAGAAAGCTGTTCTATTTTCCTGACATTTAGCCCAACACAACAAGATTGCACTAAAGAAAAAATCTCTGTTGTAAGCACACCAAATGTTAAGAGACGACTGCTTATTGGAAAGGTTGTTAATGTACACTGCAGTCCATCATTCTTGAGGAGAGATGATCAGACTATGTGCTATTTCAGCTTAGATCCTGTGAGAAGCTTGGAATGGTCAATCCTCATCCTTTTCTGAGGCTGCATTAAATGGACACTCAGTAGCCAACCTGTAGTTGAACACCTTTGGGTCTTCCCTCAAATTACTGAACTCCCAGGTAGCAGCAGCTTTCTTGTTACCACACCTGAGAGCTGTGTCACGTGCTCCCCCTAATAAACTTCATCTCAGCTCTACTCATCTTAGATTCTAAAGTCCCCTGGTTCAGATAGTCCAGGTGTTATCTCTTCATGAATGGTATGTCCCAGCTGCAGGTTGTCAGCCCCTTCTTACTGTGTGCATACTTTCATAAGTTAAAGGTTCTTGAGTGTTCCTACAGCCCTCTAAAAGTACAAGGAAACAAGATTCAGCTGCAAATTCACTTAACAGTTCTGCCTACACTCAGCAAGTTTAGTTCCTTTTGCTGGAAACCACTTTATGTAACACTGCAGATAAGGTGGATTCTGCAGGACATTTTAGCAAGTGTAGCCAGAGAGGATGTGAAATGAAGCTGGCTTCAGGGCTTGACTAGTGGAAATTAGCAGTCTCAGTGGTTATCCAGGACAGGAATACCTAGCCAAGAGAAGAACTCAGAATGGGAATCATTTACTTCTCTTCCTAAATTACAGAGGAGTTAGGTGTATGGACATACATGGCATGCATAAGCAGACCAGTCTCTATAGCTCTGGAGGAGCTCCTAGTTTTTACTGTAGGAATTAACTACAGCTTCACTGTTTCCCTGTGTCAGCACAATTTACTACGGCACTCAGTGCCATGGTTTAGTTTAGTTGAGGTGTTGGGACAGAGGTCGGACTCGATGATCTTGAAGGTCTCTTCCAACCTGGTGATTCTGTGATTCTGTGTGATTCTGTGAAGTGATGCTTGTACCTTGAAGACCAAGAAGATTTATGGTGCTCAAAAGATCAGAAAGATGCAAAAAGCAGACTTTACACAGCACCCTTTAATGTGAGTAAGGGTAAAAATACATTTTAAAATCTGTAGGTATGAGACTTCTAGGAGCTTTCATGTAAAAATATGAATATTTGAAGAATTTTAATATATAAACAGAAGATACTCAAGGAATTTTGATTTGCAAAATACGAACAGTGTTCATGCTGCAAAGATGACTACTATGACTGCAGGCCATATTCAGAGCAGTATTTTAGACAAAACATGGGACATTGCTAGATACTTTCGAGAGATGCATCCTTGTATCATTTCTCCACTTTCCAAGGGCCATTCAGCAACTTGGAGATAGCAATGAAATTTCTTACCACTTTGGTCAAATAACAACACCTACATTCTACCTTCTTAGACGAGCTTTTGTAACCCATACTATTTCTGACGTGTAATGATATGTTGCAAAACTGGCCTTACTGCAATACAACAAAGAATATTAGTTACCTGATTATGGTAGATGAAGGGTCAGAAAAGAAAGAACTGCTGAATTTTTGAGACAAACATCTATCTGATCTGCCAGGAAAATCAAGTCTTCTAATGAGCCTGACTTGGTGAGTTTGTCAACATAGTGCCTGGCACCTGTGAAGTGTCTGAACAGGGAATGCAGCCCAGGTTTCAAGTGTCTTTGTTAAAACCACAAACCGTTCACTTTCACCTGCTTGAAGTTTAACCCACCCTTCTAACTTCCCTTTGCAGCCCACAGGAAGGTGGGCTTGTGGGGTAACGACACCAATGTATACTGTGACCACCATGTAGCAACATATTTTTTAAGAAATTAAAGAGCAATCACCATAGTCAATTGTTAGGGGATTTTTTTAATATAACTAACCTGTTTTCAAGCCTTTCAGATCCTTGGATATGATCAAACATTATCAAGTGCTGGACTAATTGACAGAGACCCCCAAATCCATCCTAGAGATGACGGTGCCACACCAAGACATCCAAAGCCTTTTGGTGCATGACATGAAACAACGAAAATTACAGCAGTGCATGCAGGCTTCTACTCAGAAATCACAGTCATGACAGCTGAAGAAACTAATCAGCCTGCCTGGAAGGATGGGGAGAGAAAGATTTTCTCATTGCTGCTGCATTTTGTAAAGCCTTTCTCTGGAACTTTTTGGCCATCAGCAGCACAGACAAGCTTTCATTCACACTTCCCAGCCTGCAGCTGTCAATTTGGAGATAACTCAAAGCCTTGGCTTGTAGAAGATGTTTAAATATCACTCTGTTGTGGCGGTGTAAGGGAAAAAATGGAAAGTTGAGACCTGCAGACTCCCAAATTAACGTATTATAAGAGCTGCTGGCAACTCGTACAAAAGCATTTGTACAGTGTCCCTCCTGTGTGTGTATCTATAAATCCAAATTATTTAAATTTAAATGAGAGATCACATGAGAATTTGGATGAACTTCAAAGATGTTGTCAGTATTAAAAATCAGGTTATACTTGTAAAGTCAAGAACACTACACCTGACACAATGAACTGAGGTACACCGAATAAAAATCAATGTGTGCCAAAGGGCATAGTTGTACTGGACTGAGTTTGGAAATTACTGCCACTTAACTGGATGTTGAATCTTGTAAGTGAAGGTGAAGTGAAATGCCAAGTGAAAATGGGTGCTCCATTCCAGGCCAAGGACATGGGCTTAATGTGCACAAAGGCACGCTGGGTTTGTAATGAGACTGTTCTGTAATGCTCACACAAACTGATTGGGCAGCTCTGCCAGGTAATTGCCTCACACACTGCCTCAAAATCTTTTTAGCATGTAGGCTCCTTTGGGAGCCAGCTCACACCCCTCTGGTCACCTAACCGTGTCCACAGGCAGGAGCTTGGGGCACTCTGGGGACAGGATTCAGCATGCTCGGGACTGCAGAGCTTTGGGATGTGCTTGCCTTTGTGGATGAGAAACTATTCCCATTTTGAGGCAGCTAAAGTGAAAATAGCAGTGATTCTCCTGTAGGAAATATTTCTTCCTCCTGGAGACCAGTCCAGATGAGAGATGGCCTTGTAGCTGAGATACACTTGGATAAGAGTCAGGATTCAATTTCTGTCTGTGCTACAGATTTCCTGTCTCGAGCTTGACTAAGTTGTTCAGTCAGTTCAGGCCTCATATTAATTTCCCATGTTTCTAGTACAGATAATTGTATTCCCCTTATTCACATGGGAATTCTGTGGATAAATACATTAAATGTTCACGTGGTTCTCAGATGCTATGGTGAAAAGAAGAGAAAGGTTATATAAAACATCAAGTAAAGCCAGGATTCAAGACTGGCCCTTAATTTGTAAAGCAAGGCTATACTAATGGGTAATTCAAACCCATCCAACTAGATATTCATTACAAAACACCCACCTCTGCAAGTAAAGTGTCCTATCTACTGGTAGACAACAGCTGAGAGTGAGAAGTACAATTAAATATGTTTATAGCAGGGCTTGGCATGAGAAACTGGCAGCAGAGAAAATATGCTAATGTCTTCATTGTTGTTTCCAGTTGCTGCAGAGAACTGAGAATTTGTTAATTCACATTGTTTGGCTCTGTAGATTTGGTGTCAATACTTGGCAAAAAGATGGGTGCAATAAAAACCAATTTACTTTAATCTGGAGACTGCTATTCTAAAAAGTACCAGCCTGTCTGCTGACACCTCGCTATTTATGACATATCTGGGGGTTAGTTCTGGTCTTTAGACTCATTACAAACATTTTATGCAAAAAGTATTTAAATATAGCTGATGGCAGTGACTTACTACTAATGCTAGCAGTGTGTTTCCTTGGGGGAAAGGACAGGTTTCAACCTTTTAAAAGAGCTGCAAATGTACCAGACAAATTCCTCCCAGGGCCAGACAGGGCACCGAGTGCACTGACAGACCTCACCATGACCAGTCTCACCTGGGGCTCACACCCTCTGCCCTTGGGCCTTAGTTTCTGACTGGGTTGCATGGCAGGTGTACTTGCCTCCAGCTGTGGATGTGTCTGGCCATGGACCAACACCCCATCCTGGCTGGACACACCCTGGGCCGTGTCTGACCATGGATCTCCTCATTGCCTGCCCTCTGTTCATCCCCGTCCCCAGAGAGGTGCCCAGTGCTGGAGCCTGGGGCCACCTCACTGCCCCCTGCCACCCCTGCTCCTGAATGGAAGTGGGACAAGCCTGGCTGGGAGGACTCTGCCCTGCTGCCTCCATGGGGCTCCCTGACAGCTCCCAGTCCCTGGGAGCAGCTGGCCCCTGTGGCATCCTGCCTGCCAGGGATCCCAGGCTGCCTCAAGCCCTAAGCCAGCAGAGCAGAGCCAGGCCTGCAGCTGTGAAAGACCTTGTCCTACAAACCTGGCCTGACTTTGGGCTCTGATCCTCTGTCGTGGTTTAACCCCAGCCAGCAACCCAGCCCCACGCAGCTGATCACTCATCCCCCCACCGTCGAGATCAGGGATGGAATTGGAAGGGAAGAAGCTGG
This sequence comes from Pachycephala philippinensis, assembly GCA_013397055.1. Classification (NCBI taxonomy): domain Eukaryota; kingdom Metazoa; phylum Chordata; class Aves; order Passeriformes; genus Pachycephala; species Pachycephala philippinensis. Next base: position 25,127 of record VWZT01007447.1, on the reverse strand, counting down.
AAAATTCACAATTTGAGGTACAGACAGTTTAATGGGGAAAGCAAAAGCTGCGTACACAAACAAAGCAAAACAAGGAATTAATTCACTGCTTCCCCTGGGCAGGCAGGTGTTCAGCCATCTCCAGGAGAGCAGGGCCCCATCACACCTCCCAAGTAATGGTTACTTGGGAAGACAAATGCCATCACTCCAAACATCCCTCTTCCTTCTACTGGCCCTGCCCAGCCTTACTGGAAGCAATTCCCCCATCAACCCGGCCCTCGGACCCATCTCAGCTCAGGACATGGCCCCAGTCCCTGCCTGAGCTACCCCAGGTGTGATTGCACCTGTGCAGAGCCATGGACCTCACTGATCTGGAGCCTGAATCACAGGCTGAGCCCTGCTTGACCTGGGCTTGGCTTCATCCCCATGGACAGGCTGGCAGTCCCTGGGCTCTGTCTCAGCCTGGTCCCTGCCACTGGGACTGAGCTTGCCCTCAAAGCTATCTCAGCACCATAACCTCATCTGGTAACCTCCTCAGTTCTGGCTGTTCCCTCAGACCTGCCCTGCCAGCCATGCTCCCGGCTCCCCAGCCCTCCAGCACCCCTGGCAGTGCCACTGGTGCCACCAAGAGGATGACTTGCAGCATGCTAACAGCATGATTTCCTGGAATTTTGGTATTTACAGCTGAGTTAGGGCAGCACAAACAGAGCTGGCACAATTAGAGGAGCCTGGAATCTCTCCCCTCTAAACCCCACTCCTTCATACAGCCACTGCAGGGTCATGTCTACACATGCACTGCTGTGCTGAGCAAAATACTGGCTGAAGCACCAAACCCACAGAGCAAAATGAAAATGGGAGCTGGATAATTATCCTTGGGCTACAGGGGTTTCCAGCTTCATCAGCCCTTCAGTGCTCTACAGACCACATTGTCCAGCCTGCACTGTTCCACACAGATGTTATCCCAGCTGTCTCAAGGAACTGCACTGTGCTTCACAGAGCAGCATGGACTTAATCTTTGTACCTTACCTCTCTACCCTTCATATGGGCAATCACAGTCACAGGAGGCATCCTTTCATATTTCTTACTGATGCAGGAATATGAAATTTTAGCAATTACTTTCATAATATTAGTGAAAAAAACCTCAGATATTTCCAGGTTGTTCACAGAAATTGCACATGGGAAGAATAAACCAGGGAGATAAGGTGAAGAGAGGCAACCTTGGTAGGGAAAAGCTGAAATAGAGACCAAGTAATTTTCAGCTTTAGTGTTTAACTTCATGCAAAGGAGTTTTGGCAGCTGCTCCAAAGGTTATGCAGTAGATTCATTAAACAAACAGTAATTAGGAAAAAGCCCAAAGCACTAATACATATACTCACATGTTCTCTGGTTGCTGCACCAGCTCCTAGCACTGTTAAGGCCTGCAAGGAAATAACAAATGTTCAAGACTTGCTTCTGGTTTTTTGAATTCCCAGTGGAGTTACTCAGTAGCACAAAGGATGGAATAGCAGCACACTGTTTTCTACGTATTTTATAGAAAATGTAACACATATTATAAAACTTTTAAATTGATTTTTTTGTCTTGTTTTCTCTTGTCCTCAAGCAATGTAAAGATTTATATAACAGGGTTTGCAGAGCAGTAAAGAAATGCACATGCAGTACATATGGGGTTTTACCAGTGCTGCTAAGTAGAGCATGTCGGGAGCACAAATTCTGAACCAAACTTCCAATTTCACTGGAAACCACATATTTAAAAAAAAAAAAAAAGTCCATTCCTATTTCATACTAAATGTTGGCTGCCTTCCTTATGCAAGCATTACACTCCTTTTAGGTATTTTTTTTAGAAAGAAACTATTTACTTACACTTAAGGGAATACAGGTGCGGAATATGTATCAAGATCCTGTAGCAAATACATTTAATACTATTCTGAATCATTAGTTCAAACTGAACTCTGAATGTGTGAAAGAACAGTATCAACATTACATCAGTACTGACTGGAGTCATTGTAGTATTAATGAAATAAAATATTAAACCTCCAAGCTTTGAAACAGTTGCATGTCCCATCTGGATATACATATCCTCATCTGGAAAAGTTGGCTCCTTAATCCATGAGGGTTTAAACTCAGCTGGTTTAGTGACCACTCTATTGCTTCCTTTATTTCCCATTTTTGCTTTGCATTCAGCATCTGGGATAAGGAAAATAAGAATCAAATACAGCGAAGGTTTCTAGAGAGTTATTTTTCCTGTCAAACTGCAAAATTTTTATGAAGTGGTAGAAATTCAGGAAATAGAAAGCAAATGAACAGTTGGAATTGCTGTTCTGTCTGTCTTGTACTTTTGGCTACGCTTATGCAGAGTTGCAATGACTATGTCAATATCCAGACTAGGTTCAAACCAAGCAGATCAGGACCTGTAGGAAGTAGAGCAGAGCCTTCTGTGGGAATGAGTATATCTTGGCAGCACATACTTAAGTAAAGCACCCTAAAACATGGACATGGCTGCCTGAAATTTTCAGCAGAAAAGCTTCTTGACAAAAAAAAAAGTGCAGTAGTTTAAATAAGATGAGTTTTTGAAGCAGCATTTCTCTCCCACACAAGGGAGAATTTTTCTTTCTATAAAAAATGAATCATCTGAAAATTACATCATAATTCCTCTGCAGGCTCTTCAGGTCCTTGCCATCCTGTATTCACAGAGTTCCTGGTTCATGATTTATGGCATCTCATGAAAGCTTTGTGCTGCACTGCAGCACCCAGAGTAGATCAGCAGCTGTGGTGTGTCAGTGCACACATGGGGCAAATAATCTGACCCATAGCAGTCAACAGAGTAGCATTTCAAAACAAAAATGAGTGACTTCCATCTACTTCTTAATTTTAATTCAAATATTTTAGTTTTAATAACTTATTTTCCAGCTTATTTTTGGCCAAATATCTGTTAAAAATTATTAACAGGCTTTACTCTGGAAGCCTCCCTGGATATAAAAGCCACTTTAAATCTTCTAGAAGACAATCCTGGTAGTGGGGTTCCTCTGGAGACTCAAATTTCTGGCACAGAAATACAGGATAAAATTTTTAGTAATACATCTACTTCAGTCTTATCCAGTACTGCTCTTCATTGAAATATATCAACATTTGTTGACATCGTTATTCAGGATTTGAAGAAGGAAGAAAATAATATTTGTCAATAAATGCATATAAGAAATATTTCATCTAATGGTTTTAAATAGAAAATAACATAATATAGTAGAAAAAATGATATTCACAGTTGTTTTGTCTGGGCCAATCATTTCTTGTACAGGTCTCAATCTGCAAGTATCATCCTGCAAATAAGCACCCACTTTTACTTTGAACATATATGCGTACTTGGAACATGTAATAGATCACTTCTGAATGATTAATGGGGCCATAAACTGGAATCCATAAACTAAATTTTACAATTTTAGCATCACTGTCTAACAGAAAGAACTTTCTTGTTACTTCTCCTCCCTTGTGAGTAAGCTTCATCCTATTCTGAAAATAAAGCAGCGATGGCGTTTCATAAATCAGCGGAAACACGTCTATCCTCACTTGTGATCAGCCCTCGGCTTTCCCACACCACTCCTGTTTTCCTGCAATGCAGCATTATGCAGTAGTGGAAGGGGGGAGTGTCTGGGAGAGATACAGAAGCAGAGTCATCACTGCCCATACCACAGACCTGCAAGAGTCAGACTAGATCCAGTTTGTCCTTTCAAAGCGTAAAACACGGAAGAGTGACACTCAATACAAGAGTTTACAGTACCTTATCCAGCCTTCTCTCAAGGCCTGTGTGTGCAACTGCAAGCAAAGCTACATCAGTTAATTATACATCTCCAAATAACTCCACCACTCTGCATCTAGAAAAATATTAATTTACACATAATTAGAATAAGCTTTTTGTTTCATCCTCACCAGTAGCTAGAAGAAACCATCAGAAAATGAGATCAGATACATCAGTAACATACAGCTGAACCAAATTCCTCAACCCAGCTAACTGTAAGCAATAATAAATTTTTCTAATCCAGGTATGAACATCCCATAACTTGGCAACATTTTTTCTAGGTATACCAAGGTGTGTATTTTCCGAAAGAAAAATACCCGCTGTATTAACTTGACCTGAAACCGAGACAAAATGTCAAGCACATGCAGCTCTCTCTGGCAACAGGGATGCTGTTTATGAAGGAAGCCAAGGGCCCTCTGCTGCTGACAGTTCCATAGCATCCCTCAAAGTGATGGCAGCCAGCATTTCTAGAATAAACCAGCATTTATCAAATTTCGAAGTTTATGTTGACTGTGAAGAAGTCATCCCCATTTCTCATACATGAAGTTACCAGGGGTTAAGGGTACTGTGCTTCTCAGTGTAGCTATCCAAGCACAGATTTTATGTATTTTCATTAACACTCTTAACGATCATACTTTTGGTTAATTCATACCACTCCCCTGAGAATCCCCATGTGCATAATCCCCTTGCTTATACCAACAACAGCTCTACCCATGCAAACTCACTGTTACACACAATATCCCAACAAAGAAACTTCCATTTCTATGTTAGTTCCTTGGTTATATCCTCATCCATAAACACTCTGTCTTACTGGGAAAACCACTGAAATAGTATTAGGCCCACTTTTTTACCTCCCCAAATGGACCTGCAATGATACATTTTCAGTCATCCCAGCAAAACTTCTAAGTGTTTAGGAGCAAGCATTGAGAATTGATCGTCATGTGTTAGGATTTCCCACTTCACATACTATTTAAAATCTTACTTCTATAAAACTGAACATTCAAACCCCTTTTAAATGGTGGTCTGAGAACCCCAGCCAGGAAGAGGATCCTGAATAAGCCAGATAGCCATACTTTAACATTTTCTGTTCTGAAGCAGATAAGAATAATTACAAGTCAGGCTGTGTTTTAGTCAACAGCATATTGTTTTGTTAAATAATGCATCAAAGAATGTTCTTTGGGAAAACTGATGGATTGGAGGTGTTTTTACTTCTTTAATTTTACCCAAACCCATCATTTTAATCAAATAGACCAATTTTGCCAATAAGCCCTTTCCTCTTCTCCCTACCTACTTCATTGCAAGACAACTGCAAAGCAGATAAATCCTTGGCAGAAGCAGAGAACAGCACAAGCTCCTTGCTAACCCGACGCAAAGAGCTACATGGCAAAATGTCACCAAGGTGGCACAAACCTGATGTTTGACATTGCACTCCTGGGACACAAAGAAGATGCCAGCAAACAACAGGCTGCATCTCACACAGTCCCCTTCCTACACTCTAAGAGATGCAAAGTAACTGTTTTCATCAGGTACAGATGTATTTAAGCTCACACCTTTCTTTTTTCCCAAGCAGACCATTTTGGAGTATTTCTGTAGGGGAACGAGAATGAATATCAAATCAGACTGAACTGGATCAAATTCTCCTCACACTCCAGAGTTCATCATCACAGCTCCTCCAGCCTGGCAGTCTCACAGGCTGGTGGTGTGTTCCTGACAGAGTTACTCCCATCAAAACTGATGAGACAAGTCCAGGATTAGGAAAATTGGGGGTACCAAAACTTTAGCTTTGAAGGAAAGATGACTTACCACAAGCTTCCTGTTCTGTCAGAACACCAGTAAGATATCTGTATTCCATGCAGAATAGCAAATGCTTGGCAGCCCGCTTCAAGCATGACATATACAATAAAAAAAACTCATAGCATGATAAAACAGGATGATGAAAAAAAGATTAAGTAATGTTAGTCAGTTGAGGAATGGCTGTCAATCTTTTCCCTATTTTTCTGAAGCAAGAAGGGAGTTGAAACAGCAGATATTCCAAACCTTCACAACTCTCTCCCTCATCAGCTTGTGTTGCACTGCCAAATGTGTGTTTGCCTAATTTCATGGCTGTGAGTAGTTGATAATAAGCCATTTTCAGCTTCTTTTTAAACTCCATCCAAGCAGGAGTGAAAGATTAAACAGGAAAGCCAAGTCACACTATTTTAGCTGTCAAATTAAAACAGAGAAGCACCCATATTCTCATACCTCCTGCTCTCAGAAAAGGAAATAGCAAGTTATTTTAGAACAGGATCTTTTAGATCTTAATAGTGAAGGGAATTCTCCCCAAAATGACTGATCACTTCAGCAAACAGATCAACACATGAAGCCCAAGCATTTACTAGCAGACAATGGTAGCACAGGCAATTCAACTACTGAGCTTTTAGTTTTCAGTAAGTTGTTTTTGTGAAAAAGCCCCCGACCATTAAAAAAACTAAAACAAACTCCCAATTATCCAGACTTTAGGAAAAGCAGCTTCTTGTCCAAATCCTAAACAAAGACCTACAGACTAAAGCACAGTCTTTAAGTGCACAGTTTCCTGTAGCTGTAGCCATCAGTCCCCGCTGCCAGCTGTGAGGCGGGAGCCGGGCACAGACAAGCTGTACAGCTGCCACAGGAGAGGGGATAGTTTGCATCCCTGCTCGAGAGCAGACATGTGAAGAGGGTATGTTGGGAGGGAAGGACTTCTCTGGGCTGAAAGCAACACTCCCCACCAGGGCCACAGCTTCTGTCTGAAATTAGCTGTAAGACCATTTTAGTTTGGACACCAGCTAAAACATGTACTCTTCTAGTACGGCCCAGTTGCCTTTAGACTTCCTGGCCATGTCGACCTGTAACTTTCACATAAAGCAGAAAACAAAACAAATTAAATAACTGGAACTACAGTCATGCCATAACACATAGATCCTTTTTTCTTTATGATGAAATGTCACAAAGTACAGGTAACATTAACATTTGGCACGCAAAATTAATTTCTGACACAAAAGCAAAGTGGTTATCAACATTGAACAAGAACATTTGACATTTTCTATTGAAAATCATTAAGGATGAAGCATTATTTTTAACCTGCTTTCATTATGGAAGCAGTATTGGTAGAGTGATTATGAAAAAAGGCATGGAGAGATAATGACTGTGGGTTTGTGGGAGTGTGTAATACACAAGGACGTGAAAGCTTTGCCCTCTAAATTTCTCTTCTTTATTACAGATTACCACCAATACCACAAAAATTTCCACTAGAAAACATATCTATGGTTAATAAAATGAATATATATCAATGAATCATATATATATATCTCATATATATCATATATATATAATCATATATATATCATATGAATGAATATATATCAAGTTATTACAAATTACTATCTGCCATCAATAATATGTATTATCAAACAACAGCATGTTATCAATCAATAATAATATCAATCAGTAGTGGGGTACAACCGATGACAGCAGCAGCCAAGTAGTTATATATTATTTTAGATAACTACTGTTGATCATGAATGAAGCAAATTTATCAATGATATAACAGCAGATATTTTTATGATTACTTATATTAATATTTATGCTATTGATATGAAGTGAATTAGACAGATTTCAAAAGCAACCAAACCATGTAAAAAGGTGGGAACAACCTGGGGGGACCAACCCTTCCTGAAAGAGAGGAGGACAGACCTAGACAGTAAGAGGGCTGGTATTTCCAAAATGATCCATATCGCAGACTCTTTTATTTAGGCAGGAGTCCCTGGGGAGAGCCCAAGTGCTCATAGAAAGGTTGTGTAGGATACAACCAAGAAGTTCTCTGGCTCATTTTTGGATAAACATTAACCATTTTCTATATCACATAGTCATAAGAGGGAGGGCGGCGTTGAGCAGCCAATAGATCCTGTTTAATTTCTTTTTTTGACAGCCAATTGGGAATGCTGTTTTCTGTTTCTTCAAAGCTATTTTATTTTTTCAGACTGTTTTGCACCTTCACATGACAAATTGCTGTTACAGTCTCCTTGTTTGGTGCTTATCAGTGGTGTCTCTGGATGTTTCTGGTTTCTAGGAACCTCGGCTGCACTTCAAAGAGGCCAGCTGCCCTTTTCAAGGATGTTTTTCACTAGTTCACAGGGCTGGTCCCCAGGCTCGCAGTTCCAGGCAGCCCTTTCTATAACAGTTTTTTTGAGCAGACAATATCTTTTGTTTCCTAATTTTCCTTTCTAACCAGGCTGTCTTTACGGCTCCTCACATCACTGACTAAAAAGGCTATTTTTAATAAATAGTAGCATGTTAATTATGCAAGATTTGGCCCCCAGATCAACAGCATATTCAGTAGGGAAGCGGCTAAAAGGTGAAAATCTCAGATTAAAATATGCGAATAAGAAAGATGAAATCAAGAGAAGGGTACACTAAGAAACAGACAGGACTAGGCAAAAATATTTTCTCTCAGAAATGCCAGAGTTCCACAAGATTACTCTGTAATGTTCCAACCAATTCCACCACTAAGCACTGTTCTGTGGCTACAATTTTCCATCCTGCAAAAATTAAGCATGGGCAGAGTCTCCAAGAACTCAGTGATGCCTATACTTTATTTGATATTTTAAAGCCAATCACGTGTATAGATTACTTCAAAACCAAGACCACATGTAAATAAGGGCAACCAGGAGCAGGAAATCTCTCTGAATTAATGAGCATTCTTACATTGAGGTCCCATGGGTGTCCCCTTTCCCCCTGGCCCACAGAGCTTTCAGGACAGCAGCTATAGCCAAGTGCACAGTGCCCTTCTCTGGTCACCTGAAACCAGCAAAACAATGTAGAGCCTTCAGTGCTATCCACAGGGGTTTGATACTCTTTATGTCTCAGTTTCTGTTAAATGATACTTTGTTCGCTGTGGTTTCAAAGACCGCACTGCTGATAACACAGCAAGGGAAAAAGTCACTGATAGTGCGGAAAAAAGAGAACAATTCATATTGGTTAAAAATTACAAAAAAAGAGAAGATGCAGAAATGTGCAACTTGCGTCAAATACCCCCCTGGAATTCTGACTGGTCACTTTCACACTGGCTTGCCTGAGAACCACATGTGTTCCCAATTTCCAAGAATGCAAACGGAACTATTTTGTGAAAATTCACAACTTGCATGTTTGTTACTATCCTTTTCACAACAGCACCCTCAAATGTGTCTTACCCAGCAAAGCTGCCTGTTGCTGGTAAGCTCTCTGGAGAAGCCTTCAAAGTTGTTGACAATTTCTCCCATGTCTCTACTGACCATGTGAATAAAGAAAGCCTTGACAGCAGACTGCCAAGCATAGCCGAATTTACTGCCTCATTACATCCAAATGCCTATAACAGAAGGACTGTGGGCCCTTTCCTCAGCTGATACTTTGAGAATTAACCTTTTCAGACAGCCTGTGAATTTGAAGTACCAGTATAGAACCATTCACTTTGCTCCCAGACCTGGGTGGCCACTGTCAGTTTAGTTGAGTGGCCATGCTTCATCTTATACTTGCATGTTTCCAGATGCTGATCCCTTCCTCATAAAAATTAATAATCACAAAGGACTTTTAAGACAAAAGTTATTCTGTGCCACCTCCCACTCCACACAGCAAGAAAACAGCCACCCTAGACTGTCAGTCCAAAACACTGTTAAGGACACAGAGGCCATTAGATCCCATTATCCTCTGAGGAAAACAGCATTTTTCCAAATTAGACAGCCTTTACATACCATTCCTTTGAAGCAACTGCTGCATCTCCCTGAGTTGTTTTGGTACTTGCAGTCACGTTCAAGTTGTCATTTCCTCATAAGGCATTCTGTTTCTGGCAGTGAGGTAATGGCAGTTGTGCTCCAGCTGTTTCAAGTCCCCAAGACTCAGGGCTGCAGCTGAGTTTGTTTTTTCCAGTCCCACATACCACTACTCAATGTCAACACATATTCCAAGCAAATGTTTTTGCCAGGGTAAACCGCATGCCAGTCATCTTTAGCAAACTGCAGAGTGTCAGAGAAAGGACAGACACAGCATAAACCTTGTGCCAACCATCGTTTTCTTCAGCAGCCTGCAATAAACAGTCTTGAGAGTTGAGACAGTGATTCCAATTCTGTGAGTTCTCCCCTGCTTAGGGTATTTGCTTGAGAAACGAGTAACCAGTGTCTGAAACACAGTTTTGTAAGAACTCCTTTAAGTGATTCTGGCTAAGACATTTTCCTTGCCTGTGTCTCAGTTCCTCTGCTGTTCCCACCTGCATTGTGGGAACAACATCCCATCCCACTTTTCTTGGATGTGATGAGTCAGGTACTACAGTGCCTGAGGTCATTTATGTATCTAGGCAGGTTGTACTATGCACATTTCACCCATGATGCTGGGGAGGGTTTTCAGCATCTTATAACAAACCAGGTGATACACAGACTCCAATCTCAGGCTGACTAAAGATAATGGTTTATTCCTAAAGAAGCTTAAAATAACTGAGTACGTACTTGCCAGATTGCTAAGTGATTAAAAAGAAAACAAACGAGACGTTTCTGTCAGAAACAATTGCAAAGGTAGGTTGAAGGAGGAAAAGGCATGATATCATCAAGTCAGAGGTTTTGTGGGTGTTCAGCTGAGTGCTTAGAGGGTTTTGACATATTCGTGGTGTCAGTGAAACAGACTGGAATGGCAAAGAAGGAAGTGCTCATTCTCTGGTCTAGGGCTGAAAGGGCACTGCTGCAAACCAGTGATGTCTGGAAGTTACAGCAAGGTACGAGAAGGGAGCAGTGAGAACCGTAGGGGAACTCATGAATGTGCTCACTGGGCAGTGCTTGTGGAACAGTCACAGGAGCTGTGTCCTGTCCAAACTGCCTAACAAAAGCCTCCCCTGGCCATGAGTCTGAGATGTGGCAGCTGAGGGCCCTGGGAAGGCAGATCCCACTGACAGCCACTGCTGTTCTCAGAGGCCAAGGTCTAGCACTCACCCACACATGGGCTGTTTGAAAGGAGGCTAGCTGCATCCCAGGGCCTCCTGGGCAAGCCTCAGGCTAGACATCCATGCTCCATGCCGTCTGCGTGACATAATTGGTACGCTGGCTGTGTCGCAGCCAAATTGCTGTGCAGGGCCCACAGGTTTTACACAAGTTTTTATCTTTCTTTTCTTTTTTTGAGTAGCTCAGGTGTCCGTTGTGTGGAATAATGGGAAATTACTGCAGCTTTTCTTCTCCAGGCTCAAGACCAGGAGTCAAGTTTGGTAGGTGATGCTAAAAGTTGCCTATCTGTAAGGAAGTGTTCCATCAACCAAACACTAGATTCTGGCTGCTGCTTGATCACAATATTCAACTTGACCCTGGATGAGTCAAAGCACCTTTTTTCCCCTTGACAGAGGATAATGACAGAGATAATGACACATCTCATTTGTTTGAGAGTGTGTGAGAAATGCTATGTATTAGGTAATGAGGGTTGTTGGGCAAGATGGTAAATGCCTTGGAAACCCCTGGGAGAGATGCTGCCTATCCGTAGATTCCTGTTTATTGCCTGGCATAACAGTGTCTGTCCTGGAACAAATGAAGCCCAGGCTATTTTGTCAATAGATCAAGAGCATTTCCAGAAGATAGGCTGGCCTGTCATAGTGGATGTGTATCCCACTACCCTCCTGAATGCTCTTTGTCATCCCCAGGTTGCAGGAAGGGTCATTCCTTCCTGCTTTAATGATCAATTGAATTCAGGGGCGTATCTATTGCTAAGTATATAAACACTTGCTCTTCAGAACACTTAGTAGCAGTCTGAAAAGGCTGGGGCCATTCTAATGACAGTGGCGCCAGAGCTTATATTTAGCCTACTTGTAAGCTGCTCATTATAACCTTTAACTCACTGAATCAATTGATTGAACTTCAGTTCCATGGGGGAAAAAAAATCTCTCCTTGCAAATGGCAGTTCTTTGATAAAGATGTCAAGAAAATTAAATGGACAGATTTTGATGCAGTCACTTTAAGAAGTAACACTAGACTAAAACATAAATATGGGAATTGTTTCTATTGTACTTCTAGTCTTTTAGCACAATGGAAATAATGCACATTTATGGTAGTCATATGCCACTTTGAAAGAGAGAGTAATTCCAGAAGTGAAGAGGGCAATACAGAACAAAATCAAAACTCCAGTGAAAGGGGTACAGGTCTGAGCGTGCTCTTATAAAGCTGCTTACTTTGCCAGGCACCCTCCACTAAGAAACAAAACCAGCCTGTGAATTCTTGTATGTGTTCATGCTATTACTGCACAGCCACATGATGGAGAAATAAAAGCTGATCAGTTGTGAACACCCTGGCTACAACTGAGAGGAGAGGAAGGTGGGTAGAGGGATGCAAGGAACCAAAGTCATCTAGTCACCAGCTTTCACTCTCAGGAATGTAAACCAACACTCTTGTCATTCCTTAGGAATTCTCCAGAAGGACAGAATCACTGACTTGGCCTCCTTGGCAGGACTGAACAGGGGCTGAAGTCTAGCACAGTCATTCACTGTTCCACAGTACACCATAAGCATCTCCTTGAGCAGCATTTTCTACACTTGCTGGAGAAGCAGGGAGCAGTCCTCACTGTTCTCATGATGAAGCAGTCAAATGATTAGATGTCCTTCTCGTGTGGTACTTTTATCATAGGAGTCATACTGAACTGAGATTTACTGTATTTTGTTTTTGAAAGAGCAGAAGTGCTTCCTTACTGCAGCAAATACATCCCTGGTACTTCCAAACACTGAAGACAAGAGAAGAATCAACAGCCATTTAGCCCCTGGAAAGCTGACCCAAATGTGAATAAATGGGGGGTGGTGGGGAGGGATTTGAATGAATGGTGAACCCAGCAGCTGGCACCTGTGGAGGTGCAGGAAAAAAAGGTGAATCGTTAGCATGCCTGGGATGGATTTTCAGGGCTAAAGGTAAAATGCACAGACCTGTCCATTTCCCAGTACATACTTATCAGCAGCCTCAGCTAGAGACTCAATAACCTAGCAGCAGGGCATAAAGGAGAGGGGTGAATTGCTCCTACTGGGAGTAGCTTTTTGATTAAAGAAAGGAATGCTTTCACAGCAGTCAGCTTTCCAGTTGGTACATGACTAATTCATCAAGACTGCTTGTATTCAGGTTTCTCTTTTAGATTTCCAGTCTGTTTCTCAGACCCTGCTGAGTTTAACTAGGTATCTGTCCCGTCTTCTTTAAGAACAAAACAAAAACAACACGATGGCCAACATGTTTCTCTTTGACTACAGTAAATTAAATACCAAGAGAAGATGGACAGTGTTCTGTAAAAATACACAGTGCTATAAATACTTTGATCCCCCAACAACAGTAGTTGTTACAATTTGACAAAAACTATGCCTTCAAAGAGAATGTTGAAAAATACAATCAGTGTGCTACCTACAAAAAGCACATGTTTGCATGCAGAACTATCAAGGAAAATAAGCTCAAAGAGTAGGACCAAAGAACATGGGTCCCAGGGGTAATGTCTGAACTCTGTGAAGTTCCTAGGCACACCATACCCATACATGGAGAGGAGGGAAACCTGACACAAAATCCTACATCCCCACACACATTCACTAGAAAGAAATGCTAAGCTACCTCCCAGAGTCTGATATGCTGTCTATTTGGGATCCATGGGCCAGTAATTCTCTGGTCAGGCTCTCAGTACCTTGGTTTTTTTGTTTCTTTTTTTTTTTTTTTGATTTCTTAAGAGCTGATGAAGGTTCATCCTCAGAAATTAGAGCAAAATGATGCTTGGGACTCCACAACTAATGTGAATGGGCTCTGCTAGAAACCAGTCAGGGTGAGCTGCCCAGAACCACCATAGAGAACAGAAGCAGCACTTGGCATTAGTCTTGCTCCATTTCCACTGTGCACAAGGGAACAGATGCTCCTCAGTTCTCCTGCATTTCTACCTCCTTTTCAAAATATGACAGAGAGGAGAAGATATGACATCTGCTATGCCACACCCCTCAGCCTGCTTCCCTCTGTCCAATGACGGAATGTGGTACCTCAGCTGCTTGCCTCCATCCTTCTATCTCGCTCTCCCCCTTTTCCTCCCCTATGCTAAGGGAGAAGGAAGCAGGGAAGCTGTTGCTGTTTCTGCAGCTAGCACTCTCTCTGTCACTAGGAAAAAGTGCAGAGAAAATAATCTGGTCCTTGAGGAAATGTTAAAGTCTGCAGCTGAGGGCGAAGTTCTGCTTCCAACTCTCAACAATCTCAGTCTCTCGCAGCTGACACCCAGCTAGCCAGGATTCTTCATCAGAATCCAGGTTTTACACTCGAGGCTGTTACATCAAAAATAGATACAAGTATCTCATTTCCGTCTCCTGACTCTTCCCACCCTGTCTTGGAAGGGTGCCTGTCAGAGATGCGTATTTGGGGGGGCTCCCAGCCCCACACTGCAGTGCCTGGAAGGTCAAAGGCAGTGTTGGTCCTGCACTACGATGAGGCTGAAGCGGGAGCAAGGTCGGTGGCTATTAAGGCACCTGCACTTTCAGTTTCTTGCACAGAGCCCAACTACCGACTGCGCAAGACAATAGTTACTGGGTGAATCACAGTTCTGGACTTCAGCAGTTATCCATCCAGACCTGCTTCTGGTGCCCAGATCAGTTGTTCAAATCTAGCCCTAAATTCCTTAAGCCAGGTGTGAGAATTGACGTACTGCTTAGCTTATGCTGAGCACTCCTGTGGTTTAAACCCAACGTGACTGTGTAGCTCTAAGCGAAGTTGTGTGTTGGGGGAAACTTCGCATAAATACAAACATCTACAGCATCTCCACGGAAAACTTAAAAACTGAGAAGTTTATTGAACAGATGGAAATAAATAACAGAAGTGGGGGCTCATTAAGTTTACTTCTTTATACTCATTTATACTCATTCCAGCTGTAGATAATGTGTTTTAGAATAAACAGTATTGTAGATGACCATGGGTAAGACAGTATTCTACCTTGTTTCAGCCCATCAGCAAACTCTAGAAGTCTTACTTTAAACAAAAAAACCTCAACCAACGAAAATAACCCACCAAACCCAACAAAAACCCCTCCAAACCTTTCCAAGGCTACTTTTCAGTTGTAAGAGCTACTCACAAGCCTGGTGAAATGACAGTTCAGTGGTTTCCAGGATAAGAACACGTAAGGTTCTTCTCATAATGCTTTATGCTAAAGTAGGAATGTACTTTATCTAAATAGTACGATCATATATGTTTATGTTTGGAAGTTTACTCAAAAATACTATGAAAATATTCTTAAAATACTACAGCTTGAAACAATGCATGACAAACAGTCTGCAGGCCTAGCATGCAGAATGGGAATCACAAGGTTCGGATGGACAACAGGGAGGCGTACAGATTACCAGAAATTACATGATTGTTCTCATTAAAAATAGTAAAACATTAATTACATTACAGGAAATACTAAAAATACAGTAAACCTTGCAGTTTGTAGGTTCTGTAAGAAGAATGGTTTTAGTGCTGTGTTAGTTATTACTGAAACTCAAACAGTACAAGCTCCTTGATCTACAGTGGCACTGTATATACATGCCAGGATCTGCACTTTGAGTCACACTGGTTGTTGAGACAGGTAACATTCAATGAGGTTGAGATAAAACATTGGCTATCACAAGAACAAATGTATAAAATTCCCTGAAGAACTGGACAGAAGTGAAGAGCGGGTGCTAATCCCACACAAAGCAAGAGGGAGGATATGTGCTTGCTTAACAGCGTGGCAGTGACTGCCAGCTGAGAGTTTAAGTTGGACTTGCTCTTACAAGCATCCCAAGCCTGTCTGTCTGTCCACCACGGGGGTTTGTTTTAAGCCCAGGCAGAATTGTTCTAACCCATTCCTGCCAAGGACCTGTGAACTGGTCTAGAAAATATCTCCCTTTTAACAGCAATAGTGCACAATGAGCTCACAATCCTGTATGGAAGTACATTAAAACAATTTACAGAGGGTAAAAAAAAACCTCATGAATGTTTTATTCCCGTCCTTCTCCCCTCAATGTGAAGGCTACTCTGCTTTTGTCCCCCTCCCACCTTCTCCCCTCCCCCACCTCAAATAAGCAGATGCAATCAAGGTGAAATTTATTTTGAACCAATTCTGCAAAACAGTTCAACAATGCCATACTTTATAAAAATACTTAGTTACATAATTAAACTTATTACTATTTATATAAAAAGTGTGAATGTGAATTTTAAACTCTGTTAGGGTAAGAACCACATCAAGGTCTTCAGGTGAAACAAATAAATTTTCATAAACATACAAACTCTTTTGGAGAAGTTTTATAATACACAACCATTTACAATGAACACGTTCATTAAGTTAGTGTTTTATTCCTTTACTATACAAGTGTTATTACAATGAACTGTTCCATTCAGTAATTAAAAATCCATACAATGCCAGTGTCATTTTTGGCATTTTTTGTTATGACTGTATTAATACATAAATTCATATGATTGTGTTATTGATTTTAAAATATTTAGAAAAATTAAAATTTCATCATCTTTTTGGGTTTTTTGATTATTTTGTGTGTGTGTTTTTTTGTTTTTTGTTTTTCTTACAGAAAGCCCTTTTAAAATTTGATAACCACAGATGTATAGTTGATGAGCAATGATGAGGGAAAATGAAAAATGATGGCACTGTTCTTACACAGATCTGTTTGGTAGTTGGATTCAATGTAGTGTAAACTCATGAATGTTAAGTTTAGTACCAGAACTATATTACCAGCTTCTCTGAATTCATTTGTTGGATAGCTTTACAATGATAATATGAATTCCAAGCTGGTAACTAAGTAAGAGTGTTTCAAAATTAAAGTATGTAAGCTTGATCAGAAATTCAAGAACCTCATGCAAATTGTTGAGTTAAAGACATGACGTTATTGCTTGATATGTCAGTAGCCAAAGAAAATAAATCTAGAAGTAGTGTCAGCTGGGCTGAACGCCAGCAAGTTTCATCACTTGGACAATATTAAATATACTTTATCCCTTTAGTTTTTAAACTTTCACATTTTCTTCCATTTATTTTTAGTTAAATAATTCTGTAGGAAGGGCAGAAGTGGGAAGAGCAACTGCATTGTAAGTGTGTCTTAATAGTCAAGAAAAGCAAAAGTGCAATCAAATCCCTGAACTAGTGACAGATAGCACTTGTGGCACCCACCCTCGTTAACACTTACAAGCCACATACAACAGTACCAAACCTGTCTCTGAAAAAGGACTAAAAAGTGGCCATTTACCAGCTTCAGTCTTGCTTTCCTGGTGAACTTTGTTCAGGTAGTCTTCCCATACAAAAGCTCGCTGTTGCACTGGAGCTTACAAGATTAAAGGCTTTCCCCCATGATTGTATTACATAGCTTCAAGTTCATATATCATCATACTTTATCAACACAATTTTATAAAATATTACCTCATTTTCTAGTTACCTTCATTATTCTTAATTAGCTATGCAGAAAGAAAAAAGGAAAAATCTCTCATGCTAGTTTCCAGTTATATTAATACAAGTATTAACACAGTGCATTATGCTCTCTAATCTCACTATTGAGGTCTACCATTTAGATCAAGTTTCTCATTCACTGTTCCAATTTCTCTTTTTACCTGCCTACCCTAATTAAGTCCATGAAAGCGGAAGCTTAAAGACCAAGACTATAAATCAAATACAGTTGTACCATCTTTTGTTCTGCGGGGGTGGGGGCACACACATGTAGTTTTAAACACAGGGAGTTTTACGGAACTGGAATAGAATTGCTTGGTCCCACAAAGTTCTTCTGCTTTAAAAATGCCTTACCCCAAGATCACTAATTCCAGACAATTCCCTCATTAGTAGAATGATTAGCAAATATTGGGAGAATAAAGGATTTGAAACATTGGTTTTTCTGCTATTGTTCACACCAACACTCATTTTTTCTGCCCCGTATTTTCAGTAAGCTTCCTTTGGACCCTGAAAATAAGTTGGGAAAGAGGAAAAAATAAAAACATGTCATTGGTAAATCAGAGTATAACACTTTAAAAGTGGTTTTGTGCAACTGCATTACGAAATTCCAGTTTGCCATTAAGAGCATGCAAAGTAGCGAAGATTTTCTTTCCTGTGATTCCTTAGAGACTTCAGGAATTCTTTGCAAGTCTTTTACATTTGGCAGATTTGTGCATGTTATATAGACTGTTGGCTTATAAATTGTCTCCAGGCTGGTACTGTGGTTCTGTAGCAGTAAAGTAGTCCTCCAAGAAAGACTGTATATACTCAAAGGTTGGTCTCTCATCAGGGTCCTTCTTCCAACACAGTTTCATTAACTCGTGGAGAGACTCCGGGCAGCCTTGTGGACAAGGCATCCTATATCCACGTTCCACTTGTTCCAGAACTTCTCGATTCACCATTCCTAAAAGGAAAGCATATTATCTCTGAATGACATTATGCAAAGAACAGGTTCCCAAAGTTTTTCAAGAATCTCTTCAGCTGCAATGCATGTGCTTCTATGAGAACAGAACCTTTAATGAAAATGCTTTATAGTGAATGAATTTTTTACATTTTGCATTAAATACATTTTCTGAAAATTATTTCAGTACACTGGTAATTCCTCAATACCTGGTCCTTATTCTGTATGTACGCTTTCTCCCTTTTCCACTGCCTTGGACCTGTCCTTTTAGAAAGGAGACTCAAGCACAAATAGCTTCTCCCTGCCTTAGGTTCCACTCAAGGACCACTTAATTTGAAATCAGGCCAAGAAAAAGGCTTTATATATCCCTAACAGAACTGCCTTAAAAATTCCAGACCCAGCAAAGTATCTGTTGAAATACGTTTAGTTTCAAAAAGCTGGTTTAGCAGGTTCAGTGTACTGATGCTCTCTGTAGCCTGGGAAAATGTCAAAAGTAGAAATATCAGGAACAGACAGATAGGAAACATAAGGATACCCACTAATCTGAAATAAACAGTCAGTCACATTTAGAAGTGCTATTATCTTAAAACTCTTTTAAATACGCAATATTTAATCTGAAAATAAAACAAAGTATCTTTGTGAACAAAGGAACCAGTGAGGTGTAACTAAGTTTTTGTCTCTGCTTGTCAACTGTGGGCTCTGCATGAAAGCAAAAAGTACAAAAGGTAACTTCAGAGGCACAGAATACAACAAAGAAAAGAAAAATCCATTAAATTTTCCTGTTACCTGGATATGGCACTCTCCCCTTAGTTACGAGCTCTGTCAGTAAAATTCCAAATGACCACACATCCGACTTGATTGTAAACCGACCATACAACGCTGCTTCAGGAGCAGTCCATTTAATTGGAAATTTAGCTCCTACAAACATTGGAAAGACAGATTCTCAATTTTCCCTTACTAATCCATAATTTGCTTACACATCAAAATATTTTGAAAAGAATACTGCACTAAAAACATTTTTATACTTCGCTTTATTGAAAAAATCCAAGGCAGTATATAGTATTTTAATATTTCTCAAACTAGGGACGCAACTACTGGCTACAATATTTGGAAGCATAAAGACACCTCAGAGTCTTAATTAAATATAATTCAAAAAGTGAACCTGATGAGCAACTTCTCTGGAATCTCATCTCTCTTCAAACCATAGCATATTTTATCCCCCAAAAATAATTAAAAATGCTTTTTGGAAACACAAACTGCCACACAACTTCGAACAAAAGAAGTTTACTAGGACTGCACTAAGGTGAGGGGGTCACCTAAACAGAGCTGTGAAAGCACACTTACATGCATGATCTTTATTCATGAAGACCCAATACACAGGCATGTTCTGCTAAATGTAATAGTTCTAAGCAATTAGAAGGCAACCGGTCTTATTAATTAAATTAATTGGCCTTACCTTGCCTTGCAGTGTACTCATTGTCCTCTATTAACCTTGCTAAACCAAAATCTGCTATTTTACACACAAGATTGTCTCCTACAAGAATGTTAGCTGCCCGGAGGTCCCTGTGGATGTAGTTCATTCTTTCAATGTAAGCCATGCCATCTGCAATCTTAAAAATAAAGTGTTACGAAAGGTTATTTTTCATGACTATATCTGTTTCTCCCAAGCATTGAGCTGCACCCCTTTATTTTAGTTCCATTCCCATTGTTTAAGTACAGAAGTACAGCATAGCAACCAAGAGCTCGGCACTGATTAGTGTGGCTGGCTACACAGTATCTGCTAATTGCAAACCACACAGTTTCCTTTCTGACAAATTATAAACCTACAACAGAAGATGTAAAACAGAGCAGCATACAATAGGCAGAGCATTCGATATGTATGTTTAGTTGGTATCTGATATCTCTTCTCCAAGCACAAAATACAGTTTTTTTGGTACCTGAGCAGCCATGTCGACCAGCTGTGGGAGTTTTAAGTATTTCCCTTCCCCTTCTTTAAGGAAGTCTAGCAAGCTGCCTGTAAAACATGACACATTTTGAGGGAGGGGAAAGGAAAAAAACAAAACATTAATTTAACCTGAAAACACAAATGATATTTTTTTCCTAGACATTATGATTGACACATTTATCTCATGAATCCGTATTTGAAAATCCACCATTTACCAGAATATGTAACCCAATGACCAAGCCCATGGTTACCTCTGTGCTAGTAACTAGTTAGTGTAATTCTATCCAAGTGGTTTGGAATCCACTTCAATAATGCAGGTAACTAAACAGTAACAAAACAGACTGCTGTTTTTGGCAGTACATTAGAATTTTTCCAATGTTGCTGGTATCAGTGCTCCTCCTAGCTGGACTTTCTTCTGCTGTGAGATTTATAATTACAGAACAAAAAAACCTCTATGCTTTAATTACATTTTTCTGCCAGCCCCAATCATATATTAGAGAAATTATACTGAAATTGTCGCTTTTGCTTTCTTACAGGGGAAAACAAAATTATCTTCCATTCTTTATAGAATATTCCTTATTTTCTCCCATTTATATAATGCAATTGTACCCAGAACACTGCATGAGCAGTATCTGAAACCAGTTCCAAGGACCTGTGCTTCTGTTAAGACAGCAAGCTTTGCATGTGCAGCTTTGTCTCTACACAACAGCTTTCCCTACAGGTGGCATTATGTCATATGATGTAAGAACACGACCTCTTTCCCAAGAAACTGCTGAAGATTGGTAACTAATCACTCTTGTCAGTCAAAATTACAGCAACAAAATTACAAGTGAAAGAAACCACTTGACTGCATACCCTGAAGCGGATTCATAGCATTAACTCTGAATTAGATTTTTCCAAAATGACTTCAGTGACTTGCTGTATCTTTGCCCAGTGAAAGTAAAAATGTGGCAGGCCAGACCCCCACTGCTGCTGCTGTTTGCTGTGTGTGTTTGCACAAACTTTTTCTTTTTGTTTGCACGAACTTTTTCTTTTGTTTGCACCAAAACTTTTTTGGTTCATGAGATCAAAGGACTGAAGAGGAGCAAAGATTTCACACTGATCTCTAGTAACCTGTCCACACTGCAAAAAAAAAAGTTGGATACTTTGCAGTTTGTACCTGCTTCTTTTCCTTGTAAAAGGGGAAATATAAATAAAAATAAATTGTTCTACTAGCTTAGAACAAACAAGTTCTATGGTTTTTTTTGGTAAAATGTGAGAAGTGGGTCAAAGGTAAGCAATAAGAAGCTTCCGATGGCATTTTGAATCCGTAATTTAGACAAATTACAATTCTTTACTTCTGCTTTTGCAAGGTAACCAGTTCTGGTAGTAAACTTTGCTTTTCTTTAGACAGACAGTTGTAAATATTTTTTTTCCTTACTGCCTTGCTGAAACCTGACAATGCAAACAGATTTTGCATGGCAGGTTTAGATCTAAGAGACTGTCTAATGTTATTTAGGAACAACAATAATGCAGAAGGACTTCTTATATTTTCTGTTCCTTTTCACCTTTTTAAACTTCTACAACCCTTTAAAAACCCCATCCAAACAGGAAAAAAGCAAACCCATACATTTGTGGCGCAGTACTGAACACAACCAGCCACTCCCTTGCTTCTGTATCTTATGAGGACAACAAAATTTCTCTATGAGTTGAAGAGAAGTCTGCATTTTATAAAAAATTGAATAATTGACTTGAAAATCTGCTGCTTCTTAACACTAATATGCTTATGATGTTTATTTCTACATTCTGCCTAAATCTCTAAATCTCTGTTTCAGCAGCAGGGGGAGGGGGAAATGATATGGAGCAAAGGAAGAAGGATGAAAGACTGAAAACAAGGGGATAAAGGAGGGAGTCTGGGAAAAAAAACGCTCAACGTTTTTAAAATTTACTATTACACTGCTGGGAAAGAAACATTAAAAAACCGAAAGCCCAGTGTGTTTTGTTGTTAGCATGACATGTCTACAGGCAGGCATAATCCCACAATGATATTCCCACCTATACTGTTCCATTTAAATGTGACAGACAGTACACACTAAAAATGAGGAGAAAAAACCCCTCAATCTTGTACTTGGAAGATTAGCAAGGGTGACACAGATGTGCAAAAAAATCATGCCTCTGCCCATGATCTAAATCAGAACTGCTCCAAGTAGGTCAAGCGTTGCTCAATTTAATTTAATCAAAATTAACACTTATACTCCAGTTATCTCATACCTAGCATTAATTAAACATCTGATTTACTGCTGAGGTCTTAAATAACCTTTTAAACGTAGTATTTCTAACTACCCTGTCACACACCTTTTGTCATGAATTCAGTGACGATGTAGATTGGTTCCTCAGAAACGACTGCGTACAGTGGAACAAGCTTGTCATGTCGTAGTTTCTTCATGATCTGAGCCTCCTGCAGGAAAGCTTCTGGCATCATTGTACCAGGTTTTAGTGTCTTGATTGCTACTTTTGTGGTTCCATTCCATGTTCCTAGAGAAACAGATCAGGTTTTATCCCCCACTGTAATAGTGAAGAGATTTTCTGCTGAAACTATTTTTTTGCTTCTGTTTTTTTAGCTAACAGAATAATCATAAACTAGAACTATATTGAACATTAATTTTACCATTACATGCATGATCATAACTGGTATTTTGGCCTTCATTTCTTTATGATATTATCTTTTCAGATCCTGATTTACTTAAAATACTATTAAAACATTCGCAGGAACAACTGAAAAGTGTCACATTAAGCTCTTACCCATCCATACTTCACCAAAACATCCTTGGCCCAACTTAACTTCCAGCCTCAAAGATTCTCTAGGAATCTCCCAGGCATCTTTTGCTAGTCCCTGTGTTTGTGGTTTCACAGTGGGACACACAGTTGTTAGCTTATGACACAGCCCATCGGCATGTTCTGGAAAACAGAAAAAATAGTTAACAGCGTCACAGTTAAGCAGGGGTAAGACTGTAACAAAAGCAACATCTTAATGTTGATTAAAAGAACTAGTACATTTACTTTTTGTTGAAATCAGAAAGAAATTTTATAGTTGTGAATTTTAAGAATAAGCTATGTACACAGTCCTTTTTCCTCACAGTAGACACAGGGTAACATCGGGACACTGGAACTTGGGCTTACCTCTGTAGTGTTTCACCAACTTCTGTAGAGACTCAAATTGTGCTCTGGTTGTGATATAGTATCCACCATTGTCAAGTTTCCTGATTTTGTAGTGTTTTACATTATCACCTCTGACCTCATCCCAGTCACGTATAGAAAGGGAATAAGCACCTAGGAAACAAGTCACATCTGGTTCTTCAACAAAATATAAAATCATATTTAATGTATCTCCCCAACTGTCATTGTACACATACACGGTGTGTACATTCATGTGTATCATGGGATAGCTTAAAAATGTTCACTATGTCCACCTTGGTGTTGGGGAGAGCAGGGAATGGGAGAGAGAAGAGATATACAGACACATACATACCTTTAGTGGTTTCACTCTCTCTTACTAAGAAAATACCACGCTGGTTCCCAGGATTTAAAAGTAGCCTTTCTGCATCCTTCCTGCCCATCTTACCAAAATACCACCTAGAAAATTTAAAAGGAAATGTGTAAATAAAAGCTTCCTATACTTTGGTACTCATACAAGCAAAAGATTTAGAAATCTCAAGCTGGACTGGACTACTAATATTCCAAAACAGTTACTGGGCTACAAGTATGCCAGAGCAGATACAGATCAACAAAAGCAATGACATCCATATAATCGAAAGATTAAGATGATCTATTTCTACATGACTCTCATTTCTATTATTTACAAAATACATGTAAAAAGGCCTGTATCTGCAAATACTATGGTTTTCTGCTGGTTTAACAATGGACATCAACTGTACTTAACATTGAAAGGAACACCCTCCTCAGGCTAAGTTTACAGGCCAAGATGAATCAGATGACACACTTTGGCAGCACATTGAACACTGCAGCAGCTGAAACTCCCTTCCTGAAGAAGTTTTGGCTTTATGTTAGGAGACAATATTTAACGCAAAGTGGGTGTGCATAAATATCATTGGAATGCATTAAGGTTGGAAGGCACCCTTGGAGTTCTCTGGTGCAGCCTCCTGCTGCACGCAGGGTCAGCAGTGAGATCAGACCTAGTAGCTCTGGATGTTGTCCACTTCAGGCTTGAAAACCCTGAAGGACAGACCACCAGCCTGGGCAACCTGTACCCCTTCCTGGCTGTCCTCAGGATAAAAAGGTTTCTTATATTCAGCTGGAAACTCCCATCTTTCAATTTCCATTGCCTCCCATCTTTTTCTACCTCAGTAGAGGGAGCACTTTTTTCTACTGATCATTTAGGAATGACCCTATGGTAGGTGTCATTTACTTCTGAGTAACACTCCAAATTGCTGAATCATTCTGATACCAAAAAGAACACAGATGTTTTAAAAGACTTGCATTTTTTCTTGCCTTCAGTTCTTTCACAAAAGGAGTTTTTTCTTCTACACTCCCACAGTGTGATCATCCTGATGAACAGCCTGCACACAGCACTGTCCTGAGCCAGTGATAATTTTAAGGTCCATATTCATATGAATCCCCAGACTTTGGAATAACACTTATTTCTAACTACATTTTATTTTGATTAGGTGCCTCAGAAGTTACAAAGTGATGTAAAGTGTCAATTTTTGTCTTGTCACAGTCTTATTGTCAAGCTAATTTGGCTTCGTGAGTGATGGGAAAATTAGTATTGGAAACTGCTGCAAAACAATGGCTTTGTGGGTGAAACATTTTCTGGGGAAAAAATGTAGATAAAGACAGATCACTTTGTTGGCCATGAACAGAATGGCCTTTGCAATCACATGGGAATTTGAAACTTATTCTTACATTTTGTTGTATTTGCAGTTTGAGTGTTGAAGGAAATGTGCAAAGTTAGAAATGGATATGAGAGCATACACACTGGAGACAATTTGGGTATAACCTGTAATTTTACAGAAGCAAACTTGAAACCTAGTTCATAACTTCATGTGAAAATGCCTCTT
>VWZT01007446.1:273429-295372 GCA_013397055.1 Pachycephala philippinensis | reverse complement strand
TGTCTTTTAAACCAAGACAGGCTCTCCTCTAGCCATGCTCTAATGTTTTTCTCTCAGTCCTGAGACAGTAGGGAGATGCTCCCTTTCATCCCTTTCATATGTTTTCTGAAAACTATAATAGTTTTCTAACTATAAAACTATAATAGTTAATATAAAGACAATAGTTTCCCACATAGGTCTGATTTGACCACAGATGAATTGGGATAGTTGCTTTTCTGAGACAGATGTTGCACTTTGACATAATGTTTTTTAATGACAAAATACCAACTTGGAAATGAAAACTTATTTTTCCCGTATTCCTTGTTTAAATAGTTTCAAAGCTACCTCATACTACAATGGCAATTTTTAACAATGCTATGAAACACAATTAGCTAGTCCTCTTTTTAGTTCTTTTCAATACTTGGCCCCTTGGATAGAGGTTTCCAGCTTTTTTCCAGCTTAAGGATATATAAAAGACAGCTTGCAGTGTGAACTGAAGGCTTAAATTAGTCACAGAATCTCTTTTTCATGAGAAATTCATCATAGTAAATAAAAGCCCACAAGTGAATGTGTGACTGCATGACAACGTGGTCTGCAGTTGTGACAGCTCTGCTTAGAAAGGTTTATTGAAGCTGCTTATAATAATGAATCATTGCTACTTAATATTCTATGCATATACAATATACATGTTGTTAGAGAGTATATTCATACAACATCTAATTTAAGAAACTCTGCTGACTCTGAGTATATGAAATCCTTGAGGTAACTTACCCTCACTTGACGCTAGAAAGTTGCAGGGGGTGCTTTAAACTTATGTTTCTGAGGCACAGGTAGTGTCTGAACTTTACTGGTAAGGTGAGTTTTCTGCAAGTGCAACAAGAATTTCCTGTAGAGATGCTCTATTTATTTCTTTCAATCCAAGTATTACAAAAGAAGGGCTGGAATGCATTATCCTTGGCGTCTTATATTTAATATCTTTTATTCTGGGATTTGAGAGTGCTCTGCAATCATGAATTAAGCCTTTAAATATCTACAGCAGGGGCTTGTGCATCTAATCTGTGAGTCACAGATGAGTAAACTGAGTCACAAAGGGAATGAGTTGCTCAAGGTCATACGATATGTCAGTGAGTACAGACAGAATCAGAAAGCAATTGTTTCCTCTTTCTAATTACTGAGCAATTGTTTCTTTAAATTCTGAAAGTCAGTTTTCTGTCACTCTACAGTGCAGAAGTCAGTCTTTTTCTACCACCACTGAAAGCAGCTTCTGGAGGTAGATGGATTGTGTTTTTGAACCCTTCTTTTGTCCAAGGTTTTGCATACAGTTTATAAGTGCTGTTATTTAAATAATGAATTGAAGGGGGTTTTGTGGCCCTTGTATAGTGTTCAATCACAGGGAAAAACAAGGGAGCAAGAAATGAAGGTAAATTTCTATGTCTTGCTAGATAAGTTGGCAAGTTTTTCTAGGTAGGAAAGAGATTCAACTATTACATGTTGAAGAATAATGAGCCATCTTTAATTGTTTTGGTGAGTCATCCTTCAATCTAAAATATTGTCTTTATCCTAATGGAGATGTTTGGAGACCTTCAGATTGCTATTACTGTTGTTTATATCACCATTATTCCTGTTTGATGCTGCTGTAGGAATTGCCATCCCTCAATTAAAGATGATATGTGAACATGAAAAGCTGCTGTACTTGCGGCTATATCTATTCAGTATTTTTAAGGCAGATTTGAGCTTCCTTTGTCTGCCACTGCAGCTGGTTATAAAGCTTTTATCTCTGTTGGCACAACACTGAAGCAAGGGAGTGAGTTTCTTGGGGAGGCTGGGCATGTTAGGCTCAGCTCTGTGCTTTTGGCCACCTCCTTCCAGCCAGCACAGAGCACACACACGGACTGTCCATCCACTGGCACAGGCTGTGGCACAGCTTTGGCTGTCAGAGGGGCATTCACCTGGCAGGGAGCGGTATCCCACTGCCCTCACACTCAAAAGTGCAGTGCCATTAAAAAAAAGTGCCATTAAAGCTGAATGTCCATAGGGCAGGGAGGATAAGCCGAGTTTGTACCTTCCCTCTAACTGTCACTGTTAAGCAAACAGCAGAAATGATTATTTGAGTATTTTCTACTAAAACCCGTGAATTTACAAATAGATATTCCAATCACTTAGGCAGTTTGGGCAGGGTTTGTTGGATGTGCAAACTGCTGGCCTCTTGTGCAGGTTGCATCGATATTCAGCTGTACTCCCTCGCTCTGAGACTGGAAGGAGGCTGTAAGCCAGCTTCTGGTTTTCTGTATGATTTTTAAGTTTGTGCTGCTGCCCAGGCAGCTGTGATTCACGCAGTTGGCAGGCGTGGGCCTCTGATGGGCAGAGGCTTGCTGAGCAAGATATGGCCATGTGTTTTTGCAGAGTTCCACATCAATGGGGTTGCTTTGGAGCTGGTCTGCTCAGGGCTGAAGGGTGGGCACAAAAATGGAGCTCTGAGGAGCATGAGTTGTTCAATACCAGACCAATGCTGTCTCCTCCAAGTTGGAACATGTGATAGAATAGGATTTGATCCCCTGGTCTGAAGAGAAAAAGGCTCACTACTGTCTGTCTCTGAAATAAATCCAAATGTAGATAGGCCACTGCATATTTTCTGCATTAAGGATTAATTCCTAAAGAGACTATCAAATATTTTTTTCACAGGACTTCTGCACTGCCAGTGAA
The DNA here is from genome assembly GCA_013397055.1 of Pachycephala philippinensis. NCBI lineage: Eukaryota > Metazoa > Chordata > Aves > Passeriformes > Pachycephala > Pachycephala philippinensis. Next base: position 292,690 of record VWZT01007446.1, on the reverse strand, counting down.
TATCAGTAGCCATCAATTCTTAACAGTATAATCCTGGCATCTGAATTAACAGTTTCATTTTGCTTAATTCTGTTCTGCTTAAGCCAGAAGCCAATTATATTAATATACCACTTCTTTAGGCACGCACTATTCACTGTAAGCATGATTCTAGGTCAATGTTGCCTGCTGTCATTATATTTGATTTTTGTTTTTTTAAGCCCCAGGTGGTGAAAACAGCTCATTACGTGACCATGCCATGATATTTAATTTGTAATTAAAGTTTTAAGTCTTCTAACTGAAGATATGAGCTTTAAAGAAGTGAGCTGTCAAACAGTGGAAGTGAGCATCAAATATGACTGTACAATATCTCATATTTTAGCTTTGTTGGGTATATTGTAGGATAGTTTGTATGCTGAGGCAGATCTCCACATGGAGATATAGTGGGAGTAATGTTTTCTTATAAAATTCTTCTAAAAAAAGATCAAAATCCAAGAGATTTTTGAAGTTGTTTCTGGGAGAGACGGTTAAATAAAAAAGGTGGCAAAGAAGACGCATGTTGCAGTAGCAAATCATGTGGTGGTGTCAGGACGATGTCCCAACACATGCCTCCCTTGTGACAGAGTGCACCTCTCTCTGGTTTCCCAGTAATTTATTTACAGCCATGTGAATTGTCCTTCCTGGGAATTCAGCTGAAGATGTCACTGAAATGGTCTCCTTTGGTTCATCTGTATCAGGTTTCTATCTCATGGCACTTTCATTTTAGCCTTTTTCATTTCTAGAATTCAGAGTCGTCAGCTCTGCTTTGCTGGCTCAGACTGTGCCAGGGCTGCGGGCTGTCCCTGGTCCTTAAAAGAGAATGCTGACCTTCCTGCATGGCTTTTCTAAGCTTTTGGGATAACGGTGGGCACAGTGGCCCTGTCTTTCTGCACCGAGGTGAATGTATTGGCAAACGTCAGAATCTATTCATTTTCTGATGTGGCAACTCATTTGTTATCCCCTGCTGAGGCCACTGGTAAGCAGGGCACCCATGGCACCCTCAGCGTTTGGAGAAGAGGTCTCTGCTGTTGATGCCTTACGTTTTAGCTTTTATATTTTTCAATTCTGTATTCCCAGTGTGTAACTCTGAAGTGTCCTGTACCCTGTGAGCTGCTGCTCTCTCATGCTGAGATAGACAGAACAAAGCCTCTCCAGGCTGCTCTCCAAGGACACCCAGCCAGGCCTAGGCCCAAAATGTGTAACCCAGCATCTTGAGAAGGGGGGCAAGCTGAGGGGAAATTACATCATTAGCTAAAGTTTAATTGGTGAAATTGAGTTGATATGCAAATGGACCAAACCTATAAAAGTGTGAAGAACTCGTGACTCGGGGTCCATCTTGGGTGTAGCCTTTGGCCTGCCCAGGGTGTGCCTCTGAAGGGCTTTCAAATAAATATCCACCTTTATTCCCTTACCCCTGTCTAGTCTCTGTTTCTAGGTTGGCCTCTTTAGGCATCACTGTGGTTGTCAGTAAGGAGGGAGTCAAGGTTCACTGACACTCAGGGTAAAGGGGACTCTTCACTCAATCTTGTTACCAGTCTCTGCAGACAGATACCTGCCCAGAGTGCTCAGCACAGGATGGGGAAAGGCAAAGTCTTTTAGGAAAGCCTGACAAAATGGTAATTAGCAGAAATGAACAAAGCTGTGACCAGTGGGCTTGTAAGGGCGTCAGACACATGGCCTGTGCTTTGGCAGTGCCGAGCACTGAAGGTCACAGCTCTCCTGCTCTCGTGTTCAGCCTGTCAAGTGTACTCCTCCTCCTCCTCCTCCTTGTGAATTATGGTCCCAGTGACATGCCCCACTGTCACCAGTGCTTCTTGCAGTGCAGAACTGGAAAACAACCCTATTCCTCTGCATACACAGCGTGCACTTGTCTGTTGTGTCTGCCCCCTGGTACCCCTAGATGCCCAAAGCAATCTGTCCTGTAGATCTGTCCAATACTTGGAAATACTTAGGATGATCGAAAATATTTACAAAAGGTCGTTAGCAGATTAAACTGGACAAGGCGTAGTTTGTTTATAATGCTATTCCAAAATGGAAAGCCTACAGGAAGATGATGGATTAAAGGTTAAGTGATTGGGGTCTCAACCTGAGCCTTTATTTACCTAGTTGACAGAATTTAGAGAAATTATTTTTTGTATTGACAGAATTTAGAGAATTTTTTTATGTTCCCTGACAGGTGATACCTTTTCCCCTACTGTAACTTCTCTATTTCTTCCTTTCAGTTATACCTCACCAAAATAAAATAACAATTAAAAACAGCAGCAAGAAAACTCCTAATGCCAGACACTTGAATCTCTAAGCTTTTTACTATGGCTAATCCTGTTTTGCCAATGCCTTTCAAGTGGTTTGACTCCCCCCGCCCAATGGAAATGTTAGTGATTACTGTTAATGAACTATTTCCTTGAGTAGTAGTAGGAGTCAGGGAGAGGTCATCAGATCTCATAATGCTGTCATGCCAATCTTTGTCTAAAGCAAAACAGATCTTTCTTATCTTGTGCAAGTAGTTCTCAATATGGGCAAGCAAGGACAATTTTTAGGCATAAGCACACTCTTATTTTTTTTATTTTGATGGTATAAGATTCTTTAAAATTAGTCCAGCTCTAAAAGAAATGAATGTCATATTAGATGATGTTCCTTTTAATGTCATTTTACCACAGTAAACATATCTTTTAGAAGTTTAGTCATGGATTGCAGTAAGGAAGCCACATTGCTTATAATATAACAGGCCTGAAGAAAACCCAGTGTGAATATACTGAATTGCTTCTGGTACCCGAGGGAACTTGGCTGTTTAGGCAGAAATGCAGGTTTTCCTGTATGTGCTGTCTTGTGCCCCAGGCAGGGGTCAGCAGTGTTTATGGCTAAGAGACAGCTGCCTCTTAGGATGTAATTAAAGTTCTGTCATTTTAACCATAAACATCTCTTGACTTTCAAATTTATAACCATGGTGTTTGTAATAAGATTAAATAAAGTTAAGAACCTCTATCTAGCAGCCTTCTATTCAAGTAAATTTCTTAAGTTAATTAAAATTACACTATTCTCCATGTATAAAATATACTTGTGTTTGTCTTGGAGTTTGGTGCTGTTGCAGAAATTCTGTGTTTGCCTTGTGAAGCTGATTATTGCACAGCAGGGCCAGAATGATGCAAATGAAGGAGCAAATTCAGGACAAAGACCTTGCAACCCTCTAACACTTCTCAGAAAGTGTCTTCTCAGAAAATGCTAATGCTGCCATGGAGGGTCCTGGTCAGCATCCAAAAATAACAGTCATCATCCAAAAATGTTGGTATGGATCAGATTGCTTAGCTTTTCCAAACTCCACATTTGCATATTAGTGCTCTCCCCCCTGAAACTGGGTCTGATTTCATAACTTTTTTTGAAGTCAGATTCTGGTTTTGAAAGCATAAAATTAAATATTATGAAGAAAAAAAAAGGGTTTTTTGATTGTATGACCAGCCAAGTGAAGATGGGTGCAACAGGCTGCAGTCATTATTACAAATCTTGTTGGCATGTGGGTTGACCATCAGAGTTATATAAAGCAAAAATAACTGTGAAAGATTTGGAGAAGTAAGTCTTTGGCATTACATGCATGTTTCTAGTAAATAGTATCAAATTTCTCTGACTCTTCCCAAATTCTGTAACTAACTTGTGTTGTTTAATGTGTCAGGTGATTCTCACTGCCTCACTGTCTGTTAACTTACTATAGTAACAGGGTACTAAATGAGGGGTTTTAAAAAAGAGGGAAAAGGACTTTCTACAAGGGCAGATAGTGATAGGACAAGGGGAAACAATTTCAGACTAAAAGATGAGTGTTTAATTAAAAGTATGTTTGTGGAATACAAAAATACCAAAGAATTTTAGAATCATAGTTAATTTACAGTGAATGTCTTTCAATTGATAACATACATAAGATTTAATATTTTGAGACTAAATCTACTGGTGCATTAAATAGGTCAAAACTTTAATCATAAGTCATAGCAAAATACACATTTGTTGCTTTAAAGTAGTTCAGTGGAATTAGTGAAAGCAGCCTAGATCCCCTCATAAGCTATCTGAAGCTAAGCCAAAAATAGTGGATGGTAATTCCATTTCTATCCTAATCCTTTCTCTGCTTGTCTAACAATTTTCTATATATTCATAGCAGAGTATCTGCCTCAAAAGTTCATGCTTTCTTGTTTGTGTATTCAGGTGTGGATCTCCTTTGAAATTACAAATTGAAATCTTTCAGACAAACTCAGAACCTAAAGGAGGTATTTCTGAGTAAAATTCCTTTCCTATAAATTATATTTTTACATTTTAAAACTGAAAATTAAGCCAAGCAGTCTGCTCTGATCAGCACACAGAAAGAAAGTTGGTTTGGGTGCCTATGTACCCACAAAATCAGTGTGTTTCTATCCATGTTTCACGTGGGTAATCCATTCCTGATTAGCCGATTCACAAAATACAAAGGTGTTGCATGGCTGTGACATTGGAGAGGTTCCATGTTTGGGGCTGGATTTTTAAAAAGTTAGGCACCTCATTCTTGGTACCTGACCCAGCCCCTGGCTGGTAGAGGTGTCAGAAGGACCATCCAGACCCTTCTGCTCCCCGGTCTTTCCCAGAAGCCATGGGCTGGACACCGGGCTCACGTGGGAGATCCGGCACTTCAGGGGGTGTGCATGTGGCGTTGGGCCTCTTCTCGAGGGACCTTTGTGCACGCTGAGCAATCAGTGCCAGCAGTGCTTTGTGTGAAATGCAGAGTCTGGGAGGGCCCAAAGCTATAGGAGAATTGTTACAATTGTGCTAGCATGGAACACTGGTCTGTCTGAGCAACAATGTTCAAATGCTGTTGGGAGTAGCTGGTTAGAATATTCTATATGTACGTGTGTAATATATGTCACATCAGCCTACGTTTGGTCTTGATGTGACCTGCAGGGGGGCAAAAATAAATTTCTTCAGAGTTCTCTGTGGAGGTTTCATTGCCAACGTCACCCTGGATGTTGTTTTCAGTGGTGTCACTATATTTGGACTGTTTCATCCATCTGAATGTGTTTTGTGTGACGTGATGAACCAGTTTCAAATGCATCACTTCTTTCAGTTACAGAGATTTCTGCAGCCGTGTCCATTGCTACATAAAGAAAGCAAACAGGGGTCTTGATTTCTGTTTACATGTACGTATCTGAACCTTGTAAACTTTGTAAGAGAGCCCTTCAAACTTCTCACAGCCTCGTATCATTTGTAACAGCCTATGTTTGAAGCTTCCTTTCACCTGAGTCTCAATATTTGTGTCTGAGGATATCCATTAGTAAGTGCTGTTTCATCCAGGTGTGTGTGAGAGCCTTTGCAGGTGTTACTTTTAAAGAGATTAAATGTAAGGTTTTCACCTTGTAGGCAGCTATTGCTCTGGTGTTTAATCCTCATGACTCCTTTGAACCCTGTGTGGCAGACTGTACTCGTGTGGAAGTGGCTGCAGGAGAGGTAACATGTATGTAGGATGGGAAATGACCTTTTGTCTGCATACAGTCCAAACTGGAGCAAACCCTATGCTAGAGGACACTGCTGCTGGTCACAAGACCCTGCCACACAGCCTACCATGAGAAGGTTCCTAAGAATGTGATTGCAAATATTTTTATTTTCTAATGTTGTCATGCTCAATTTAATTTCATTATGGAAAACAGCCAACACAAGTGGATTTCAGGTGATGGGAAAATTGCAACCTGTTAGCCTGCCAAAGTGAACAATGGAAATGGAATTACAAGCACTGATAGGTGCCTGGATCAGCTGTAGAGCTCTTGGTTGGCAGAGGGAGCAGAAGGCATGTTCTTATCAATTACATTGGTACATGACTCTTGGAGCCTGTAAATATCACATTAAAAGGATCACGTATGAGAAGCTTCTCACTGAGAGGGTTGAATGTGAGCCATTGCAGCCACCATGTGTTATGAGTGAACTTCCCTGTTACATTTGCAGAGTGCTTTTGTTCACCATGTATATGTACTTTTCCTGTTTTACACATTAATTTTTATTCTAGAAGAAATTGTGCAGGTTTCTGTAGGAGACTTGCTAAGGAGGCAGAGTGCATAGAGTGTATCTGAGGGAAAGTTGTCTAAAATGAGAAATTCTGGCTTTCACTCTCTACATCTGCACAACAAAATATCCAGTAGTACTTGGCCTGGAAGCAATGCACAAATACTCTGCATCTTTCTGTTCAACACAATGAGTTCTTGTAGAAAAGACATTTATGTATATGTGTGGATAGATACAGATATATGAGCATATTAAAGTAACTTTAGTTGTACAAATGTTGCAACACCTCTGTGACACCAAGGGAATATGTGCAGTCCATCAGTAGAAGATCTGATTCAATCAGAAAAAGTGGATCGCTGAATCTGGTGAGATTTGAAATCATCCATCACAACTTCTCTCAGATGTGAAACTGCTAACATAAATGTTAATAATGTATAGGATACTGTACCAACTGGTAGAAACAAGGGTTTTCTAAAAATGGAAGTGACTGAGTGCACTAAAAAACAAAGAGAAAAACTGCAAGACTTTGGTTAAAGATTTTCTTGTTTTGTTTTTACCCTGCCTCTGGTGCCGTGAGTGTGCACCTTCCACAGCCAGCATGAACTTGTGGATTTGCAAAGGTGAGTGGCCCGAGAGCCCAGAGCATGCACCCTTAACAGAGGCAGTGCTGAGGTGCAGACTCTCCTTACAGAGAGGCGGGAATTTCACCTCCAGCTTTTCACTGGATCCCTCTTTGCAGCCACCTCCTGTGGTGCCAGTGGTGAGCACAGCCTGGAGTGCTGCCCAGCATTGTTTGTTCTGGGAACACTGGCAGCGACCTCACACTGGCCTGGCAGAGGTCATTTCCTTGGGTTTCATGTCATCTCCACCACAGGGGGTCAAAGCAGCTTTGTCCGTACCTACTGTACACTTGTGTGGGCTCTGGGAAAACAGGGGACTCAAACAGTGATCTTCTTGTAACAGGAAATATCAAGAGGCTTCTTAGGAGGGGCATGGGGAAAAGGGAGAACTTGTTCAGTTGTTGAGGCTTTAATGTTTAAAAGCTCCAGCAGCAACTGGGTAACTTCTGAAATTACAATGTCCAAATGAAATGACTAAAAACTAAACTTTTTTTTTTTGTTTTGACAATACAGTTGATATAATTGGCTTAATGACCACCGTGGTGAAAAGCTACCTAGTTTGAAAATACTTCTGTCTTTGCTTTAGTTACATGACACCTCTGGATGTCCCAAAAATGGCTCCAGTGAATTTGGGGAGATGATACTTGGTAATGTTGAGATAGTTACTGTTAAAAGGGAGAAACCAAAGAGGATTTTTTCCTTTTGTGTTTTGTGAATTGGAAAAAAAAATCGAGAACTACAATAAATCCTGGATCTAGTTTGGGGAAAAACTCTTTGGGGAAAGTGAAAATGGAAACTGACTGGTCTGAGTACACCTAGACTGGAGTACTGTGCTTTTTAAAAAGTACTTGTGAACTGTGAAAAGCAAGGAGCCCAAGCAGAAGGGCAGTAGAGATTATAGTTTCCAGTACATTTATTTCCTACTTAAATTGCTTCTTTTTCTTCTCTACCATTTCCTGCAGATCTGTCTTTTTTGCCATGTCAGCTGACAGCCACCAGCTCCACACCCCTTCCTACCAGGACTCACTGAGTTCTACTTGCCACAGTCTCTTGAATGTCAACAGTCACCCCCTATCCAAGAGCTCCTCAAATCTCTCCTCTATTGGGCACTCGAGGAGTTTAGAGGAAAGGCAAAAGAAACAGGAGCTGAAGAAAAGCCATAGTAGCACCATCTGCCATATCCTGGAAAACAGGAATGTGCAAAATCCCGGATGGTCCTTCTCACAGCCTGGGATGATGGGACTTGGATCAGAGGTCCAAACCATAAATGACCAGTCAGCCAATGACCGTTCAGAGAGCAGAACTAAGAATAAAAACCATGTTCTTGTCGCTGAACCGTCCTCAGCATCCTGGGGAGTGGGGGACGCTAAGATGTGTGTAAAGAGCAGCACTGTTCAGAATGTTTCTTCAGCCTGCTTTGCTCACCAGCAGAGCATGTGTAAAATGGAAGAATCAGGACCTGCCCTTCAGAGAAGCCACTCAGACCTAACCTGCAGCTGCAAACAGCAGACTTACATCACTCACATAGAAACCAGTGCTACTCACCCCAGCCTAAGCTCTTCTGGCTGCAGGCATGGTCCGCCAGTGGCTAGGATGTCTTTCCAAACACATAGATACGGATCAGAAACAAATGAAAATACATCTCACTATCACAACCTTGTGACTCATCTTCCAGTCCTGCCTAGAGACCAACAAGTACCCACAAATACCTTTGACAGTGGCAGTATTCCACGTAACACTACTGTTTACACAGATCCTGGAACATTTCACACTGCTGTTTTAGGACCTCACATGCCTGGAAATGGTTTCCCAAACAGGACAATGTTCAGTCAAGCCCCTGCGATTATTCATGGTGGTCTGACTTATGGTAATATTCCAAACTCCGCGTACTCCCCCATGGTGATGACTGTTCACAACAACTCTGCGGGGCCCTGCAGTCTCAGGCAGGATGCCCTGAAGGCAGATGCCACCATCCCGGCCTACTGCCACTCCTTGCCCATCCCATCCATACAGCTCGTCCCACGGCTGGTGTGCTCTGTTAGTGAGACAGGAAAAGAGCAGGCAGAACCTGGCTACTTTCATTCCTATTCTGCTTCAGACATTCTGACATATCCTAAACTGGTGTCTTCAGTAAGTGAAACAGGCCTGGATGCCAAGAAAATCCTGAAGTGCTGTAATGTTCCTGGAGAACAAATGCAACACGCTCAGCAGGAGAGAGCTCCTCCAGAAGCCAAGGCTGCCTGTGTTGCCCTGAGCAGCCAGCAAGGTGCAGACATGGTAGTGACAACTAAGGATATGTGGACTATGACTTCTATGAATGACATAACCAAAGGCCTGAAACCAGCTCTTGAGCGTAGAGATGCCGAGGTACAAACTCTTCCAACCATGGAATGCAAATCGGTGGCGACAAGCCCAGCGGCTGCAGCAGAAGGTCACTCACATGTGTTCCCAGAGGTGAACCTGGAGCAAGGCTTCGAGGTCCCCAAATCTCCAGTTCGTGAAGTGAGATGGGATGATGAAGGAATGACGTGGGAAGTGTATGGGGCATCTGTGGATCCAGAAGTCCTCGGGGTAGCCATTCAAAAACATCTCGAGTTTCAAATAGAACAATTCCAGACAGAGCCTACTGAGGAGGCTGAGAAAAGTAATGAGGAGCCACCCTCTGAAAAAACTGGGAAAAAAAGGCCTTTCAGAACGATGATGCATTCCCTGAGATATCCAAGCTGTTGTGCTCGCTCCGGTACTGCGGTGGAGTGAGCACAGCTGTAGGATGTAGGATAGTTGTGCTGCTTTTTAATTTATACATAAACGCTGACTCTTAAGTGTTAAAAAAGTATATGTGGACAGCCCACATCAGGATGAGTGGGAAAAGTTCAGTGATCATCAAATACACATTAAAGCAAGGAAACATCCATGGCTGGACCATATAACAGAGAACATAAGATTATACTTAAATAATGCCATCCAAATGCTCTTGACTGTATTTAATGTAGCATTGTTTTCGTCTATGTTAGTTTTAAACGGTATTGTAAGGAATGAAACTTCTTTTTTAATGATGCATCTTTTTGAAGTAATGATGACTTTTTTTCTGTATTTTAATAATTTAGGGTTAGAAAACAAAGTTAGAAAATTATGCTCTAATCAAAATTCTTAGCTTTCAATCTCATATTCCCTTAACTTGTTTTGGCAGCTGTTTTGCTGTTAATTTATAATAATCCTGACTATAAGCCCACTTTAACTGTAGACAAAATAACAAACTAGTGTAATGTTCTATGACAAAGAGTTGTAACTTTTTTCTACATAACTGTGAAGTAATTTCGGTGTTGCTGGTCTGAACTCTTCCCTTAGCAAGCGCATGTACAGTTGGAGGATGCTCCATCAACTTTCCAATTAGTTTGTAGTTATGATGAATTACACTCTAAATATCCAGAACTTATGTTTACCAAGCGATTGACACAAGTATACAGTATTACCAAAGATGACTCATGTAAGGTGAATTACTTACTGAATGCTTGTTTTAGAGACCTGAAGCAGCAGCTGTTCAGAGCAGTCTGTGGCACCACCATACCCTACAACTCGAGAACAGTTTTGGTTTGCTTATATTAAAAGTAATTTCCAGTGAGTTCTTTCTATGTGTATCTATCCTGAACGGTGTTATTTGGCTGTTGCATAAGCCACAGGGGACAGTTTGCATGTAACCTTTGCCTGTCTTGTGTTCCCTCTCTGGTCTGACGTCAAGCGTCTGCTGAAAGTGAGACCTTGTGTCTTCCCCAAAGTACAGTCCTAAGGTTATTCTGAGTGCCTTGATCATTTGGGCAGCTTAAAGATTTATTTTCTTCTAAAAACAACTTTGCAAACAAGTTTTCCATGAGAAACCTGTTATGATAGTGTAATGCAGTGGTAGTGCAGGGCCTGTTTGAAGTGAAAGGTTTGTCAAGGAAGCTGAAAATACTATTTCCAGTGTTATATGTGCCTTTGGTCAATGTCTAAGATTCTTCGGGAAACGAGATGTGCGAATTTTTTTTTTATGAGGTGAGAAGAGAAACATTCGTTTCTGTCTCAAAGGAAAATTTCCAGTGTCTGAGAACTTACTGCTGTGGAATTTCCCACTGTAACTTTCAGTGTGTGTAGTTGTGCTTGGTTGGTTTGGTTTGGTTTTTGTTCCGGTAAGTTAGCAAGCTGTCTACTAAAATGTTCACCTGACATTTGTGTATGAACAGGAGCCCCTGGTGATTAGGAGAGCTTTAAAATTTCATCTAGGAAATCCTTACATTTAGGACCTGCCAGCTGGAATGTCCTGTGACGCATTAATTTAATAATGTAGAGTGGTTCAAGATCAAATTTTCACTCCTGGGCAAAATGGGGTTTAACAGAGCTGGCTCCTGTGAAATTCACCTTGAGTTCAGGAGGCTTCTTTCAGACCCTGGACTTTGGCCTCAATGAAGTCTGACCTCAAAATGAGTTTTATACAAACCAAGTCTGAAACCACTAATGCCTTACTCAGGATGCCTCTACAGCTGTGAGCATCCAAGTTTTGATAATGATTCTGGATGTTAAAATTCCTTTTATTGAAACTTTAATAGGAGTAAAGAAGTAATGAGTAACTAAATAAAATTACTCTGCTGTTATTTAGAGTTTAGCTAAGCAGTTTCTATATGGGCTTATTTTATGGTCCAGAATATTGAACATTGATTTCTTCCTTTCTTCAAATGTTACACTTTGGGAATTTTAAGCACTATAGTGGTCTAAAACCTTGTGTTGTCTGTTAGCTTGTCCTTGGGTGTGCAGGAGAATTAAAGATTTGAAGAGTCAAACTAAAGCTTTAAAATAGCAAGTGTACCTTCCTCCCATGACCATTGTAATCCATGTTTTTAAACCCTTTGACACGTGGAATAATCTGTATTCTCCTTCCCACCCCTGCCATTCCAAGCACCTCTCCAAAATAACGCCCCCAACTGTAGGAAGATGATATAATTGGACCAGTATCAAACTGGTCAGAAGGAGAGAGTTTGCAGAAGGAACTGGAATAATGCAACGAAGTCCCTTGAATGCTTTGGCTATAAAACCTGGAACAACTCTTGTATTTCATACAGTTCTGGTGTCAATTACTTATGGTTTATGCATTGGTATGACTTGCTACTACAGTCCTAAACATTGATTATCATTCCTGGATGAGAAAAATAAATTACAAGTAAAGGGAAAGGATACCAATGATTTGCGAGTCCAGAAAAACAGAGGCTCACTCATTACGGACATTCTGAATCTTCTGGTTATTAATCAGGGTTGCTGTCATTTACAAAAAATAGTGTTTATATTTGAGGACTTCTTACACTTTTGGAAAAGTTTAAAGTACAAGAATATAAAGGAAATCTGAGAGAAAAAACCCAACAGCAAACACTTATCTGAATATTAGCTACAGGGATAAAAGAAGTTGTTTCACTTGTGTGATCAGAGCCTTAAAAAAGGGCTATTTGGATTCACTTTGCATTTGGGTTCAATTTTTTAAAAAATTTAAATGTAGCCATTTTGTTTATTAAGTATTCTGTGTTCAAGTGTTACTCTTGTAAATGTGAGAACGCTGACTCTGGTTTTTAATGTTTTCTAACTTAGAAAAATCCAAATCCATTACATTCTACTCTTAAATATAAATAAAGTAGCAGGAAAACTCACACTAGATTTATAACTGAGTGGGTCAATGCTGAACACAGATGCTTGCCAAGCTAGGGTGAAATCAGGGTGTATTATTTTCTCGAGCCCATTTGAAAATCAGTTTGCATTGCATCATTCTGCTCCCCAGCCTGAATGCTCAGGTATCAGTTCCAGCTGAGCAGCTTGGGGCTGCCTTTCCCAGGAATCCTCAGGGAGGGAGGCACTGGCACACTGGGTGCTTAACCCTTTTGCCTTAGTGTGCCTTCTTTACGTTGGGGAACAGCCCCAGTTAATGCAGTATTTTGGATATTTTATGTTGTCCCTAGACCATAGCTAATGCTTCTAGAAGGATTTTGTTGTACATTGTACATTGATACTTGATGGCTGAGATTGATAATGGGCTGAGATGCTTAGCTCAGTGGTTCAGCACAGATTGAAGGGAATTGCTACTAATATCAGTATTCTGTTGAAATAGTTCTGAAAAGGTGTTAGAATACTTAATTTAATTCTGAATTAGTACTTACTGTTACCATTCCAAAAGGAGAGGCCGAAACCTGACAGACATTTGATACTGACTATTATCATTGCAATTTCAATTTGAGATAATCTTTGACTGTGGGGTTAAATACTGAAATAGAGGGTATTATCTCAGTGCTTAAAATAAAAACCTTCAGTAGTTAAATCAGGTCTTTAAAAAAGGTCAAAACAACACACTAAACAGTTGCTTAGTCATTGTCATATCCATTACTTTTAAAATCATTGTATTTATTTGTTTGGTCCTCACCTGAACATGTTTTGTTTTAAGAACCCCTATTCCAGAGAAATCTTCCTTCCAGATGTAGCTTAAGAAAGTTTGTGTTGTACAGCTGAGTCAAAAGGCCCCACAGAGCAACACTTTTGCACAGTTCTTTGAGACAGGGGTGAGTGAGAGGAGGAAAAGGCACTCAGCTGCTCTGTACCGAAATGTAACCGAGACATTCCAGGGGAAAAGAGCATCTTCTCTGTACGGACAGAGCAATGTATTTCTTCCTGATCACTTCTCTGCTTATAGCCAGTAAGAATAATGACAGGCTGGACTAATTGCATTATTGGATAGACATTTAGTCTTTTAAATCCAAAGCAGTAACAACCTGTCTAGAGATGTGCTGAGGTAAGAGGCCTTCTAGAAGGATGTTACTCACTATTAAAGATTGAATAAGAGAAACAGTGTAGCTTTGCTCCAGGAAAAGTAATGTGTGGTGAGGTTGGGTTAAAGCAGAAGCTCAAGGTGGGGGTGAGATCTAGGCATCCCAGTTCCATACAGGGAACAGGGCTTGGTGTCCTCCAGACACTGCTACTGCCCCCTCTCTCAGAGCTTTTCCAACTGTGAAATTGCAATGTTAATACTTCATTGCCATCTGTTCCTTTCAGACATGTTGAGGTGATTAATTTGTCTTCTTAAGCCCCTTGAAAATGAAAGCAGTTTATTAGTGCTAAGTAATACTGTTAATTGGCAAGAGAGAAAGAGGCAGCATATGGGTTTATGAGCTGGAAATAAATAATTCTAATCAACTCTCACAGTACCAGTTAAATAACTTAGTGGAACTTGCTGCGTCAGTCACTTGTGTCTTTCCCTTTCAAGGGGCTTGAGGGGTCTAGGATTGATTTCTAAATTTTATTTCTTTTCCCTCCATTCAGAACTATGGATCTTAAATGGAGAATATAATGTGCCTATTCAGCTTCCTTCCAAAGCCCTGTTATTTACACAGGCCACAAGATCCAGCTGACCCTCTGCAAAACAGGGGAATCTAATGCCTGTGAGCCTGTGTGCAGAGCCCTGGGCGGCTCGTGTCTGCAAGTACTGCCTGTCCCCAAGTACTGTGTGTCCTGCAAGCCCTTCATGCCTGCTGAGGGAGGGAGCTGTGGTGCTTTCTGATGATGCTATAGTCTGGGTCATCCCACTCCCCTGCCCCTCTACAGGGGCAATTCTACAGAGCCATGTGGTTTTAAAGTGAAAGAGATGGGTAAGCTTTGTGGGTGACATGTGGATTAGTGAGAATTTTGTTCCTTTTTCTTCCTCAGAGAGCAACTTGCAGACAGAAGCTCTGCCCAGTATAAAGATGGTTGTGCTCCCTTTTCACCTCTGCCAGCTGGAATGAGCGCGTCCATTTTCTGTGGGGCAGCACCTTGCCACAGGCAAAACCACTGCTGTGCAGTTGTTTCTTTCCCCTGGAACTCTTTCACCAGACTTTGCACACAGTTGCTGGTGGCTTTTACTGCATCAGTGACGGGAATGGTGCATATCCTTTGCCATGGTTGCTTGGCTTTCATCTTTCTTGAGCTGTAGAAGTGCTGAGCCTTGAGCTTACAGCCATCACATGTACCAGGGCCAATGTGTTCAGATAGCAGAGTACTAAGCTCTAGCTTGTAAGTCTTTGGAAGCATTAATCCTTTCTAATATGTGACCTAAACAGATGTCATCTGTCTTATTATCAGGCTTTCAGTATACTACAGGCTATGCCACTAAGATGGCATGTGAAGGAAGCTTAGAAAACAAAGGGGAGAGACACAAGCAAGGAAACGATTCTGCAGACTTCCACCTCTCTCCTACAGGCACTAAAGACAGCTCCAGTAACAATGGTGTCACTGGTGTGATGAAGGGGAGATTTTGTCCCCCGCGATGTTAAAGGTAGTGGGACATAGGGAATGTGGGTCAGGCGCTCCGGTGCACTCCTGCTGGCCAGGATTACGTCTCCGAGCTCCACCTGGCGCTCAGCGCCGGCGCACAGCCCCGCAGGACAGACCCGCTCTTCCTCTCTGGCTTCTTCTCTGCTCACTTCCTACAATTTTTACTGTAAAGTAGAGATGGGGTCACAGCTTGGGGTGCAGTGACCCCTGTCCGAACACCCATTTGTTTGTGCTTTCCAGCTGACACACCTGCTGACGGGCAGCTTTTTGTGGTGCAGGAAACATACAGAACTATCCAGGCCTGTGTGCCAGCACCTCTGTGCTGTACTGCCCTTAAAGCAACGGCGGGAGCTGGAGTTTCTGGTCCTTCCCTTGACACAGACACAACACCCTCAGTGATGACACATGCATAAAAAGTCAGGCATTTTGCCTCCTCTGATGGCTTTTTGCAGGCTTGTAGGTAATTTGCTTACATTGCCTCTGGTGCTGGTTGTAATGCAAACTGGTGCGCTCCGGACTGGGAGTGGGCAGAAATTCCTGTATGCAGGGAATTTGAATGCTGTCTTGTGTTCACATCGTCTGGAAAATCCTACAAATGCCATTGCCGCAGAGAATTTTAGAAAAGCTTCAACATTGATTTAAATTCATGGTGCGATGTTCTAATTTGTTAAGTTGTAATTTCTTCCTTGTCCATATAGTGATCTGTGTTTTCTAAACTTCATGCTTTTTTTCAGCATCAACCTCACTCTAACAACAGAATGAAGGGGTTAATTTAGTGTTGTGCTGCCAAAGCTGCTTTCTTAAAAAGGATCTTGGGAAAAGATGAGACCAATGTTTCTGAGAAAGCAGAAGAGACCTGTTTCGATTGTGTGATGCCTGTTTTTCAACAACCTGCTTCCCCACTCAAATGAGGGCAAACCCTAGAGCTGTAACACAGCCCTTGTGTTCTAAGTCTGCACTACGAGTCCTTTCCTCCTCCAATTTTGACTGAAAAGTGTGTGTGTGTATATATATGTATTGGGGGGAGCTACAAAATGTTTAATGCCCAAAATCACACTGCCATTTTACTATAGGCTCAATCTATGTTTGTGATAGATGACGTTTTTTGAAGCAGGTTGAAGCTTTATGTAAACAGTTTTAGTTTAGTTAAAATTGTTTCTACACTGTTTACATGCCTCCCTCCCTCTAGTGTGAGTCTTTCGGTGCTGTGCCTGTTATTTTTGTATTGATAGGTTTGGGCCATAACAAGTAAGAGATTTATTCACATCTGTGGTGGGACCCTAATTCACAAATGCAGCCCATTGCTTCCAGAAGTTCTGCCTTTGGTTAGGCTGGCTGGAGAAGCTACAGAAGACCTTCCTGAGAACCTCTTTAAATGAAAGATGAGTATGGAGTTAGGTGTAGTCTGTACTTTTGTTTGAAAATAGGATAGACAAATAGACAGTAATTAAAAAGTTTGCAGAAATGAGAAATCCCTAAACTAGAGAAAGGAAAAAGGCTGTGTGTGGTGTGGGGGAAAATGCTATTAAAACATCTGTTTACAGTCTATATATGAAACTGTTTGTGTGGGAGTTCAAAAACATTTTGTTCCTCTCTGGCACTGAGGTAGCTCGGCACAGAAAGCAAAGATTCAAGGTGAGTAAATACAGCACAGAGAGCTTTGAAAGTGCCCTGCAGGGCAGCGAAGCCTTTGGACTTCAGCACAAGAGGCGGCTGCTCCGCTCGGCTCCTTGGGCGGGCTGGGGGCTGAGGTCGCCCCGGGGCCACGGGCGGGACAGGCCCTGCGGGAAGGCTGCAGATGGATCTGGCGCACAGCTGTGGGAGCGAGTGCCAGGTCGCGGCCTGCCTGGAAGGAGACCAAGGACAGACGTCAGAGAGGATACGTGGGAGGGAGGGTCATGCCCCCGGTTTGGCACGGACAAAGGGAAATCTGTCCCTTTCCAGCGGCAGAGCTTGAGGAAACTGGCGATTCCCGCGGGAGCTGCGTGAGGTTCCCTGACGCCTGCAATGACGGCTCTTGTAGAGTTTCATACTCCTCCTCGGGGCGGCTGCTGCTTCTGACAGGAGCAGCCGGCAGCTTGTTGGTCTGCCTCGGCGTCCGGCTGCACCCGCAGCTGTGCCGGGCTTGCTGCCCTTCCTCATTCCCTCTTCACGAGGCAGGGATGGACTGCTTAACTGGGGGTAGCATTGCAGAACAGGGAAATCACATTCTGGGGCATTTAACAGAGAAATTAACTTCAACTACATTATTGCAGTTGTTGAAAGAGGAACGGTCTGAACGGAAAACAGAAACAGTCTTTAAACCCCATAAAATTTGCTCTGAAATCATTGCACCAGAGAATATTCTTCAAGTTCTTTGTGGTTTGAGTGGTGCACAGTAGTACAGTTTTGCAGGCCCATACCTAAGAAACGCAGAGAAAGGGTCCTGTTCTCTATCAAAGCTCATGTTTCCAAGGGAGGGGGAGGGATGAATCTCTCTCTGGTCTTCATTCCCACACTGCAGATGAGCAAGGAAGAATGTCTTTGAGTGTGACCAGGGAGTCATTATGCACTTTTGCCAAATCAAGGAAAGACGAGCTTTATGCTGCAGAACTGTATGTGGGATTCCCATTCAGCAAGAAATGGCACTGAATCTTGTGTATAGGCATGCATTACCTGGTGTCACACTTCTGAAGGGAAAAGCTGTGGGCTTTTATCCTCATTAGCTATTTCTGATATGTATGTAGACCCCTTTCATGCACCCAAAATGCTTTTATTCATACTCTGGTTGGAGGCTTATTGTGAACACTGATACATAGTTTTATCCAGTGCTGAGGAACTGCCCACTGCATATCTCCATCTTTGCTGCTGTTTCAACATGAGCAGATGATCTTGTTTATTTTCCCATAAAATTGCATGTCTACCCAACCTTTTGCCTCTATTTTAGTAGACCACCAATTTGCCTTTTGCTTAAACCGATGTAATTTTAAACTTCTTTTTCTGATCTGCTATGTAGGTTTGTGTAAAAAGGCACATCTGGCATGGCAAAGGGTATGGCTGAGGGAGGAGCAGTGTGTACTGCCATGACAGGGGGGAGGAAAGAGGCCGTTAAAATAGGCATGTGGTTCCTTACCCTTCATATTCCTTTAGGGGTAAGATGGAAGATGTATGCAAAGAGCAAATCCTCTTAGGAAGGCATGTCCTTAACCACAATGAATCCACACAGAAAGTGTACTGTGAAGCAACTCTACCAACAAAAAAACATTCAAACCATCTGGATTGTGATATTGCCTTGGTCAAGCCCATGGAAGACGTGACAGAAACCTGCCATTGTCCACTCTGCCTGCTTGCCCAGGAGAGGCAGCTTTCTTTTCTTGGGAGAGTCCTGCTGGGTAACTGCATGGGAGGACACAACAGCACTGCTGGTTTTCCAAGGTCAGGCAGGGTTGGTATTATTTTTCCTCTTAAATCCAAATACACAGAGGAGGATTATATAACACACCCTGTGTCTCCTACGTGTTTAGACAAGGAAGCCAAATACCTGAAATGCTGGCTCCTAGGGTAACAGCACATCTGGGATTAGGTGGCTGACTTCTACTTTCTCTTGTGTCAGCACTGAATAATTTATACCTGTAACCGCGAGTAAGGTCCTGTTCAAAAGAACGGCTCCTTGGTCTGTGCCCAGAGGAGGTAACGTGTAGGAAATTGTGACTCAGCTACCACATGTACTCAGCCACTTAGATTTTCATTTGAAGTCCTTTCTGCTTGAAGCCCCAATACATTCTCCGTTAAGCTTTAAGTGCTGTGCACACACCTACAAAAGGCAGCATTTCACAAATGTGCTGGCCGGGTTATCATGGAAAGGCTGAATCTCACAGAATCACAGAGTAGCCTGTATTGGAAAGGACCCTCAAGGATCATGGAGTCCAGCTCCTGAATGGCCCCCACAGGCTCGAACCTGCAGCCTCGGCGTTATCGCCGCCACGCTCTGACCAGCTGAGCTGATCTCCTCGCCCCTGACCAGCTAAAGCGCGTGGGCAGGGAGAAGTAACCGGATTCTCTTCCCAGCTGGAAAGCGGGATGGCAGTATTGGGAGGTCTTCTGCCGTCCTTCACACTTGCGGAAGGGAAAACCCAAAACCTGTACTGTGTAAAGCCAAACCAAGCCACGTACACTGGGAGATTTCCGGTGGACACGAAAAAGCCCCAAACCGGTGGCTCGCCCCATGGTGCACGTTCTGTGCTCCGGGGATTTGCCGTGCCGGCTCCACCGTGATTCCCGCATTTTGGCTGCCGTGAGGAGCAGCAGCACCGCCCCCGCCTCCCTCA
>VWZT01007446.1:238680-270795 GCA_013397055.1 Pachycephala philippinensis | reverse complement strand
ACACTTCTGAAGCTGCAAGAAATAGCGGTTTTGTTGCAAAACGTTGAGGTTTCGCGGTTTGAACTGCTGGGGGGATGCTCGGAGGCACTTGGTGTTTTGGCTGAGCGGAGCAGGGCCGGAGCAGAGCGGGTGCGGCTCGGCCNCCCGATAAGGCGCCGGGCCGCTCCAGCGAGCCAGGGCTTGGAGCGGAATTTGCAGGGTTGGGAGCGTTCCGGAAAGCATTCCGGAGGCCGTGCCTCAGCGGAGCGGGAGGCTGGGAATGGAAGCCTTGTTATAAACAAGACATTGCGGGATTGCTTCCTGAGCGCGGAAAGTAAGTGCGAGCTCATCTGGTGGGGGGTGTGCATCCCGTAACGCACATAGCGGGGACTTTGGGGGACCCCCGTGTGCTTGGAAACAGTTTGATGGCACAGAAATGGCCAGAACAAGTGACTGTGTGTTGCAGCCGTGTGTCTTCTTGCAGAAGTAATTGTGTTTTGTTCCTGTTGAGCCGAAGTGTGTGATCGCGAGTGTTTCAGAGCATGTGACCTGAAAACGTCTTAAATTCCCAGTGCTATTTGGGAGTAACTGGGAAGCAAGGAAATAGGTGCTTGCCCCCACTTAGTTTTTTAGAGGCTTGTGGAAATTGAAAAGAAAGGTGGATTGGCTCTCATGCTCAACATGGGAGTTTCACTGGCTAATTTTCTTCAAAGCCTAAGAACAGCCATTTTAACAGGAGCTGGCTGGCTGGAGGAACACAGCGTTCATTCTCCCTATACATTCTGTAGAGAGTCTCTTACATCGAAAAACAGGAAAAGCAACAAACAATAGTTTCAGAGATCGTTAGAGAAGTGTGTGTAAGCTTCTTAAATTTGATTGTGCCATTACGAAGTTGCTAATGCAGAGTGTGATAAAGTAGGTTAACATAATTTTCACTAGAGTTGGAAGTACATTGTCTATTGTGTGAGCAAATATGTTAGTTATATGTGGCCTTTCAGATTTTGACTTGTTGTTATGTAAGAATATAATAAATAATAACCAATATGATTTTTTAAACTTAATTTTGAGTTTATGGTAGTTTCTAAGGTGTCTGATACCTTTGTTTTCTTGGCTGGGTGTATTGCTGTAATATGCTTGTTAGATTACATCTGAGAAGTAGGGCTCCCACTTACACTCTTGGCTCCTACTTCCTGTAGGTTGTACATGAAAGTTGAAAAGCAAGGTAAAGTCTAAGGAGTGTTGTGAGGAGAAAGCTTAGCTTACCTTTTATTGAACATGACTAGCATGATGAAGATCATGAAACCTTACAGAAATGAACCTGTGAATGAGTTAGGGTGTGCAAATACCTGGACAAAAGTGGCATTCATAGCACAGCATGGAGAATTATGTATTTTGGACTTCTGCACCCTGTCTGATTTGGTGCAAAATAACATAAGTTTAAAAATTACATTTGAGTTCGCTTCTCTTGTATTTGTGCTCTGCAGTTCCTAGAAGATGAGATGTTATGGTAAGGATGGGATTGAGTTGTGTGCAGGGCCTTGGGGTGGCTTCTGTGCCTAGTCTGTGTCTCATGTCTGGGGCCACTGGAGAGACAGGAAGCCCATGGTGTTGAGGGAACTAAGGGAGGGGCAGCCTCTGCTCCTGCCTCACAGTGAACATTGCTTTTTCTGTCACCTTCCACTTGCAAGCCACTCTTAGCCCTCTCCTGTCTGAAACGCACACTTATATCTGTCTGGTGGATCTTGGCTGCAGAAGGATTTTTGGGTTGCAGTTTCTATCATCATGGGGCTTGGAAATTGCAGACTAAGTAGCTGCTCAGTAACACAAGCTCATGGTTATCATGTTGTATTCAAAACTACTTTCAGTTCCCTCCAGAGCAGTGGTAAAATCCGTGACATTTTAGATTGGCATATGTGTATGCTTTAAATCTGCTGGGAATTTCCATAGCTGTCATTGCTGAGGACTTGTTTTAAATAGAACAAATACTATGAATGTTTAGTGCTTCAGGAATCCTATGAAACTGACAGGAGAATTCAAACTCTGTGGTAACAAAATAACCCATGGTTTAGGAAAACTGCTTACACCGATCCTTCCCATTTTTACTAGAAATCCCTACTATTTTTCCCCTCTTACTTGCAGAATCCTTACCAGTATAACTTCTGTAGAAATTTTGTTTTTGAGCCCCCTTTACCTGAGACTACGCTGAAGCTGACCAAGTTACCACAGCTGTGACCAGGACAAAATAATGGGTAGCTGTGAAAAGTTCTGGCCTTTGCAGCTTAGTAAAGAGTGATCTTTGTAGCAACACATGGGTTTTGAGTTGGTGAAACTGTACTGGAATTTTCTCATTTATGGATGCCAGCTCATTTGCCTGCAGAGGAAAAAAGGGTGACTGAAATATTTCTTGCCTGTGGCCAGGCTATTCCCCCCCAGCTCTGGCATTGCTGCTGAACCTTCCCTGAATCAGCCCCTCAGCTCTGGAGTTTGCTGGCTAGGCAGCTAGGCATAAAAGCTGGAGGAAGGTGACCGGCAGGGGAGGATTGCCTAAACTCCTGCGGCTGAAGCTGTTGTCAAGTATCTGTTGGTTTTCCTGTGATTGTGCAAATTCTGTGGGCTGAGGTGTTTGAGAGACCGTTGTTGCTCCTGGAGGAGAGCTTTATCTATGTTTAGAAAACTTGCCTCTGTGTAGGGTCTTAGGGGTTTTTTTGTTCACCTTTATAGTGAAGTAGAGCAGATGGTTTTTCATATGATGCCCTTCCTCTTCTGTTAAAGAGGAATAGAAACTATTAAGAAATCGTTTTTTCCATTGTGTTTTAGGAACACTTCAAGAATGAGTCCACCACAAGATAGAAATAGAAATTCCTGCAGCAGTGAGACTCTGGCAAAGTGCCTTCAAGCAAAGAAGGACTTGGAAACAGCTATATCTGGAATTGTCAAAGCTGAACAGCAGATTAAAGAAAACTGGCGGGAGGTAATTTTAAATTGCTTCTTAAAGATGTTTTAATAACTAACATGACTTCAATGAAAGTTTCTGTTATTCCAGAATAATTACTATTATCATGGTGGTCTGAAATTTTCGTAGTGATTTGCAAACACATTGCTATGTCATTTGGCCATGCTCTTGATAAAGGTATTCCTGTATTACTAGCTTAGGCATGCAGAATTTCCAAAAGCTGTTGGTTGAAACATCAGAACAGAGAGAGAATACAAACAACATTATTCTTTGATACCTCTTTAAAGGTAGATGCGCAACTTTTACTGACCTGTGTGGTGCTGTGGGTGACTATGATGAATTTTTGAGAAATAAGTCGCTCCAAAAATACCACTTACCACTGACAAACAGTAATGTGTAATCAGTGCAGCACATGCTTGTTCACTCTGCTTGACAGATGTTGTAGAAATGTACATGTTCCCTGCCAGGTCAAGGCCAAGATCCACAGCCACATCAGCCGGCAGCTGGAGTGCCTGCGGAGCCGTGAGGTGTGGCTCTTCGAGCAGGTGGATCTCATCCAGCAGCTCAAAGAGGAGGCCTTGCAGCAGCAGGCGCAGCAGCTCTACTGGGTAAGGCTCAGTTGTCGGTTGCTGCACCGGCATTTTCAAGCAAACTTTGTCCTTGCAAGTATTGTCTCTCTTTTGATCTGGAAGCTGAAACAATAACGTGTGTTTTGTCTTCCATGCAGTACTTGGGACAGTTCAATTGCCTTATTCATCAGCTGGAACGCTCCTACAGTAACGAACTGGCAAACCAGATTTCAGTTTGCCTGGAGAGGTAAATATATTTTATGATGCAAGTTAACACAGTTGGGTTTATTTTAACTTACTAATTTAATCTGATTTTTTATTCTGATAGAACTAATAATAGATCTCACTGTTCCTACATTTTTAATAGTTCCTAGAAATAAGAACTTCAAAAAAACTCTGAGGTGATAAACCAGGGCTATAATGAGCAGGAGAGGTACTCATTTATACAGATTATTTCAAATATTAGTTGTTGATGGCAGTTGAAATAAGAAGGTGAAACTTGTGTTTTGCTGGCAATTTATTCTATTCTTTGGTTTGTAGATAGGCATTTCTTTCTTGTATACCATATTAAAAGTCTTGTTACCTAATAACTGCCAAGTAGCTTGAAAGCCTTTTTATGAAATAATGGACTGACTTCCAAAACAGGATGGATGAAGAAGACAGTAATTTCTTTTTCTTTCTGTAACTTATCACCTTACTCTTTCAGACTGGAAAGTCTTACACTTAAACCCGAAGAGTCTTCCATCCTGAATTTTGAGGCTGACACATCTTACCTTCGTCAAGCTATTACCTCATTTGGTTCCATTAAAACGATGGTAAGCACCAGGACTTCCCTGGGTTGGAATACTGCCTCAAAGATTTATTTTCAGTAGTGCAATATATTCCAAGTGCTATTTTTGCTTTTAGTGACAGCTTGAATTGATCCTGTGCACGAGTCATATAATTTTAGCTGTGTAATAAATACACAGTGGTTTATTAATTGTTGCATGTAGTTCTCACTTTCACTGAGTTTAGTTATGTACATGTTATTTTAATGCATTTTGGCAGAGGCTGAGGGAATGACTACTGCATTCTTACTCTATTCCAGCAAATGAAAATTCATTACTGTTCTCTTTAGACAGCAATAGTTAAAACATTGTAAATGCTTTCTGTGATAAAAGTATTTTGGGATTCTTACATAAACAGCATATTTCCTGTATTATTGGAGACAATTCTGTTAAAGGAAGCAGACTCAAGGTAGTATTCTTATAGTCAATCTTTCTCCATTCTGTTTGTAAATGTTGAAAACATTGTTGGCCATAAAGCACTGAGCAGCTGTAACTGTGCTTTACTTCTGCTTTATTGTAGAATTTGTCCTAGAAACTGGACAAAATGGAGATTTAAATTAACTTTTACTTTTCTTTCAGCAAACCTCAGAGAGAGAGAATGCTTCTCCCTGGTTCCCAGGGCAGAATTGTGCCCTACTGAACTGTGAGCAGGTAAGCTTGACCTGTGTCTGTGAGTGTTTAATTGCATTAGATGGAAGAGAACTCAAGCATGTTGTGTGAGCTTGAGTAATGGCTTGTGTTGGTTTGTTAAGATGCTTGAGTAGCCAGTGGCTGTGGTGAGCAGAGTGATCTGATACTGTAGCTGCACCAGGAACAGACAGGCAAGAACGTAGTATGAAAGTGTATGTGGAGTGTGACTGATGGAATTTTTTAATTGAATGTTCCTTGATGTTGGAACTATCCAATTTCTGTGGGTTTTTTCGTAATTAAGAAGGGACTGTTTTTCCTTTTGGTGCAGAAATACTGATGCATGCTGAATGCCTGTGTTGGTGTTCACCATAGATTGGCTCAGCAATTAGTCTTTCTCCTAACCAAGGACTTTGTCTCCCAGCAGCAGACACTGTGTGGGACAGTGAGTGCCTCTCTGGCAGACTGGTTACTCGGAAGCAGGCCTGTGGCTGTGCGCCAGGCTCCCTATGTTCCCAGCACCAATCTTGAGGAATGGGTTACGCAAAAATGTGTGTCAGAGCCCAGCCAGGTAAACCTTTTGTGCACTAACCTAGTTTTTCACAGGGGAAAACACAGTATCTGATTGCAGGCAGAATGTGATGGGAATGAAACCTTCTGTTGTACTCTTCATTCTGTCTCATGTTCAACTGATGCTTTGGCACTTACTAGCTGAATGCTGTGAGCTCTAACTGCAAACAGTGACTGAACATTGCCTTTTAGTTTTAATAGATGTATTTCAATGTGTCTTTACTAGGATTTGAATTCTTCCAAAGTCTGTTATTTTGAGGAAGCCTGGGGAAATCTGAAGGATTTGGAGAACTGGCTCCTGCACAATCAGCAGCGTGATGTTGCTGGGAAGACAGATTCTCCTGGTCGCAAGGACTCCACCTCTACTCTCAACTCATCCTTTTCCGCTATTGAAAAGGTGGAGGAATTAGAATTCCTTGGACAAGAAGAGATGGACCTCTCTGACTGGCTGCTTACTCCTGACACAGAAAATGGAAGTATTGCTTCAGATGAGAAATGGAAGAATGAATTTAAACCTTTTAGGGAAGAATGCAATTTGAATGATTGGCTCCTCAAAACTGAAACGTGTACCAGTTGTCGTGGCAGCCAGAGCAGAAATGTGGAAATTGAGAACCTGGGAGATCTGAAGTGCCTGAATGAGCATCTTGATGGAAAGAAATCGCCCACTACATCTGCTGTAAATGCTTGGCTACTTCAGCATCCCCAGGCCGCCTTTAAAGTGGAAGATGTGTGCAAAGCTAATGATCTGTGTGGCAGCTTTTCAGAATGTGTGTGTGATGAAAACTGTGGAAAAGAGGCTCTTTGCAAATGGCTTCTGAAGAAAGATGGGAAGGACAAAAATGGAGTTCCAGTCAGCCAGAAAGATGTACCAGACCCTGAGCACGAGAAGACCAAGTTTCCTGCCAGTTCCTGGCTGAGTCCCGCACAGCAGCTCCCAGGGGAACCCGTGAGTGCAGAGAAAGCAGATTATTCAGCAGAGATCGCAGAACCCTGGAAAGCATTGCTTGAGAGGCCTCTGACAAGCTGGCTGGCCAAGGCTGAGCACAAAGCAGAAAGCATAGACGAAAAGGAGAGTCAGGAAAAAGCAGACAAGAGTTTCAAGAGTCCTTTCCTAGACCTCTTGGCTCCATTCCACCTCCCCTTAAATGTAAACAGTTGGGTGTTGACTTCAAATGACCTACAAAATGCAAACCCACCTCCAGCAGAAGATAAATGGCTTCTGCGCAAGAAAGCACAAGTGAGCATAAGTTTTTGATACTTCTGTGTCTTATGTGCCAGGTTTATTGCTTTACTGAATTTAATGACTTCCTTCTCTTCCAAAGTCTTAGCTCTTCTGGATAATACTGACTGAAGGTTTTTAGGTTTCTCAGATCTTTTAATGTTTTCGCAATTATTAGTTACTTAGCACTAAATAAGTTAATATGTTATACTAAATGAAGAAAGTATTAATCTCAAAGTCTCAAAAATCAGTTTTGGTTTTGTTTTTGAACACTTTACAGAAAATACATTAGAATGTAATTATGTTCAGGTTGGTAATTAAGGTGACTTCTCTTTCAGGACTTCGGCCTTCCTACAGTTTGTGACCTTTTTGCCTGTATGAAACTCAGTGGAGATAATGAAAAATGGCTGTATCGGTCTCCTTTACAGGTAGGATGCAGAATGTATTAGAACAGCTAAGCCTAAACGTAACTTGGGGGTACAGAACACAGACACTGGTAGCTGATGGTCATCTTCAATTCTTTAAATGTGATGTTTAACAGTGTAGTAATTCCCTCCCCATAGACCTTTTTAACAGCTTGGACCATTCTCCTTTGTTATTATTCCTCCTCTCTTGATCACAAGCCAGGGAGGGAGTTACTTCTGTTCTTGTGTAAATCTCTCAACTGATTGACACTCGGTAAGTTTGATTGTAACTAAGATGTGGAGTCAATGTGTAAATCTCCAGGCAGCTTCTTTCTTATCTCAGTAATGTAATTACAGCTGACATCATGTTTTTCCTTTCTGAAGATAACTCTTTGTAGTTGTTTTTGAAATTAAGGAAAATGGTCCTTAGCAGGAGTACTTCAAACCCTAAAAGGCAGCATACTCAGTTCTAGGAGGAATGTTATAACACTTTTTTTTCAGAGTATCTTATAGTTGTTTTTTTTTTTCCAAAGTGCTGCCTTCTGTTTATCAGAGTGAATAACCCTATTTTAAATTTGTTTAGATGTGAAGAACTGGAAGTGTTGAAATCATCCCCTTCCTGCTATCAGTCGCACATCATGCTGAGTGACTGCAGCCAGCTGAGTGCTTGTGTTTTGTGTTTGGCGGTCTGCTTTCTCTTCTAAAATTATAACAAAAAGAAAGATTCCTTATCTAACAGAGTTATGGTGCAGAAGATCCCTTTTTGTTGTCACTGATTCTGAAATGTAAACCCACTGAGCATAAGCAATCTGATGCTATAGAGGTGTTAGCAAATTTCTATCTGTTACGGGAATACAAGGATCTTTAATGGGTTGTCACTTGATGTTGAAGCCAGCGCAGGTATAAAGCAGAATCTTCCTGGTGCTATGGAACGTCCAACTTTGACAGTGACTTCAGAAGTGCTGCTGTTCCTTTCAGCTGCTACAACTTTGTCATGTGTTGGGTTCCAGCTTGCTTAGGCTGTACTTGGAAGCAATTTGTTTTACGGAGCAGTTGCTCACTTTGGAGGTTTTGTTTGCATCTTATGTTGGTGCATTTCCCAGCTGAGTATGTGTAGTCCAGACTTTGAAAAAGACACGGATTTATGGGACCTAACACTCGACAGGAGAATTGGTAACTTACTTTTGTATCAAAACTTATCTTGTGTATTTTTGAACCTTTCAGAGAACAGGGTAGGGTGTTAATTTTCATGCAGCAGTACATCAGACCCTACTGTGTCCCCAGCATTTACAAACTATTTGAATGTCACTGAAAAAGCTGTAAAATGAAATGTGTTTCTGTTAGTTCTAGATACTTCATAATGAATTTTTATTGACTAAACCACTGGAAAGCAGGCATCTTAGCCACATAATATTCAAAGGTAATATTTGGGGAATTAGATGCCTTTCAGCAGATTAATGTCATGCTGTTTAATTGGGAAACACTGACTTGGCAAACTGTGGCTCCCACTGATGCAGTTTAAAGGTATTTAATCTGTGGTTTCCATGTGATTATGTATGTGAAAGTGGGGTCCAGTAACCCAGATCTCCCTGAAGCTGTGGACATAATATGAGCAATACGTCTTCAGATATTTACTCTTTTGAGCCTGTGGAAAAGAGGGCAAAGACGTTAGATGAAAACGTGGATCATGCCTCTCAGGCTCCGTGGAAAAACTGTGAAGTTCCATAGTTTCTGGTGCAGCTTCTACTCACTTAACAAATTGCTCTTAATGACTATGAAAATAGGCCCCCCTTCTCCCCATCCCTGCTGCCTGCCTGGGAATAAAAGTGATTTGAGTTCTTTACAACCCTGTAGAAAAGAAATTATTATTAAGATCCAACCTTGATATCACTCCGCAGTGTGAACACATTCCTGTCTGACTGATCCTGTGCATTCACTTAAAAGTAAGTTTTTAGTCTGAGAAGGGGAGACTGCACATCTGAAACCAGACCCTGAAAAGGCTCAACATCAGCAAAACACTTGAGGCTTTTGTACTTTCATAGCCAGGGCTTTCTGCTGGAGGCAGAGAGGTGTTTTAGAAGTTCATTTTCCCCTTCTCATGTGTCCTTGTTGCTGCATGGGAAGACTGCACTGTGACTAACTCCAATAACAGCCTGATGTGATTAGCAGTTGAACTTAATGAAGGTGATTGATGTGCAGCCCACCTCTTCTACTTAATTCCGTGTAGTTGTCATTGTGTGCTACTTTGTCAGTTCATTATGAGCCTTTAAAACTTGGGGGTATGTATTCCTTTACTTACTCAACTGACTTGTTGTCACTAATTGATATTTATGTAAAACATTGATTAGTCTTTTCCATTAAAAAATAATTGCAACCAAAGTGTGTGTTATGTCTCATTTACAAGATGGTTAACAAAAACTGCTGTGGCAGTGTCCAGTTTGCCTGTGTCTGGAAGCTGCTGCAGTTGTGCTTCCACCCCCATGTGATTCATGTGCTTTAGTTCATTCCACCACTGCCTGGAGCTGCACTGAGCTCCAGCACAGGGAAACTCTGGGAGCAGGCACACCCCTGCACACTTAGTGGGAAACTCCTGTCAGGCCCTGCCTTGCAGTATGACCCCCTGGACACGCAGCTTGTGTGTCTCAGTCACCTGGGCTTTGCTCAGCTCTTGGAAGAAACAGAGACTTGGACAAAATGACCCATTTGCTTCTTACCACTCTTGAATACTTCAAGAGGACTAATGGATTTTAGTAGCACGTGGTCCTTTTCTCCCATGGCTGAAGAACATCTGCGGTCTGGCTGTGCAATTGGAAATGAGTTCCTCTCTGCCTGCCTGGTGTTTGAGTATCAGCCTCCCTGCATGATTGGTTCCTCCACTGAGGATTTTCCAGTATTTAAAGTCCAGCCTGCATTGTTCATTAAGAGAACATTTGCAGCTGGGGCTGGCAGCTTTTCAACTCTGACACCTTAAATTTCATGTGGGGGTGTGCACACACACACACATTTTTTTAAAGTGGACTGGAAGTTCTTTGTTAGAAGTAGTCACATGCAGAACTCCTGAATGCGTATCCTGAACGTTTAGCTTTCAAAGACAGGGAAAAAATATTTTTAAATTATCCCAAGACAGGAGGACAGAGTAGCAGGAACAGAGAATGCTATTCATGGGTTCTCAAATAGCTGGAGAACTTTCTTTGAACACACTGAGATATGTGATTGATGCCCTGTACTGAGGAATGCTTCCTTCCCTCCCACACCGCCCTGGAGCAGGGTGGCCACAGGTTCCTGGGGCACCAGCTCCCTCAACTCCTTGTCCTCGGACCAGCTGTGGAGTGAGTGAGGCAGCTGTTCCCACAGGGCAGGGAGAGAGGGGGGCTGAGAGAGGGGGAAATACGTGTGAGGAACACACAGCAGGTATGTTCTCTAATCATGCTGGGAAGGTACCAAAAAGGGTTGGGGTACTCTCTGGTGTCCTTGCACTGGCTGGCATTCAACAGCACAGACCAATACTCACAGAGTACACAAAGCTCCACTTAAAACATGCCAGTTTCCTATCTAGAATTTATTAAGCACAGGGGTAACCTTCTGTTAAAGCATACAAAAGGATTTCCCCCCTCCTTTTGAAGTCCCAGATTACATCACAGGAAACAGACTATGAACACTGCCCTAACATACATTTGCCTCCTGCTTTCAGAAGTTACTTCTGCTTCAGGGTGCTCAGAGATTTCCACCCTAAGTAGTGATTTTTCAACAAATTCCTCCAACCATAAGAGAAGTCACCTGCTGACTGGGAATGATGCAAGTGGATTTGCCTTTCTGTTCCAAAGACTAAGCAAAACCAGCTTCACAAGACTCAAAACCCTTTCATTATACCTGCTGTCTCGGCTCCCTCACTGGGTGCCCCAGCATGGAAAGCTGCCTTGTGGATCTATCAGCAAAGATACCATGACTGGCACCAAAACCCCACTCTTCCAGGACAGTCAAGGTCTCCCATGCTCACATTTATCTAACACT
Organism: Pachycephala philippinensis; assembly: GCA_013397055.1. NCBI lineage: Eukaryota > Metazoa > Chordata > Aves > Passeriformes > Pachycephala > Pachycephala philippinensis. The sequence goes on along the minus strand of VWZT01007446.1, from coordinate 259,636 downwards.
GCATAGGAGGGCTCTAACTTGAGCCAAATCCTGTTTTAACTTGATTTTACATTCTTTTATTCCTACTCAACTTGGATATACTTTTGGTCACAATTTAAAGTAGCAACTTCATACTGATTGCCAGTAAACTGGGAACCCAGTATGTCATGACACAGAATATTGTAAACACATTCTCTGTAATTGTCTCATACAATTCACCTCCCCTCACTGCTGCCTCTGTGCTGGTTGTGTTTCATAGCTCAAGCTATAGATTCCTCCATATACAAACAGATTGTGAACCAAAACTTTTAACAGCTGTAACACAGCTATTTCAGGAAAATGCTCTCAGCTCTGCCTTTGAAGTGAGCAGTTCCAGGAAATCTGAGGGCACTGCAGACCAGATAACATGCTAAGTCAAGAGTCAGCCTAGCCTTGAGGCTGTGCTACCTATGAACTTGAAAAGGCTTGTTTCTGTATTATCTCCAGTGCACCTGAAGAAGGAAAGACATTTGTTAAGCGCCAGTTTTCCCACTTCAATTAGGGCAGACAGTTCCTGGGTCACATTTTAGTCCTGAAAAAGTCTTTAGAAAACCTAAGATATATTGCAGAGTTCCTGACATTTAAAAAGCCACCCCTGCCCACCATCAACCCCCAAGGCAGTTCTCAATCCTTCATCCAGAGTGGTCAAGAGTACAGGAACACAATGGTGACCAAGAAACACGCAGGGGAGGAACTCACTGATGCTAGCGGGGAGGGAAAAAGCTCAGAAGAAAGTGCACGTTTCCCTGATGTCCCACGTGACAGCGCTGTGCAGATGGAGCCCACATCACTTCTCTGCAGCCTGCAGGTGGGGTACAGTTTCTTTGGTGGTACAGCCCTCAAAAAATGCATGCTAGGAAGTCCAGCTCTCACACCACAACAGTAACATGCAGAGCACTAAAGACTGTGCAACATAAGGCTTAACAAAAACCAGCACCGACAAAGGGGGTGAGAAAAGGTCTGTTTTCTTTATGCTACTTTAAGTGCTGGCATAAAGCATCTAATTTGACCTGGTATCCAAGCAAAGCTAATTGAGTTCAACAGTGAGGGCTCGGTAGCTGCAGCACTTGCTCTATAAAAAGCTGGTCTCTGTGATTATTTCCTCCTAAGGGGGCTTCTTAGCAAAGCTGCATTTCTTCTTGGGGGAAGGTGAGAGCTACCACCTTCCCTTAACTGTTTTTTTGTCGTTTTTATGTTGTTGGGTACAATGTGATTATCAAGAGCTGTTTCAGTAATGAAAACTCAAAAGTAAATTTGGTTTGCGTTGTCTGCTGACCAGTAAGTTTCCTGTTTTTCCCTTGCTCTGCCTTCGCTGTCTTCAGACCTCTTTAATAATTTACCTGTTTAATTATTTAAATGTGGGAGGAATGAGTTGTTATACAGTAACTTTAATTACTGAACTAATTCCCAACTCACTGTTTAATTTATCTGCAAATGATGCTTGGTACATGGTTTAATTTTAACACTGGAGAACGTGTAGGTCCATCATGGTCTTCGTTCTACCAATAACATACAAATGGTACTTCAGGCAAAAAGTTTCTTGCTAATTAAAAGTCCTGTAATAGGTAATGAGTGGAGTCTTTATACTGTTTGGTTTCTAACTGTTGGCTAGATGAGTTCTGAGGTACTGGAGCACCCAAATGTTTTGATAATCCACTGGCAGCGATTCTGCAATAGCAACTGTATTTCATCCATAAACAACCAGGTCCTTATTTATTAGAGCAAATAAGGGAGTGAAGTCAAGCTCTGGTATGCCTTACCATAACCACCCATCAGGGGATGATGAGCGTGCTTCTCCACTTCCCCTCACCCACCAACTCCCCCACGATTTCATCACACTGGTCCTTTAAAATGAATCCATAAATAGGTCACTGGATGCAGCACACTTTTGTCTTACCAGTAGCAGGAAGAGCAAAGGATAGAAATGGTATTGAGTAAGTACCACCCTTTTTATTCTGATGATGTCCCTTTTGATAGCTTGCCTTGTGCTGTCGGAATAGCAAGCCCTGCCCTGTGCCATGGCTACTGGGGCAGTGCTGCCGGGCTGGCCGGGTGAGGCGCTGGGGCTGCAGGGAATGCTCTATGGACACAGACCTTACAGGCACCCCAACAAACCTGGCAGGGAGCAGAAGCAGCTACAGGGGCCCAGCACGCCTGGCAGCTCTGGCCAGGGCTGCCTGGGGAGCATGGCAGGGAGACTCTGTCTTGCTGGCCGCTCTGTTCACTTGCAGGTCCGACAAATATTGTTGCCTCTCCAGCAGCTGGCTGGCAGGAAGGGCCAGTCCAGCTGCACGGTGTCAAGAGGTTCCTCCCAGCACAGCTTCCATCGGTTTCACACTAATTGTAAATAAAATAGCAAGGGGCACCAGATAGATCTCACAACTGATTTGATTGGTGACTAAGCAAGCGTGTCCTCTGCCCTGCTCACAGGGACTGCCGGGCTAGGGAGCCCTTCATGTGCTCCCAGTTGTTGTACAGGGCGTAGAGGCCGGTCAGCGTCAGACCCGCGATCCCACCTCGTGCTATCCCGCGCACTCCACCTGGAAAACACAAAATACATTACAGCCCATTAGTGCTACTCTGCAGGAAACGGTCAGTGGACAGCAACTTCCAAGAAGCTGTTTTGATGCCTTAGGTTTTAACTTTTATATTTTTCAAATTCTGTATTCCTAGTGTGTAACTCTTAAGTGTCTTCTAGCCTGTTGCTGTTCTCTCATGCTAAGATAGACATAACAAAGCCTCTCCAGGCCTGCTCTCCAAGGACACCCAGACTGTCCTAGTGTAACCCAGCATCTTGAGAAGGGGGGCAAGCTGAGGGGAAATTACATCATTAGCTAAAGTTTAATTGGTGAAATTGGGTTGATATGCAAATGGACCAAACGTATAAAAGTGTGAAGAACTCGTGACTCGGGGTCCATCTTGGGTGTAGCCTTTGGCCTGCCCAGGGTGTACCTCTAAAGGCCTTTCAAATAAATATCCACCTTTATTCCCTTACTCCTGTCTAGTCTCTGTTTCTAGGTTGGCCTCTTTAGGCATCAGTTTAAATCCACAGGCATCTTAATGAACAGTCCTTTTTTTGAGTAACTTTCCAGAAGGAGACCCTGTGCTTTTTCTACCTTGCTCTCAAACCTGCTGCCAGGCTCAGGTTGATTCTGGCAAATCAACCTGATCCTGACACTAATTCTGCTGCAATGACTTCCTCTCAAACTGTGTTAGCACTACTGCCTCAGGGAACCACAATGCAGCACTGGAAGCCAAGATGGCTTTTCCCAAGTCCTACTTACTCTATTCCATCTGTCCTTAATACAATTGTTTTTACAGTTAGATATGCTCTCCTTCTGTTACAAACACTCCTCCATTTAGGTTTTCAGCTGAGGTTTTCAGTTATGGTAACTAGCTCTGGGCAGAAGGAGAAAGGGCAGGAGGGAAAGTAAGTGAACAAAACAGCAGCTGATATGGACACGACACTGGGCTCCAGAGGTTCATCAGGGCCATCACGCAGAACCTATCACTGCTTTTGTGTCTTTGTAAATTAAAAACCTTTTGATAAAAAAATAGGAAGTAGATGAAAGGGATTAACTGGTAATAATTTACAAGGGTGTATATTGAACAGCTTTCTTTATTCTTATTTCTATTAATACTCAAAATTATCACCTTGCAATGGTAAAAATTGAGTCACACAGGTGATTTAAGGTGCTGGTGATCACCTTAGTGTAAGGCAGAAATATAGAGCAAGTTTGGCTACTGCCTGCAGCCAGTGCACCTGGCTGGAGCTGGGAGTCAGGTGGCATCCCACCTCCACTCCATCCATGTGAGGACTGGGGCGTAAAGGGGCACAAGTAGAGACTTCTGTTGCTTTTACTAAACAGCAAAACACTTCTGTGCCCCGGCAGGGCTCCCAGAATGTACTATAAATGCACAGAACACCTGGGAGTATGACCCTCAATGCTAGGAAAACTTCAGTGAGTTGGATTCTGCAATGTTTATCATTGCAGCTGAACCAAGCTAGATAATGTGTACAGTGTGTAGAACAAGGCCAGTTTCTGCTGACAGCGAGATAAAACCCCTGCCTGCTTTATTGGAGAAACTGGCAGTGCAGTTCAGGTTCCTCAAACTTGAAAACAAATGCATCTCAGTAATCAGAGAGATTTTTTTTTTTTTTTCCTTTCCATTATGGGTCATAAAGCTGTCTCACAGAATTGCTTTCAGGCTTTTGTGAGGCAAGAAGCTGTTGGCATCAGCTAGACTGAGACTGTGTTACCTGTGCTACAAGGTTAAATGGGTTTCACTGGAGTTGTTAAACCTCCCTGTATTGCCCAGGCATGCAATGAAACCAAGAAACTGCAGAAGTGGGACTTGGTGCTAGAAGCCATGTCTAGCCATAGTTTCTAGAAATTTCATTGCCAGACCCGTTGTGACAATGAGAGAGTTCTTTAAGGTATAAGGTTAACTGAGTTCACTGCTGTAACTGTTGAAAATTCAACAGCTCTAAGGAAAGCCCTACTGAATATGCTCTATGTGCCTAAATCAGCATTTAGGAAAGCAAATGTACATTTGTGTTTGCTAATTGATCCTGAATTTGTTGCACAAAAAGCTTTTCATATGAAGGGCTTGCAGCTGGGTACACAAAACTAACCATGTGCAAGCAGTGTCTGGCAAAAAGCCACAGGTGAAATTTAAAGGACACTTTGTGCAAAACAAGTATTTGAGATAATCTGTAAAAATACTGACTCCTCATTCCTGCTGGAGTAAATTAATACAACATTATAGCCCAGTTTTCTGATGTTCCTATCAGGATTCAAAAGATCACAGCAGAATCCCCCAAAGGGGGCTCATGACCAGGTGCACAAGGAAATGTGGAACATCCCCACAGAATGGGATACATTACAGAGCTACGACTATTCCTGTAGGCTCTTCCCTCAGCTCCCAGCTTCAATTCCTCTCCTTTCCCCGTAAAATCCTATTCTTCCTATGCAAGAACAGGTAGTTGAAGGCTGATCAAACCTGGCTCCAGATTCTGTGAAGTGAGGGTTGTAAAAGAAAGGTGTCATCTTTAATTTGGATCGCTGAGCCGCTTTCTAGCACCCATGTATGTGGACTTTGGATGTGCTGCTCCTACCACAAAAAATGGTAAGGATGGCAGCTCTGAACCCACTGACAAAGGGTCAAATACAGGGCCTAAAGCCATCTGTAGTCCTGCAGACAACTTTGGGGCATTGCTGGAGATGTTTCATGAACAGGGACTAAACTTGTGCAGTTGGCAGAGGTGCGTGACAGAGAGAATAAATATCCAAGAAAACATGCAAGAAGTGTTTCTTTACCAGTGTTTCTATACTATGCTTCTGCTACAAAATGTTTGCTAGGTTTTTTCTTTGGTAGTAGTCATTCCTGACTTCTGAACTACCCACAGTTATTACAAAAAAAAGGGGAAGAAAACTTTCCTTTCCCCAACTGGTCAGATTTGCATTTGAGTAACTATGTCCAGGTCTGTGGCAGACTTCAAACAGTAATGCACTTTAGAACACAGCCCCATTGCTGGGCAGAAAATGTTAGGCTCTGTGAGAAAATTAACTGGTTAACAAAAATAAAAACTAAATTCTCCACTCCCATCCCAGCTGTGTTTGCATGATAGAACATGTTCCCACCCCTCCTCTGCAATCATTCCCTGCAAGCCTTTGATACCAATACTGTCCTGACAAGCCCTGCTGAAACATGGCTGTGAGCCCCTAATCTTGCATGTCCCAGTAAGATAAAGGCTCCAGCTGACAGACACTTCTGGAAGCAGGTATTTTGAGATCAGGCACCTTGCACAAGAGTTGAGAACTGCTGTGGGTTTCCAAAGATAGATCTGATGCTCTCTAAATGGGAAATTAGTTCCTTGGCTTCAGCTGCTGCACCCTTTCACCACCAGGTATTGTCCCATCTCTGTGCACTTCAAGTGGGTTCCAGCTCACATGGTGCCATGGCCCAGCTCAGCATTCCAGTGTACTGTGCTGTGGCACACAGCATTCCAACAGCACAGCCCTGCACTTCGCCATGGCAGGAGCCCCTCCTAACTGAGCTGCCCTTGTCCAGTAGGTAAAACCACGAGGGCAAAATCCTCTCTTTAGAACCTTCCAGTCTCTATTTTCAGAATGTTACTCCAATGTCCTGGATAGTTCCTGGGATGTTTAAAGCAAGAACCATCCAACAGCAAACATCAGAAATACCGTAACCAAAACATCAGACCCACATTACTTATGCCAAACAAAAGAAGAATAATCTTTAGACTTTGATTAGTTTTCTATCTTCCAATCTCTCTCGGATACTCTGAAAACAGTTTCTCTTCCTTCCGGGCTTTCAGAAACAAAAATACTTTTCAATGGTTTAAAGGGCTCAGTGCAAGTGTACAAGGCAATCTCAGTTTTGCTGCAAATTCAAGCTCAGTAACCAGACCATCTGAACCATCAAGCAGTCATCTGTTTGAACATCTGTGGGTGGCCTGATGTCATTAGAAAATATCAAGAGTTTCCTCCTGCTGCCCCATGGGGTTCATTTTATGAAATCTTGTAAGTAGTGGGCAAAGCCTGTGGATACAGAAATTACTGAGGAAACTGATAAACTTCTATTTGGAAGCAAGATATGTTCCAGAAAAGCATCTTCCATTTTCATATTGCTGCAGCTAAGGCAGTATTGTCCTTACAATACAGAAACAACAAAGCCTGAAAGAGGGAACATTTCCTGTAGTTACTGTGGTATGAAGGCTAAATTAGAAAAAACACTATGAATCTACAATTTAATTTACTAGTTTAGAAGTACTAAAGCTGTTGAAATTACTTTGCAAACATGATTAAAATTTGCTGTTTTCTTACTGAGTGAAAGCAGCAGTACCTGACTGACAGGAGGCTACTTCAGCTGCTGTAGCTGGCACCTGCAAATCCCTGCAGCTCTGAGTTCACTGCTCCTGCCTGGCACAGCTGGGCAGCACTGAAGGCAGCACTGCTCTCAGTGGCCACACAGACATGAGTCCTCGGGGAACTAAAAAAGCCTAAACGAGCTGCTACCTGTAGTGCTGCTTGTACATTGTCCTTTTCCTTGTTTCAGATCAGAAACAAAATCCTTTCTCTAAACACCATTTGATTGATAATTCTATAGATTTGTTATGTTAAGAGGTGTTAAAAGGGGGTCTTAATTTCCAAAATGCCTGACAGCCCTAAACTTAAATGATGGCAAATTCTTTACTTTTCTCCAAATACTGTAGAAAAGTAAGATATCCCAGGCCTGTACCTGCAGCAACCCCCAAAAGCTCTTCTTTCCCCCTCCCCAGCCAAGAGAAACAAGAAAACAGCCCTGTCTGGCCCAAAGAAAAACATAGGTTGGGCTCAGAGAACAGGCTTTTTACAGCTCAAGAAGGTGTCAGCTAACACAACTGCCCTGAACTACCCACTGGATGTCACAAAACTGATCTTTAGCTCCAGCCAGGTTTTACTGCTGGCAATAAAACATCTAGCCCTTCTTAATTCATAACGTATTGGACTTTTCAGGGTTGTGTTCTGAAGTCTTAAAATGACAACTACTACCTTCAACTATTGCTAGCATACAATTCCCTTCTTTTCAGACACACACCACTTTCTGTACCAAATTATGTAACATCTATTGTTCCAAAGGCATGAGATGCTGTCCCTAGGATCAGGTTCCTACTGCACAAAAGTAAACAAAGGAATTTAGTTTGGTTTACTTTTGTTTGGTTTACTTTTTTGGTTTACTTTTGTTCCTCTTACCCCTAACTTCAAGAGAGGAAAAAAAATTATCCAAGAAAAAGAACATCTACAACCAGTGTAACCCTCAGATAAGAGGTAAAGGTTAGTTAACTTTTTTGCTTACTGAAGTCTGTCAGGAATTCCAGTGAGAAATTAACGGCTGTCACACGGGGTCAGGCCAAAGTCCCACCTAGCTCAGTATCTTTCCCTGAGTGATCAATGCTGCATGCTTGAGGAGGAGTGTAGGAGCCTCAGCCAGCTGTACCTTTGTGACAACTGGAACCACGTGCATTTTCATGGTGGGAGGGAATAACAGTGACATAGTGCACAGTGGCAATCGTTTTTAGTTTTTTGTTACTTTCATAACTAATACAATTATGAGAGAACCAAATAAAGATGGCTGGTTTAGAAAAGAGGTTGAAAACACATGCAAGGAGGCTAAACATTTGTTTCAAGATGTACTTGTGCTTTGTAACATATATCATGAAAAAACCGAATATTAATTTAAGATATTAACTAATATTTACTTAAGACATTAATTTCTGCCTTTGCTTAAAATTGAAATTACTAAATAATAGTATCTTATTAAATGGAAAAGCCATCCTTGTGGACTTAGGATACCAGACCCCCTTTTATCAAAACTCAAACTGAATTGACTGAGTTGCAGTAACATTTCTATTGCATGTGCTACTTGTAGAGGAACCTAAAGGTTTTCCTCTGACTGTTACCCAAACTGAATGTTCTGGGTAGAAGTTAAGTGGTGAGCTCAAAAACCAGCTCCCATAAAGTTGTAAGACTGGTGTAACAAATTAATATGTACTCTTATTGCTGCATTTAAACTCATCTTAATGCCACAATCTAGTCAGTAATTGTGGCATTAAATTTAAATTGAAATAAAGGTGAAAGCTGGAGATCACTTTGGTCAGATGGATCAAGCAGTAGATGTTTCAAAACCCCTCACGTCAGTTTTCCATTCCCACTCAATAGGTGTCTGCTAACCTAAGCCAGGCAGTAATGCTGAGATGGAGCCCAGCTATCACCTGCTTTTAATGGGGATTTAACTGCTTCAGTCACTTCAATGGGGAATTTTCAGTGGCTGATGGCACTGACAGTGAGCACAGGGAGGGGGCTGAATTGCCACTGTCCTCACTTACAGAGTTTTCAATCCTCTCTTATCTTCTCCCATACAGGCTGTGTCAAGTAGCTTTGCACAAAACTGCCCACCATCAACGGCTTTAGAACTTGCACGTTCTGTTTGACTGCTGGCATTTTGGTAATGATTAACACTTCTACAAGGACAAATTGTGAAAACTGGGACCAGTTTGGGGCAACAAATCTCAGCCTTCACAAAGTCTTCCCACTATTTTTTTTCCTGATCATTGGTTTCAGAAATGCAGTCTGGGCTTTGCAGTGTACATAGGAGTGTTTTTCACTGCAGCAGGGCTGCTGATGTGATTCCTCCATCAGTGCTGTGGTTAAACATGAAGTTACAATGAAAGACCTGCCATACCTTATCTTGTTTCTTCTTAAGTATGTTCCTGATCTCTTTACAAAGCAGGCATGATGGGAGGGGAAATCTGAGTGTTTGAACAGCACCGCCTGCAACTCTGTATCCACCCCTTGCGGACTACACAACAGCCTTGATTTGCAATGGCATGTTGGTATGAGCTTCCAGCTGACACTAAAATATGGAATTTATAACTCAGTGTCCTTTGACAGCTTTTAAATTTTCCTCTTCTTAATGCCAACACATCATGGCATTCCATGTAACACAGGTAATTATTACAGTCTTGATATGTCACAGATGTGTGCTGATGTTTTGCATGGTTTAAATACGGTTTAAATATTCAAGGTTTTAAGGTAAATATAGACACTGATGCAGTGTAAAGGCAGAACTTAAAAGTTTTACCATTCAGAATAAGAAAAGGGTGTTCTGGCATAAGGTGACAGGAGACGCAGCAGTTTCTCTGCACTATGCTTCCTATGCACAACACACATTTGAAGCACAATACTGTAAGGAATAGAGATTTACTGACTTCATTTGCCTTTATCAGGGCTACTATTAGTTCTGTAGATCTCGTGTTACAAAACAAGAAGTCCCACTGTGTTCTGGTAATAAAAACTTTAGCAGTGTCAGATGACTGTGCATGTGACTGGAGTAGTTATCCGTGGTCGTACTGTGACATAAAAAGATTACACATAATGCCAGCTCTATACTTCTGAAAGGTAAGGGGGATGCTTCTCCTGGAGTATAAGATGACAATTCTCCTTATTAATAAACTCCTACAGAAAATATTAGGCTTCTATATCCTACCCTTTCCAGTTGTTCTTGGTCATCTGTCACATCACTCATGAAATCCCAAGGAAGTAATGGATTACAGGAGAGCTATGTGCCCTTGCAAAGTTAAGAGTCTCGTATTTATGAAGGCTGCTCAAGCCAATTATTTTTGGCTTCAGGTAGTGTATGCCATCAGGAAAATGAAGTTACTCAAACTGTTTTGCCCTGTATATAAAGCTGGTCTTCAGGAACGCTTCTAAGATACTGAGGCTCAGTTAGATATGCAAAAGTACATAGGTTAATTCTTGCATTATCTCCTCCACAAAATTCAGGTGACTCATGCAGCCAAACATTTACTGAGTTACTTAAAACGTAAGACTTTGTCCATGTGGTAATGTCAATCTGTGGTACCCAGCAATCCTCTAAAAAAGATGATACCTCCAATTGTTCAGCTTGGAACATGCATTGACAGGCATTTTGCTGATGAAGCTCAGACCCTCTCCTGCAAACAATTCAGTTTTCATCAGCAAACTCACCCTAAATCCATGCTCTTCTCACATAACACTGTTTGTTGGTTTTGACCACTTTGCAAAGCCTAGACTACTACCACAAGACAACAGTTTCATGAACACCTAAGTAACAACTTCATAAATACATCAATTTCTCAGTGTGTAGGGTTTTTTGCAGCTCCGGGTACCACCATCATGTGAATTACTGTCACATTAATCACTTGTAGTAAGTCTCATCTTCATGCAGTCATGCTCTGTGTTCTGTGTATTCCTCCCCTGTCCCCATTCACTTTGGAAGGTAGTTCCCATTTGCCTGTAACCAGCCACGGACTTAAAAAACAACTAGTTTTATCCCTGCTATTGCTGAAAAACATGGCTAGGAATGAGGTGGGTATGTATTTTATACAACCTCACCATGTATCTGAGGAAATACAGGAGCGTTTCTTCAGTATATTTGTATAACAGTCATAGCTTGTCTCTCATGGTTACTGTTGGTGCTGTGCAGTTGGAAAGAATCAAATTTAATTCAGCTGGATTTTTTTTTGTGCAAGTTCTCCTTAAGTAGCCTTAGTTGTGTGAAAAACATTGTGGGTTAGGGGACACTGAGCTAACAGCCATTTTTACACTGTCAATTTTCAGAGCAGGACAGTATTTAGTAAAAGTAATGAGAATCGTGATAAATAGGATAAGTACAAGAGAAGGAAAAGGAGAAATATTTTGCTACTCTACCAGTGCTTTTGTATAGCATTCCTGTCAAGGTTCCAGCAGCTATGGTGTTCAGGTCATCTTCTGCACCTCGTGTTTTTTCAATGATGACTCCAAATGCACTGTAAAGTAGAGCTGAGGGAAAAAAATAAATTTAAAAAACCTTCCACTGTCTGAGGCCCAAAGCTCAGAATTCTGACTTGGTGTAGCATTTAGACTATGCTTTTGAAGCACAGATTTTCTGCTTATTTGAAGGGAATCCTCTGCAAAATCCCATCTCTGGTGGTTCTTTTCCACATCTCTTTCTTTATAGCTATTTCTTCTTTCTTGAGCTATAATTTGGTTATAAAGTAGCATTCTTTCATGACAATATGTGATATAAAGCACTGACTAAAGTTTAAGCCTATTTTGCTAGTTTGAGTTTGTTTAAAAACTCAAGAGTTTAAATTTGTACTGGCAGTTTCATACTGTCTTCTGTGGATGCCATGAAACTAAACGCACCACTTTCTAGGTAGCAGAGAAAATTGCTGTCCACATCTGACAGTGATGAAACGTGAGCTAAGTACAGCATTCAGATCATGCTCCCAAGAGCTGGAGCACAATGGGCTATGTTTCTTTTAAAAATTACTATCAGAATGCTTGGGATTTGACATTTACAGCTGTTTCACCTCTGCTTGTGCATGAAATCTTTATCCCCAGAGGGCCTTTTGCTTTGGGGTAACTTTAGGAACTGTCCTGGAAACGACTATAAAGAGAAATTTATGGGCTTTTTCGTATGGATGCATTTATCATTTATGCTTTTTGATGAAGGGAGAAGCTCCCCACCCTGTCCTCACCCCTCACAATATACTCATATTTCATGCTGGCCAAGAACAGTAGAGTATGTCATCATTTTAAAGTGATAAAGACAATGCCATTTAATTCTTTCCTTGCCCTCCAAGAATTTGAAATCCTTCCTTCTGCTAAAAGGCAGTAAATCCTTCACAAGCAACCATAATAAAGTCAGTGAGTTGAACAGCAGCATCGTTCTCCATTCAGCACAGGCAAGGGTATTTTAGCTTGTCTTAGCAGCAAGTAAATTAACAATGAGGGAAGGAAAAGCTGAATTCAACACAATTTTTTAAAACAATTCAATACAGATGTTGCCTCTGTTCAGGAACAGAATGACAAAAATTGTCAGTAGTGACAAAAAGAATCTCTGAGGTACAGAAAGGCTGCACAAGGTGAAGTAAGATGCAAAAATAATTCAGCTCCTTGAAAGGAATTTCTCTGGTAGCTAGGACAAGATAGAGCTCTACCAGAACCCCAGATATAAGGTTCTGCTTAACTCCGTGATTTTGGAGGCCATATTTTGTAAGAAAAATAACAATTTGTTCCTGGAATGCACAAACATTTTCTTGAGTAATCTTTCTTCAAACACAGCTGAAAAAACATGTTAATGTGTCACTTAAAGTGAAACCTTGAACTGCAGTGTACCTGCATCTCAGTTCTCAGACATGCTTTCATTAGATTTGGAACAAAAAAAAAGAAAAAAACCATCCAAACAAAAAATGGCCCAATAAAACTCAGTAGGCAACATGCATTTCTTATGGAAAAAAGTGCCATTCTTTCTGTAGTTCAGAATCCTGTCTCTTACCATGCCCTCTACATTATACCTCAAAAGCTAATGCCTGAGTTAAATGGCAGCTAATCTGCTCTTCAGAAATAAGACAGAAATAAAATGTCATAAACACAACTTAGCCTATGCTTTGATGCATTTCTCAAAAGTCAAACATATGTAGGGTTATAACATGATGTAGTCTCTGATTTAAATATTGCTAACTTCTATTACAACTTTGTAAGACAATGAGTTCCATCATTATTTTTCTTCAAAATAATTTCATCAATTTTGGACTTCTCCTTTCAAAGTAACTGGAGTAGTTTTCATTTTTTAAGATTGTGGAAGACTGGGGGAGGTAAAAAACATAATTTCTAGGGCATTAGTTATTTCACTGACTTTAATGAAGTAATTTCCTTTTTCTGAGGCAACTGATGTGATTTTATTTCCCCCTCCCCACCCAAACCTCAGTTCACAGAAGTTCCTTTCTCATACATCAGGCTATTGATCATTTTCTTTTCTATTTTTTTCTAACCCACATTAATTATAAGCAACAGTTAGGTTTAGAGTCAGTGGTATCATGTGTGATTTTTCTAGCTAATGTACCATCATTTAAAGGATAAATCTTTGTAGTGACTATCACATTTCTTCCTCACATAAACATTTTGCTGACTCTTTAACAGGAAACAAACATCAGGCAGCTGATCACATGACCACAGAGTCTTAATGTAGGTTATTAGTTATTTCAGAAATATTAAATTATGTTTTTTGCCTTAAGTTGTAAATTAATTGGAATTCATTAACAAGTAAACATTATCTGTAATTTCTAGTTATTTCTGATATAGCTAGAGTTTGTTTGTAATGTAGTAAAAAATTTGGGTTTTAATTAAAGGCTTTTGGCTCCTTATGATGCAAATCCTGTTTTAGCCTTAAACTTCCTTTTTGATGTCTACTGAAATGCCCTCGTGCCCTAAAGAAAAAAACCTTCAATTTTTCCTGATGGATTTAATAATGAAAACTTAGAGAATACTCTTATTCAGATAATACACAAATACACTTTCCCAACAATTACATCTTTAAAATGTTTTCCCTACAAAGGAATGACTTTACTTACCCAGTGACCCCAGAGTGTTAGCCCATAACGCTCCTTGCCTTGTCACCATATTTAGAATTCTATAAAGGAGTTAAAGAGGTATGAAAACATTTAGCACTCTGTGTTTACATCAAGATAGTGTTTATGACAGTAGGGCTTGTGTGTTTACACTATATATCTGGTTAATAAAACTGCAATAATGAGCTAAAAGCTCTTGAAAGCAAATATTCAGTCCTGTCAAGAAAATCTTTCTCTCTTTCCAAGGCTGATGCCTTACATTTTAGCTTTTGTATTTTTCAAATTCTGTATTCCCAGTGTGTAACTCTGCAGTGTCCTGTAGCCTGTGAGCTGCTGCTCTCTCATGCTGAGACAGACAGAACAAAGCCTCTCCAGGCTGCTCTCCAAGGACACCCAGCCTGGCCTAGGCCCAAAATGTGTAATCCAGCATCTTGAGAAGGGGGGCAAGCTGAGGGGAAATTACATCATTAGCTGAAGTTTAATTGGTGAAATTGGGTTGATATGCAAATGGACCAAACCTATAAAAGTGTGAAGAACTCGTGACTCGGGGTCCATCTTGGGTGTAGCCTTTGGCCTGCCCAGGGTGTACCTCTGAAGGCCTTTCAAATAAATATCCACCTTTATTCCCTGTCTAGTGTCTGTTTCTAGGTTGGTCACTTTAGGCATCAAGGCAAACTTGACCCTTGCCAAGACTCAAATCTCTTCCCTTCGAATGACTTTCTAACCAGAGTTGTCCTTCCTTACATGGTGACTTACACACAGCTCCTGGAATGACTGAGACACTTATGCAGACTTAGCTGGGTAAAAGGTCTCCAAGAAAGCCTCAGTGCTCCTCTACAAGGACCATGTGTGAGGGAGTGTGGGGATGCCTGAGCCAACAGTGTGGGTAACAAAACAGGTCTGGACTGCAGCAAGTCAGGAAGGAAAGAAGCAGTCCCTTGCAACCACATCTGTCCTCTCAGCACCCAGCAAAAGGCCAAGAGGTGTGTCTGTGTGTGTGGGCTGTGTGTAGGCTTCCAGACTAGCACTAAAGAGGGCAAGAGACCCTTTAGTGCGCTCTCAGAGAAGCACAATGCCACTTCTTCTTGGCACCAGCTGTCTCCAGAACGGTGACAACGGCAGCCAGAAGAAATGACTGATCTTTATCTCCCAGCAGTGTAACACTATCACAGGCATGGTATTGGTCTGGACAGCTGACTACCACTGGAACTTAGTTCAGCATTTAATGTCTGACACTTTCATTGCTTCATGTTCCTTCTGACTTAATTTTCTGCTATTTTTCCTTTTTTTGTAATTTTCATTAGGACACAGGTCATTACTGATTATGGTTAGGCAATGAACTAAACAATAATGGAAAACTTCATTTTGAAACAAGAGAAAGAAAAAATCTAAGAGGCTAGGGTATTGACAACCTCTCCTTAATTACAACCCCCACCTTTTAACTTTATATTCATTCTGAATTGAAAAGAAAATTAGTAATTTTAATAACCATGGCATACTGTGAGATATTTGATGACAAGTGAATAACAGCAAAATTAAAATTCATTAAGACAGAAATCTGTGTACATTAAGCACAAATTGGAGAAAATCTAGCCAGGCAAGTCTGTTCTCTGCACCTGATGAGGAAAAAACAGAACTTAATGCACTGTTGGAAGGTGATGACCTTCAGCAGACCTTTGCCTTGCAGAGCCAGGATAAGAGCAGAATGTGCACTGACTGCCACCGCCTGGGCTTGACCTGCCAAAGTTTGTGCTTAACATCACGGTTTTGTCCAACTCTGCTCATTCCAAACATATAAAATACAATTCTGTTCATCTAGAACATTATGAAAGAGTCACAATAATAGTGGTGAATATTTTGATAAAGGGGATGAATATAAAAACAATTTAAAAAGGAGCAGAGCCAATATAAACTGTACCAGCAAATATTAAATTCCTCTTCTAAAATTCCCTTGTTCCAAAGTATTCTGGGAGTGAAAATCGTTTTCCCCCAGTTATTCTGTTCCTCGGCTTCCCTATGTCTCTTTCACTTAGGTTTTCCTATAGCTATGTCTAAGCCACCATTATTTTAAGAAGAGGCATCCTGTTGAAACAAATGTTTCTGTATTTACTGTGTTCTTTCAAACAACCAGGGAAGGTGAAAACATGGCAATGCCATGGGTGTTCATGGATGCCATAACCCAGAACAGCTCCCCCCATGCAATGCCTGCTCAGCAGCACACACCAACATCATCCCTAATGCAAATCCAGGCAGACCCAGCTTCTGCATTTGAATCTTTTCCTGGTTGTGAAAAGCTTGGGAAAGAAGGGACACTCATGCTCAGATAAATTCCAGCAAAAAATAACTCAAAGCAAACACTGCTGCTTCTGGGAATATTTCAACATATAAAAACACTGCTTTGACTTTGAAGTAGATTTTTAGTAAGCATCAAAGTAGTAATTATTTCTCAAATATTTAAGGTAAGTCAGAGGACACACCAATTGTGACTAAATAAAAAGCAAAAGGTTGAACTGAACATCACTATAACTAAAAACATGTCATAACTTGATGAAGACAAATACTGACTTCCATTTGTTCCCACTAAAGAAAAAAAACCCAAAACATTTATTTTTGCAGTATATTCAGATCTAACATTGTATAAGCTGGAAGAAACAATTCCGTCACTAAGAATTACATTTTTTTTAGATGAAACACTTACTGTACGTTTCTAGGTTTTGACCATGCCATATTCTGTGTCTCCTTCAAGCCAAGTCTCAAACCATTCAGTGCACCAAATGCTGCCCCTAGTTGGAATAATATCAGTTATTACTTTTTAAGAAGAAAAAGAACCAACAATACTAGAAACAAATACGGAGAATAGAATTCAGTGTATAGGCTAAAATCAAATCTCTCTTTATTTCAGAGTAGAACACAACGTCTTGCAGAACAAGACATTTACAATCTCATTAATCACTGTGGTGCATAGGTGTCACCTGGGAAAAATGAAAACCACAACCACCTACCTGTCATACAACATCCTCCAATGGTAAAAAAGGCCAGCTCAAATCTGCCTCGAGTTTTGTTGGCTCCTGTGGGCAAGATAAACTCATCTGTATCCTGGAGGAAAACAAAAACAAACGCTTTTGTATTTTCCAAGTCTAGTTCAAAATGCAGGCCATATTAGTTTTTTTTCTCTAATCCATGCAATAAACTAAAGATGGATAGGAGTACTCCTGGAAAATTCTTGCCTACAGTAGCACAGAGATGGAATACACTATGTGTATACTTTATTAAACATGAAAAAAGACTAAAAAGATAAATTGACTGAAAGCTTTTTTTTTTCTATCTGTCCTAACTTTTTATAAATTACACCCTTCAGCCAAGGAACTCCTACTGCGTGGGTTGTTGGTTGTTTTTGTTTTTAATGACTATTTGTTTAATTATTCATTACATCTTGCAGGCTTGCAATACAAGCCTTTCAAAAACCTTCCTGTTGTCTGATTACAGAGACAACAAGTATTTCCTCACTGAGAACCTAGTCTGATACAGTAATGCATTAATTAAGGCTTCCCACTACTCTGATACTAAATAAAACCTGCCTTTATATGAAAAGAAGTATTTCCTTGCACCGAAATAAGTGACCTATTTTGTGGATGTGAAAATGCAAGGAGTACACTCAACACTAGTGATGATCCGGCATGAAATACGTGAGGTTGGTTGATTTTTCACTTGTCCATCTTTCTCCCACAGGGACAGGCTTGTGTTCTTGTAAATCAGTGGTCTAAAAAGCTAGAGAAATGGCCTAGAGAAGCTGGCATATGTGTAGAGATAAGGTGTGCCAAGGCACTTCTTCAGTATGAGCCACTGAAGATGCCTGTTCTTAAGGCTCTAAAGCAGCAGATCGCTTAAGCTGCTGTGCTTTCCACAGTATTATCCAACCCCTACTTAACTGATACATGACTCCAACAGCTGCAGGCTCAAGGAAATGCATTCTAAGGGGTTTTACTGCCCCACACTTGACACTAAACGTGAATGGCAGAAAAAATAGCTTCTAAAATTGTGAATACTGTTATCAATAAAATGAACCTGTAATACGGTTTCTATCTTCCTTGCAACTAGACAGCTCGAGAAATTCAGTGTTTACAGTGGTCAGCAGTTTCTAACAGTTTTCACTTCTGTCCCACAAGACAAGATGAAGCAATCCTTGTCTATGTAATATCTAAGTTTCTAGAGACAACCTCAAAAGCCCACTCTCTAGGCTTCTGCCAAAGGCTGATATGCTAATTTACAACATGTGTTACCTGCTGCAGGCAACACAGCACTGCAGAAAACACCTTG
Source organism: Pachycephala philippinensis (assembly GCA_013397055.1). Lineage (NCBI taxonomy): Eukaryota > Metazoa > Chordata > Aves > Passeriformes > Pachycephala > Pachycephala philippinensis. Next base: position 241,362 of record VWZT01007446.1, on the reverse strand, counting down.
TTCTGTGCCTGCATTCATGCATTCAACCAAAAAAGTGGGGTTTAAAGTAACGAGTACCATTGTACCTTTTATTATTATGGGAAGACCAGAACCAAAATGTACGATTTGCAACAGTACGGCTGACTTTCCTGCTGCATTCAAAAAGCAAACAGATAGTCTTTAAACACCAGGAGACCCTCACCTCTCCACCCGTACCTTCACAGAAACCCCGAATTTAAAGGTTCATAATCTAAGTTCTTGTATTCTGAAATATTAGCTATGTCTTTTTCCTTCAACATTTAGAATTCTAGGAAAATGTGGAGACTGTTTAGTGCAACCCCCACTGTTAAAAGAAGGCAATCAGATCCATTCCCAGGTCTTGTGATTCTTTAAGGAAGGAGACCTCACAGCTTCTATGGGCAACTTGTTCAGGTAAAAAAGGTAATTCTAATATTTAAAAGGAATTCCCTTTTACTTCAAGGCACTTTCCTTTTACTTCAACACATTAGTGCTAAACATGACGGGCAGTGAAGTTTTCCAACACAGACTGCAGCCTCTAGTGTTACATCAATAGGTATTTTTAGAACTGTATCATGACACTAATGCCAACACCTTTTCATTTAAAGCAAACATCTCTTGTTTCTAAAATCTAGTAGTATACACACACTCGGTTCCAAAATCTCTGCTATACTATTTTTAACACCAACACGTTCTCAGACAAACTGTACTAACTAAACAAGACAACTTCAGTGTGTGTTTTTGGAAAAAGTCTGAATAATCTCTTAGCTTCTTTCTGACCACTCAACAACAGCAGCCACAGCAGTGAAACCACTCCCACCAGAGGCACAGCCGCTGTTTTCTATCCTTACGGGAATGTTACATTGTAATCTGTATTACAACAGCCCCTAGGCCCCACAACTGCCTGCAGAGCTTTCAGTTACAAATGAAACAGTGACCCAGAGCACCATGAAACAAGGCACACAGGTTAGCAGATACTATGCAACTGTTGACCTGAAGTGCTAATTCTACAAAATTTTATGTTCTCAGATAATGAGCCACATATGTAGAAAAATACTAACTAAATAAAATCACTGACGTGCATCCTAATTGGATTAATTTAAACATTTTCAGCTACAGTTAATATTTAGGAAAAAAGACAACATAACTTGATTTCAAATTTTTTTTTCCTTATGATGACCTCATTTTATATTAACTGAGGTTAAGATGTGCAAGTGTGACAGCTACATTATTCTCTAGAATAAAATGGAAAGATTTACTGATGGTCTCCCTTCAGCTGGGTAATGACATAAGCAGAGTGATATGAAATTTGCTGCTGCTGTGATGGCAAAGCCTGTTATCAGGTCTGGGCTTTGGCTGAACACCTCAGTAAACTGATTGAGTTCATCACCGTTCAAAAAACTCATCCATGAAAAGAGGGGAGAGATTCTGGCTGCTCTTACTGATTGAAGGGGCTCAGTGGAGGCTGTGAGCAGTGCCAGAACTTTCACGAGGGGGATGTTGGGCTGTCTGCCTCAAGGCAGGGAGGGAGGTCTCTTTTCAATAGCAGCAGGCTTGTATTGACACAACAGCCCTACCTATCCTCTGTATTATCACTGGTCAGTTTTTTTCTAGATGTCACGGCACTGCAAGCTTTTTTTAGGGACAATACTGAAAAACTTGTTTCTTTCCAGTGTTCTTCAGTTCAAGACTTCAGTACACAGTGCCCAGCACTGCAGGAGGTTTAAGGTGTTCACGTATGGTCATGCAAACACTGAAATCGAGTTCACAATGAAAACAAGCCACCTTCTCACCTGTACTAGGTACTTGGGGTCCAAGTTTAAATACGGTGACAAAGGGCTCATCCCAGTTACTGAAAGGAAAAGAAATAGAACACTTTAACATCAAATTCCGTAGTAACAATTCACATCCTGTAAAGCAAAAAGGGGCAGATCTCGTGCGCTGCAGCAGGGAAAATTCTGCCAAGAAGTCGCCCAACTCCTTAAAAGGCGGCACCGGCCGAGAACTCCCCCTTTCCAGGAAGCGGAATGGGAGCCGCTGGGTGAAGTGAACACGATGTCCCTGTGACCAGCGCCCGCCGCGACACGCGGCCCCTGCCGAGGCCTGGCACCTCCGCCTCCACCCCCAGGAAGCGCCGGGGGCCGGGATCGGCTCCCCGCGGCCGGGCGGCGCCGGAGCCCCTCGGGGCCGCGTTGATTCCCGGGATCGGCACCGCCACCGGTCTCGGTCCCGGCCGCCCGGCCCTGCAGCGGCCGGTACGCGGACACTGCCTCCCCGCGCCGGCCCCGCCGGCCGCCCCGGTACTCACGCGGCACCCCGGCCAGGTCGGCGTGCGAGTACCCGAGCCCGCCGGCGCCGAAGAGGCCGCCGAGCCCGGTGCCCTTGGAGTTCCCGCCGCCCTCCATGGCGGCCCCGCGCCCGCCGCCCTCGCCACCACCAACGGCTGCCGCAAAGCGCCGCCGCAAAGCGCCGCAAAGTACTGACCGACCCTGCTGCTTTGTGGGTCGCCATGGCGACGGGGTGAGGCGCGCCGGCCGCCATCTTGCTGCGAGCGCCGGGCCGCGCTCTCTGGACGCCGCTCATTCCCGGCCCCGCCGCGCCCCCCGCGCCTTGGGGAGAGCCCGGCGTGCGGGACGGGGGATGCGGACGGGTGGAGCCGCTGCCGCAGCGTCGCGCCGTCCCCGG
>VWZT01007446.1:166539-237925 GCA_013397055.1 Pachycephala philippinensis | reverse complement strand
GAGCTGCCCTTCCTCTTCGGGCCGGAATTGTCTCGAGCTTCGCTTCCCGGTGCCATCGTGTCCCCCATATCCCAGCCCGGTGGTCAGTTCGCGCTGCTTCGCCTTGGAGACGGCTTTGGGTGCAGGATCTTTATATTGGTTTTATGCCTGATTCTTTCCAAGTTTCCACTAACAGTGCAAATCATTGAAGAGAGGTGTGAGCCGCTAAAGGTAGCGTGCTCCGCAAGAGAGGGGACGAATACTTGCTGCGGGAAAAAGGGCTTTTAGGGGGGGTTGTGCCAGGCTGTCACACAGGGAGAGCCAGGCGTAATGGCTCTCTGTAATGCTCACATGAGCATGTGGCTGCCAGGCTGGAGCGCTGCTGGCCCCGTGGGGTGGGGTGGCTGCTCCTCCTGCCGCCTAACAAAGCTGTGTAGACGAAGTTCCCACGTGGCTTCCTTAGTTTTGTTTTCTATTTGGAGCTAACGCTGTCAAAATAAAATTTTAATGCACGGTGAAATACCTCCTTCAGGAATAGAGAGGAATGCATGGAAGAGGAAAAAGACCACAAACAGATTTGCTGTCATCTGCAGCTGATGAGTTAAACCTCACTAACCCCTAACTAAGAGGCAACTTTGAGTAGGTAATAGTTTGGAGTTAGAGGTGTACACTCCTACAGAGTAAATGAGAATCTTCTGAAAATTAAGGTGTTTTCCTTAAAGGTAGATTGTAGGGGGTGGTTTGTTTTATGGGAATGGTTTGGGGAATCTTGAATAGAAATAAAGATGACACAAAAAAAATTGCAGCGAAGTCTGTTGTTTACACTGAGAATAAGCAGGTGGTTTTTTGTTGCTTCTTGTTTTCACCACCTTATCTGTAGCAAAAAGCCATTCTGGAAGTATGAATGTGATGTGTGTTATGTTGGTTGGAGGGCTTATGTGGCTGCTCAGATGTTGAAGTTCAAACTAAAGCCATTTTGTTCTGTTCTGGTGCTGCTGCCATCATTTCTATTTATTGTGCTAATGAATAAGTATTTCTTCCTCAGCACAAGTTTAAACCTCAAGAGGTAGTTAGCTGCCTTTGAAGAGATTTATTTGTTCCATGTTTTAACGTGTCTCTTCAGGTTTTTTTATTTGTTTTTTTTTTTATGGCTGCTCACCTGTAGGCAATTTGGATTAACACTTCAAATGTAAGAAGGTGAAACTTGCTAATCAGAATGACTACTAGATTTAAATTTAGTACATCTTTGGAAATAAAACTATTTTAGTTCCTAAAATCTGTCAGTCTGTTATTTTTGTTTGAATGGGGTGAAGCTGAGTGGTTTTTGAAACACTGAATGGCTAATGATGGCACTGGTATCCTTGTGCTTGGAACCTCCATCCAGCTTGGCATTGCTCCCTGGTAACCCAGTCACATGGTGGCAGTTTTGCACTATTGTTTGTGCCATTACAGAAGAACTGAAAATGATTTTAGTATTTTCTGGGATTACTTCTCATTCTAAAAACTGTTATATCCTCTGATGAGGGTATTTGATAAGCAGCTGTATAAAAGTGTTCGAGGCCTTGAATGTTAGGGAAAGTGTTTATGAAACAATGTCTCTTAAGTTACCTGTGGCCTAAGCTGTCTTTGTTACAAATTACACAACCCCCATTTGCAGAAGGCTGCTGAGACTTCCCATACTCAGTCAGAATCAGAAGAGCCAGATCTGCTTTACTGGTTTTTCAGTTCTGCAGAACTATTGTTACAGTAAGGTACTCCCGCTGTTACTTACCCACTTGAAAGCAGTGAGCAAGCACCTTGCACAGTAAGTAGTGGCTTTCTCTTGGCAAATGGAAAGAAAGAGAATTGAAGCTAGTTGCCAAATTTGCAGAGTATCTTTAAATAATAATAACAAAACTAAACACCCCTTATATGAGTAAAGACTGTTTTCCAGTTTCGAAAGAATTACTTTGAATTTTTTCTCCCTATTCCTCCCCAAGTCTCTGCATAATTAGTTCACGTGTTGCTGTTCTGTTGAAAGCTTGTCTGAACTGCGACAACACATGGATAAGACTGGAACTGTGTTGTTGGTAATAAATCTGAAAAAATCATGTCCTTCATTTTGTTGCTGTTTAGGGGAGTAAGCATTGAAAAGCTTTTCAAACTGTTTATGGATGAAGGAGAAAAGAAAAAGTCCTTTTCTGAGTGCTTGTCACTTTGCTTATATTGAGCCTTACGTTTCACAGTATGCTACATACAAATAAAGTTCTTGGATGGGTCCTCAAAGATGCCTTGTTGTTTTTTTCTTTTTTGATTTTAAGTTATGTCGGGTTGCCTCTTCATTCCAATATTCAGCAGACATTTTTGGGGCTCACTATGGTGGTGATTAAAGGTAATGATGAGGGCTAGAAAGTTCAAGTTTCTTTGGGGTTTTTTTTTTTTTTTCAATTCTGCACGTTCACTGTATATTTTTAACCTTTTAACTATATTTAAAAAAAAGGCTGGATGAAACAAATCCCACCACAAACCAAGCCTGGAATTTATAAAGATTATTACAAAACCTACAGCTGCTGACTGATGCAAATTAAATATTGCATCACATGTAGTTTTAATACTGCTAGTGTCTGGATGCCCCTTTAGTAGAGATGCTAATGAGGGCTTAATTGGAGGTGTTTTTATCTTCACCCAGTGCAACTTATCTTTTTCATATGCAATGATGTTGCAGTTTTATCATGTTCCATGTAATGACAGTGAACTGTGGTTTTTCAGTTTGTAAACAGTGGACAATTACCAGTTGGTTGGAGCATAAAGGACCGAAGACAACGGAGTCCAAAAGGTAAAAAGCACAACATAAACCTGTTCAAAAGTTGTGTTCTTTGAGGGGGCCCGGTGGGAGCTAAAAGTGCAGGTTGCCAGTACAGCTGGCTAAATGGAGGCAGCCCCATTTCTGCTGCTTTCCTTACCTTTACCGTCCTCTTGAGTAACAAACTGAGACATTTTCACTACAAACAGCTGCCTGGTCCCCACCATCCTCTCTAAACACCCAAGCCCAAACTTATTGCTGACATAGATTACTGAAGCACCTCAGTGTTTAGGTGAAAAAATACATCAACTCCTGCAGAGAAGAAGATAGGAACCTGGAGCAAGGGAAGGCAAAGTGGGAATGTTGCTTCCAGTGGCAGCCAAACACTGGATCAATTTAGTTGTAATATCAGACTATGTCTTTGATCAACAGTTCTGCTTTCATTTTTGTTTGACATAGGACACTAACAGTTGCAGATTTTTGCTGATAGTCCTGTGATCAACTCAGTGTTTTGCTGTTAATTTACAGACAAAAATCTGTTTTGGTTTGTCTCATTGGACTGTGATTGTAGTTTAAACATGTGCAGCTTGCTTTAATACAGCCAGAATTAACAGGTGTTCAAATGTGCTTTGAGGTTTTTTTATGAAAGATGTTACAATTTTTTTGCTGCTGAATGATATCAGGTAAAGTTTGATATTTTTGGCTAATGTGGTCTATTAGGAGCAGTGATTGCAAGGCAGCATTGAAATTATACTCCAGAGAATTTAGCTGTCTGGTACAGAGGAATATCAGATATTACTCTTCTGTAGTTGCAATAGTAAATGTGCTGGTTTATTTTTCATTGATGTTTGCTAATAAATAGAGATGAAAGTCCATAGCATTGTTAAAAACAGCTGGGAAGACTTGTGATAATGATTCATAGAGAAGTGTGTAGAGCTAATTGCAGGCTTACAGGTTGCATTAAATCAAGGATGTTAAGAGAATTCTTAAGGATGGAATGAATTACTTAATTTTTTAAAAATTCTTTTTAGAGAATTGCGCTTCTATGCCCTCCTCCATCCCTGCTGATGGATTAGAGCCGTGGCAGTTCAGAGAAGCCTTTAGTTGTGTAAACATTTCATGTGCCTTTCTATTGCAGTTAACATCACAATTTTAATTTGTCTTTGTGTTAGGTTTAATTTCTCAAGTTGGCAACAGATATTGTCAGTACGTTTAAAGAGTCATTGAGATGGCAGCAGTATTGTAACTCTCATTTTTGTTCATCAAAATTTGCAGGAGTAAATGCATGTATGGGAAGTTAAATTATCAATAAATGAACCCCTCTAAAATCCATTTGTTTTCAAATAATCATCCTGTGGATGAAATTCCAAGCTATCATCTATCCTTATACTGAGTGGTCTTTTAGAAGAGGATCTACCATTCATGAAAAGAATGAATGCCTTTAGGAATCTATAATCTATTAAAATGTTCAGTGGCTGAATTTAGGATTGTGTGGTAATTGCATATTTTCCTATTTAGAGTAAGTGGGAAGCTGGGCAGTGACCAGGCATAGAGAGTTTAGTGTGCTCAGTTTGCATTGGGAATATACAGTGTTGTAACAATACATTCACATTCAGGAGAAAATATTCTTCAGAGTGATGTATTCATCAAGACTATTCAGATTTTTTTTAAATATTCATGTGTCTTTTAAGTAGTTATCTTTACCAATACACTGACACATAAATTAATATGTAAATGCAAAATGACTTTCTGGCATGTGATCATACGAAACTCACCTCATTTCCCTGTGTAACCATTAGAACGTGTTTCTATCCTGCACTGCCTTACACAAAGACAAATCAGGTAATTTTTCTCTTAAAACCCCCCTGATTTAGTGCATCTTTTAATTGTTGTTATCCATTTGAAATATATTTTACCCTTGAGCTTTTGTATGGAGTTTTTTTCAAGAGTCTTGGGCTGTTTATAAGGGTAAGGGAGTAATAGGAGACTATGGACCAGAGCCGTGCCCTGCTCTTCTAAGAGATGAATTTGTAGTTCTGAGGGAATGGCCATAACACCAGTGATTTCCTTGCTCATTAATTTAATGGATAAAAACAAAAGTTACGGAGGACTTTATCACAACTTCTAATTTTTTTTCATCTGGAGAGAATATCTAAATAATAGCCTCGTACTGTTTAGATTTGAAAATAAGGATAATGAATGACTGGAATAGATTCCTGAGGTAAGCAACTGAGTGATCATCCTTTGGAGCCTTTAAATGGAAATAGGTTGCTAGTGAGCTACATTCCTTAGTGCAGTAAAACTTGTTGATCCTGGCAGTGCTCATTTACAGAGTAGAATGAATAAAAATCTGTACTTTCTATTGTTTGTTTATCATTGTTCCTTAAAAAAAATGCACAGAAATTTCATTTGGAAGTAAGACATTGAATTCCCTTACTTCTCTTCCACAGCTTACACAGCAAAATTAATAACAATACTGAAGCAAATCCTAAGATGACTTCCATTAAAAAAGAGAACTTCTGTGAGCATGATGTGAAAAAGCTAGAGAATACTTGTCAGCAAAATTATGCAAAAATATCTGTGGAAGTTGGTGCAAAGCAAGTAAATTTGCCTCAGACAGGCAGCATGTGTAACTGGGAGGCTGAGGACAAAGATGCAGTCTTAGATACAGATCCTGTGAAGGGGCCGCAGTCTGGAGACCTCTTTAAAAATGCCAGCATTGATCAGATGCACAAAACTGGCAAGCAGAGAGGCTGTGAAGAAAGCAGTGCCACTTGGACTCAGAGGAAGTTATCATCAGGCCGGGCTTCAAAAACAGGAAATTCAAAACCTTCAAAAGACGTCGAGACAGATGGACAAGTGGCTTCATGCAATTCACAGAAGCTGAAGAGTTGCAATTCTGTCTGTTTAATGGGTGAACAAGAGGAAGGAGATGTAGTTCCAGAAAGTCCACTTTCAGATGCTGGTTGTGATGCCTGTATATCTGATCTTGGAGGTCCTGGGAAACTGAGCAAATGTCAGAGCAGTTCAGGGGACTCGCCTGCCTTTGAGAAAGAAAGTGAACCGGAGTCACCGATGGATGTGGATAATTCTAAAAATAGCTGCCATGGGTCAGAGGCCGATGAAGAAACAAGTCCATTTCTGTATGAACGAGAGGAGATGAATGTGTCAAAACCCATAAACAAATCTTTTAGAATTCAGTATGGGGATGCTGAATTGGAGTCAAGGAAATCACGTTTTTCTGCCAAGGGCTGTGAAAGCTTTGAGGAAGTAGATAATTCTGTTAAAGAGGATGGTCTGCATACAAAGTCACCTGGGATCTCTCCTGCTCCAGCATCAGAATGCAAAGGTGCAAAACAGGGTGTGAAGAGAGACTCCAAAATCACTTCTCACTTCATGAGGATACCTAAAGTTGAGGAGAAAAGGTAGCGTCCTTCTTCATCTGTTTTTTTCATGCTTGGAAATTTCCTCTTTGGTGATAGAATTTCAGAGGGTAGATTGTATAAGGAGTTTTGCAAAATGTATTTTAAGATAACAAAGGCAACTGATGTAAGATTGAAATAACTTATTTTTCATGGGGCTATTTGTGGGGTTTTTGAAGGATATGTTTGTCCAGTGCAATTACATTTCTTTCTAGTTTCATTTGTCAAAAATAGTGAATCTATTTTGTTAGACCATCAGTGCTATTGATACTTTGATTGAAATAGACATGGAAAAATTCACTTTTGAGAGCCATTGTAGAGATGTTTGGGGGTTTTTTTTTGTATTTTTGGGTTTGGGGTGTTTTTTTGTTTGTTTTGTTTGGCTCCATTCATAATTTGGGAGAGAGAAGGACTGCTGATTTACACACTGCAGCAATGGAAATAGGAGCCCTGAGCATGGCACAGGACTCTGCATGCTAGGTGTTGTGGAAGGACAAGAGGATAATCTCTGCTCTGAAGACCTTAGATTTTGGTGGGAGCTGAGAAGGTGAATAAGCACCCAAGGAGTGAGCAGAAACAAAAGGACTGTGTATTTTGGTATAACATGTAATTACTTTACTTGACTCAAGTCCTTCAAGTAGAGCAAGAAAGTAGTTTTGCACGTCTTTACTGAGGCATTGTCCATGGATAAACAGATCCTGTTGAGAAGGAGCATGGCTCTGCAGAGGAATACCCTGCCTTGCTAACCCACTGCAATTCTCTGAAGGGGTTTGTCAGCCTGTAGGGAAGAGTGTTTTGGTAGACACGTACTTGTGTGTATTGGGGAGGGGAAGGTTGGTGGTGGCAGGAGTTTTCCCCAAATAAAGCTTTGGCCTGAGGTCACAGCAAAGGCTGGCAAATAAACTGACTGCTGTTATTGTAATCCTGGGGTGGAACTTTGTATATTTGCCTACCAGCTTTTTCAGTGGAAATAAAATGTTTCAATGCATTTTATTATAACAGCAGGAAAGAAAAGTGTGAATTCAAACCCCAGAGGCCAGGAAGGAAGATTGCTAAATACACACCACCCCCTCTTCCAAGCAACAAGAAGTGGTTTGGAACCCCGATTGAAGAGATGAGGAGGATGCCGGTGTGTGGGGCCCGCCTGCCTCACCTGCGCCCCTCGGCCTCCCACACCGTGACTGTCAGGGTACAGTAATGCGCTGCTTGGCCTCAGATCAGGGTTCTGCCTCAAGTGTGCAATGATATCAAATGCCACCTGTTGGTCTTAGATTTTGACATCCTGCTAGTACTGTTTCTTTGTCATTTCTTGAAAACAGACTGGGGCAACTGATTTTCATGAAAATTGGCTATTCCGGTGCATAGAATTAATATAATAAGATGCAGAAGAAACATAATAATGGTTTTACTGCCTCTGTCTTGTTAGGGGCAAGTATTTTTCTTTTGCATGGGTGTGTGTGTGCTTCCTTGACTGAGTTGTAAGGTTTGGGAGCTTAAATACATCTGCAAATAAAATTGGTACTTCCAGTAATTTCATGCTATGTTTTCATTTTAATGTGATTCTGATTTGGGTTCAAGACATACAAAAGGCTCGAGATATTCAAGATACGGAAAAGACAAAGAATGAAGCAGAGTTTCTAGCAGTTTTACCACTGCATTATAGATCAAATCTGATATGTTTGCCTTTAATCCGTTGGAGTAATATGCAGCCTAATTATTGTTGAAATAAAATGTGACCAGAAACCTGTAGGATCATGGATAAATCCCAACCAAAAGAAAGGCACATTGAGTTTAAACACATATTCTGAGAGACTTAGTGCTGCCAGAGGGCTGAAGAGCAAGTTAGGTATTCAAGAACATGGTGTTCTTTAGTTTTACTTTCCTGATGTTCTGTGGAGTAAACTTGAGATATTGCTCTATCTATATTGATTTCTCGTCCCTTTGAGTGTTAGGTTAAAAATACTATTTCTGCACATGACTATTGTTACATTTGTAACTACATTTTGAAAATATCTGGATGAAAATATATAGATACTTAAATTGATAAATGAGAAATCTTTAGCTGTTGATTGGATATATAGTATTTGAATATATTACCTTTATTTGAGTGTGTTTCAAGAGGTCAAATGATAAAGTGGCATTCTTTTCAACAAGTATAATGTAAGATTAACAGATGGATTTTTTTCTAACTGAGTAGCTATCATGTGGTCAGTTTGTAGCTTTACCCTTTCCAAAAGGGATGGCTGTAGATGAGAGCTTTTTAAACTGTATTTTTGCTTACTTTTTATTTCTTCCATTTAAAAACTTGAAAGTAGAGTCTAATTTATTTTTTCCCTCTCCTGCTGTGTTACAGGTAGATCTTCTGAGGGAAGGAGAGGTACCTAAACCTTTTCCAACTCACTACAAAGATTTGTGGGACAACAAGCATGTTAAAATGCCCTGCTCAGAACAAAATTTATACCCTGTAGAGGATGAGGTAAGATTAAGTATTTACAGTTGTGTCATCAAGTAAGTTTGTTTACATATAGATGAGTTTTCATTTTACTGCATTTGCTCAATTGTCAAACTGACTATGGAATCAGAAAATGAAGTCTGAAAAATTGAATTTTGGGTCATGATGCTTCAGACAGATCAGAATTATTTTGCCTTGCCAATGATTTGATGATATATATATTCCTATACTTACATGGAGTGTAAACTTCAACTCCTTAAAAATGATATATTTATTTACTTCAGTATTTATATGTTATATATTGTGTGTGTGTGTGTGAAGTAATTTGCAATTTCAACAGATGTGAATGAATTTGTAAGCACAGTTTGATTATAATACTCTGTCAGGTATTGCTGATACTGAGGTGTATCTGACTTTTGTTCTGCTAAAACAATGGCAGAGATTAGCCCTGCATGGTTTGTTGATCTGGTATTTCTTGTCACTGCTTGAGACATAAATATACCCACTGAAATACTTCAGACTAGGGTGAATATAATCAGCAAGTGTATCCTGTAGTAAAAACTCTATAATGATTATTGATAATTGATTCAGGAACAAAGAATTCTTATAGGCACTATTAAATACACTCAGTCTTTTCACTTAGCAATTTTAAAGTTGACAGTTATTAGTAAATGTGTCTTTCTGTTTCGAATAACTTAATCTGACTTTCTTTTGGATTTTTGCTTTAAAGAATGGAGATAGAACTGCTGGAAGTCGATGGGAACTAATCCAAACTGCCTTACTTAACAAATTTACCTGCTCACATGATTTGAAGGTAAGCTTGTCAGTTTGAAATCAAGTCTATATGCATATAAATACATTCAGATTGTCTGTATACTGCCAGTGATTCTGGCTTGGTCCTATTTGTTTAATCACTTTGGAAAATAAATTATGAAAAAATCTCTGCTGTTCAAGGGATTCAGTAATGAATGAAGGTTCTTAATGAGTACCAAGTGTTACCACTGAATTTATTCAGGTTATTAAAATGAATTGCCATTTTAAAGTCTGCATGAAACTGTGTTTGTCCAGCAGTGTATACTAGTCTGTGGTAAACACAGTGTGAGGGTTTTGTGTAGCCAGATGGTCGGGGATGCACAGGTGAGAGAGTTGCAAATTGTAACTCTTCGCATCAGTTCACGCCACTAAAATCACAATTCAATCTGCTGACAAAAATCTGTAGATTTTGGAGACTAATGCTCTTTTGATAACTCTTACATTGGCATGAAGTCTTACAGTTGCATGAATTGTGATTTGGAGCAGCTCAGAGCTGCTGTTATGTTTTTTTGTGAAGAATAATGTAGGGTAGGGAAGGAGGAGGATGCAAAAGCCATAGATAAACTTTAAATGAAGAAATAGAGCTTCCCCGGCAACTGAGGAGACTTCCTTTGATGTTATTTTATTTGATAGTTTTTTCTTGTGAATTTTTTAAGAGTCGTGTTGTTGTAAATGGTCTATTTAATTTTGCTGTGGTTCTGATTCTTTAAGTTCCCAAACTGATGCAACTTCTGCTATATTGCTTTTATACCTTAAATACCCTTTATTGGTACTGTTAACAAGAGCAGGCACAGGGTGGGGAACATTTATGTTGTTTGTTGGAGATATGAGCATGCCTTGTCTTTTTTTGTGTTGGGAGAAAAAACCCTATAGACTGAAGCTTATTCACTGCTAAAAAATAGAGGGTTCAGTTTCAAGGATTTGCATTATATTAATACAGTGTTACAGATTTTGGCAGGCTCTGTGGCAGGTTTTAGCCACCAGATGGTGCTGTTCCTTCAACAAGGAAATGTCCGTAAAGGTTTTTCTTCCATTAATAATTACCTCTAAGCTCTATTTTGTTGTGCTTCTTCCCTAGGAGGCCATATTGAGGTACAATGTTGCTTATTCCAAGAAGTGGGACTTCACAGCTCTTACTGACTTCTGTGAGAAGGTAAAACAAGTTGATTTAAAATAGGAAGAAAAGTAATATAAAGTGACTGCTTTGACTATATGTCTTAATGCTTTTGGCTTTATTTCCATTTTCAAGAGTAAATGTTTGCAGCTGGTAACTTCAGCTGAAACAATAATTATACTTTATAAACTGGCTTAATTTTAAGTTTTATACATGTAATGTCGGTGCTTCAGTAATACTAAGCTTTCTGAATTTAAGGTGAGAAATGCCCTTTTCCTGTTTTATGAAAACCAGATTTATTAAGAAATTGTATTAATATTTCCGGTGTAATGTTTTTTTTGTTTTAAAAAGTGTTGGTATTTTTTTCCTGTTTTGTAAAACTTTAATGCTATATTGCAGTGGTGTTTGAATAGACTGTGCTTTGCTGGTGTAGCAGGAAAATTTTGCTTTTTGGTGAGACGGTGAATTTAAACTGTAGAGCCTTTGAAAGATTGGGATGCGTTTTATGGCTTCAAGTATTAGGTATTAGTGCTTTCATGGGGAGGATGGAAAGGAGAAATGAATAGCAGGTTTCAGATGCAAGTTGGACTATTATTAATGTACGTCCTGACTGACAATCAGAAACTATGTTAATTAAAGCATAATGAAAGATTAAATGAGATGCAGTAGAAATTGTTTTATTTTTCTTCAACACTTGAGAAGTACTTCTAAAACACACGTGCTTGTTTTCTTGGGAGGGGCTTGCTAAGCTCTATTAAGATTCAGTGGAAACTAAATCTGAAGTGAATTTTGTTAGTTATATATGTAAATAGATGTCTGCTTAGGCCACGTGATCAGAGGGGCTGTTCTGTTCCCTCTGTTGCCTGTCTCCATTCCGTGTGGGACTGCTGTTTCACAGAACGAATTTTCTTTTGCATGCAGCACAGTATTATTGCTGCTGACAGAGGGCACCTATAAAAATCCCAGTGATATCACACTTACAAGCCCCAAGAGCTACTGTGCTCACCCCTCTTGCAGATTTAGGGCTCCCCCTCTTGTCTCTGGGGTCGCTGACGTGGCTCCATGGTAGAGGCTGTGGACATTTGGTCTCTGCTCCTATTGACTCCTGTGCCAAGCGAAATTAACTCGGCCTGTTCAGCTGTTCACTCACGTGTTACTGAAGTATACGTACTTAAATTAGAATGTTTTAAAGTATGAGTGCTATTCAGTTAAAAATCTGACTCAGGAACATACCAGATTTGCATCATATTGCTACAAGTGCAACTGAGCTTGTCCTCATGTGTTCACACTGTGCCTTTGGGATTTCGGAAACTCTGGGTGATGAGATTCAGAGATCATCAGCCAGAGAGCGTAAGTAATATCAGCTGTCTCCAGAGGAGAGAGAACAATAGGGAAATAAACTATGGATCAGGCATCAATCTTTCATGAGGATGAAAAGGAAATTTCTGTATCCTGGGAATGATGATTATTTGTGTGGTTTTCAGATGAAGGAAAGAGATCTGTTTTGTACCCAGATTTTAGACCGAGTTAAAAGAGTGTGCAGCAGTATTTTAAATAAGTATTTTAAATAAGAAACTGTGACGTGCTTGTGACACAGTCACTTCTTGTAGACCACAGGAGCAAAATCTTGCCCTGGCTTGCTTTGTTGAATGTATTGAGTTTAGTGAACAGGACATGTGGAGGGGATAGATTTTGCAGAGAAATGCTTGAGTCTTTTATATTATAAAGGGATGTGTGAACTTTCCGAGTTTTGTCAACTAACAAGGTATCTGCTTTCAATGATTGCTTGCAGTCTGCTTAAGTGGGCAGCTCTTGTGTGAAAGCTGACATCCTCTGTGGAAATGACCTAAATATACTGACTCTAGTGAGCTGTAGTGCTTTTGAATTTGTTGTATTTGGGAGTTAATGATTAAGGGCTTACCATTGGCCTGTGTATTTTCTTGTTTATCCTATGATTTTGAGGGTACAGAGGAACTGTTTCAGGTTTGCCCAGTCAAGGTTGAGGGGGTTGGTTAAAAGGAAAGCTGGCCTGAGTAATCAGCCCAAAGGGAGTGGCAGCAGCTCAGCAGAAGGAGAAGTGATCACAAATATATGTTAAAAGAAGAAGATTAAAACAGAGTCTGTGATTGTCAGATATGTATTTATATCATTGGGCACTATTGACTTTCAGTGCCTCTTAACCAAGGATTTTGTGGTCTGATTTAGAAGAGAGCTGTCCCCGTGAATCTAGTGGTGTCTGTTTTAAGGATTATTCAGATATTACTGCAATAGGTCCGTGTTTGGTTATAAGTTGCCATTTGTTATTTTATCTTCTGATTATGGACACAGCTCACCTCATCTGTTAATCTCTTGAATACTGTCACATGAGTCTTGCATCGGGTTTCCTATTTTAGGTAGTTCCTTGCAAGTTATACTATCAAAATATGTATTATTTTTAAACACTACTTTGTTAGATTCAAGTAAATTTTCTTATAATAAAAATAATTACCAGTTTCTCGGGCTTAGGTTTATTTTCCCTTAAGATTAAAACACTCTCAGCTTTCTAGCTAATCAGAAATAAATATCATGTATGTGAGCCAAGATTTTTTTCCAGAATGAAGTAGGTTGAAATTGAGTTTACAGTTTTATGACACAGAACAGCACAGACTACAAGTTCTGCAGTTTGGTCAAAGTGTTGTCAGAAGAGGGAGCCCTCACACTTTTCAAAATATTTTCTTGCATGACAGTTAATGTGTGGAAGTAAAATTCCTGTTTGTACAGTGAAGTAAATTTGGAAGTTTCAATTTTTTTCTGTTTCTTTTGAAAATTTCATAGAACTTGTACATAGAACATAGAACTTGTTCGTAGAACAATGTATGTAAAGATCTTGGTGGCTGTTTACTTCAGACATCTGACTGTTTTGCTGTTCTCTACAGAATTTCCACAGTGTTGTATTAATTTGTTTTGTCATCTGTCTGTTGATATTGGCACACATGCTTAGGATTTCTTTACGTTACTACTTAGTGGATGAAAGTTATTAGTACTAATATTTTTCTTTATATGTGCAGAATTCTTGTTGCTTGGAAGTCATCCTTGCATCTGTTTTTCCAGAACTTACTTAGAAGCCAGGAAAGAGTAACCAACAAGCAGAAAGGGAAATGTGAGGAAACCACTATGGATGGAGCTGTATTGGAATGCACAATGTGTTATAGATGAGCTTTATTTCTGGGCATGATGATGAGTTGGGTATTAATGACATGCTTTTGCTCAACAGTGCTATGGGCTGTAGTAGTTTTTACTTTTCTTTCTTCTGGATTAGCCATTCTGCTTCCAGGCAAAACCAAGTTATTTCTCTTTTTCCCAAGTGCATGAAATAAAAAGTCTAGTTAGGTCATTCAGGGCTTATGCCTTAGACTTATCTGTGACAAGAGCAACTTTATCTAAAGGGAAAAGTAGGGCCCTATCATTTAAGAGAATCACATGGTCTGCAGCTTTAGATTGGGCCTGCTTGTGCTGGACATGCTTTGTTTTTATTATATTGCTTTAAAGTCTCTTAGAGCTTAAGCATAATTCTTGTCAATGAACTCCTCCTCTTGTTGCTTGCATCTGTCCTGCCCTTTCAGGACCAGAGGAGTGTTTAAATCTGAAAATGGCATAGACCAAAGATTGAGTTTAGATAAATTTGTGTGACACAGGCAGTGGTTGTCTCTGAGCTTCTGCAAGTGGTCTGAAAAATGGATCATGATACACCTTGTAGATACAATACAGTGAATCCATAACTATATTTTATTTGTCTGGACTCTTTGAGCTTGATCATCTCCATGGAAAGTTTGGGAAATGGAGAAGGTACAGGGAGAGGAGTCAAGAGTGGTGTAAAGGTATGTAGTAGTTTCCATATGAGGAATGTCTAAATCAGTTAGGATCATTTCACCTTTTTGTCTTAGTTGAGGGACATGAGTAATGGGTATAACAGTGCTGTCCAAATGAAATGTAAGAGAGGGTGAAGAGGAAGTCACTGTCCAGTCTTCTAGTAGACCAGTTAAGGGACACCAGATGAGTGTTCCTAGCAGGTAAGGGTTTCAACACCAGACAAAAGTAGTTATTGAGATGCTGAATAGGAGTGGAACTCCTTGTCAGGGGAGCTGGAGGATGCTATGGCCTTACATGAGGTTTTGAAGGAATTTGGAGAAATTGCTGTTAGAAAGATCTCATTGACACCCACAAAGATATTTTGATGGATTCTGGGAATACCTGAAACTGATTACTGCAAATGAGGAAGTGCTGCTGATCACTTGTGTTTCTTGCTGTTAGACTTTTCTAGGAATCTTTTGTCAATGTGCTTTCATTGTACTATTGTTCTGTTGTACATGGAACTATTGTCCATTTTTACATCCCTATGGCTTGGCTGCATTGAAGCTGAGAGCTGAGACAAGTGGCCTTGTCATACAGGGTCTGTTGTTGCACAGTGTGCAATATGAGATTGACAGAAAGGTATGGCATCTATACAATAGACTTCTTTAAGAGGAAAAAATACTAAAGGTCATTGACATTTTAAATGCTTGAATCACTTAAGGCACTTACGCCTTTCAAAATTTGCTTTTCCAGGCTCTCTTTAAACCCTTGGTGCCTACTTGACTCAAGTAGGAATACTTAAGGGGGATTTGCTATCAGTATCTTTACAAAGCCACTCTCCACTGTGTAATACTCAGTTTCCAACTGTCAGATTTGCTTCTAGTGTAGAGAAAAGCATGTGTGTGTCTGCAGTGCTTGTGTATGGATGCCTTGTGGTCTTTTTGTCTTTTGGGAAAGCTGTTTGAAGCCAATCAGTCTATTTAATGGCCAGTAATTGCATATTTGCTGCTGATTCCCATGTAAATTCAGTATTCAGGAAATCCTTTTGTATTATGAAAGAAGCTGTATAACTTTTACCTTTGGATTTTTCTATGAGATTGAAAGAAAAATTATAATGATGTCTAAAAAGACCAGTCTCTTCCCTGTTTATACTTAATTACAGAGAAAAACCTTCAGCATGAGGGAAGAATGTACCAGAGTACTTTATCTGTGCCCCTCTTTCTCCTTTTCCAGTCAAGCGTGAATTCACTGGTTTTAAGCCTCAAAACTGACTGTTAGCAGTTGGGGTTTTTTTGTGGCTCAAATCTCATCTTATTCTAAAATCTGATAAAAAGCCATGTAGCAGGAAAACAAAGTCACTTGTTAAACTGAAGGAATATATTGCTATTTTTCTTCACCCTTTAAAAATAGTTGTCTTAGAATTACAGCTGTAATTAGAAAAGGAGTTCCATTTGTCACTTCTTTCCACTAAAACTTACATGATGGATGCTACTGGATGCTGGATCCTTTTAGAAGTCCAGAACAGCTGGGATGTGAGACTTTGTTACCATCTGCTTTTACATGCAAGTCTCTATCTGTAAGTTTTTAGAACTTCACTTAATGCCTTTTTGAAGTTTACCATAGATGTAGTTTAAAAATGCATAAACAAAGTAATAAGATAAATATGTAAAGAAATTAATTTATAAATACAACTTTTTCTATTTTCCACAAATACCACACATCCACATAATATATGTTTTGGTCTTCCAAAAGTCTGGTGTACTTTTCCTGCAAAATTGAAGTTAGCTATTGTACTAGAAATTTGTTTTTGTTTTCACAAATCCTTACCATTTTAATTTTGGCCTAGCAGTATTTATATGGCTATGTGCACACACTTTCTAAAATACCACTTTTTCTGCTGCAGGTGTTGTGTGCAGATTCCAGAATATAAGAGAATATTCTGAAAGTGGGGAGTGATGGAGCTTGTTACAATGAGTCTTGTTCCTGTTAGTCAATGCTTTACACTTAAGGATAATTAAAACAAATAGAAGAACGCTAATGTATTTCACTGAGACACGTAGCACAAGTGTGTTACTGATTGTGGTGCAAACCTGTAAAACCTGGGATAATATCTACAGAATGTGCTTAGTGCATTTTTTTGGCCAAAGTGTAGTTTCTCATTTAAATGCATGCTCCTACCTAGTACACTAGCACGTTTGGCCTGAACTTGTTACTTTCAGAAATGTCAGATACAAGTAACTGAGTTAAGATAGAGCATACTAAGAGATAGAGAACTGAGCAAAACAATCAGATGTGCAAATATTGGCAACTTGTCTGCTTCCTCTCTGAGAAGAATTGGTTGCATTTTGAGATAACTGAGTAAGATTAAGGACTGTCTTGTCGATGAAATACCCTACTTCAGTTGCAGAATTGCAAACAGCCACAGAACCACACATCCTTTGTGGGTGTATAGCCTTATCTTTAATAACCTCAAAATTAACTTGAGAAATTTTTCAAATTACTTGGGCAATTTTGGAAATTATGGTTCCAGTTTTTTTACCATTATTTCAAACTTCCATCTTAAAAAAAAGACTATAAATGCAACATCTGAAGATGATGCAAATGCAGTATAGTCTAGTTGGATTATGGTTGAGCTCTAGATTTTCATTCATTTGAAAAAGACCAAACATGAAACACTACTGCAGTTCAGTATGTGCATATCTTGGGAAATCTTTATGTTCTAATAAGGCTTCACCCCACTCCTGCCTCCTTGTAGGTCTTATGAGCCATGTCAGTCTTTCCTGTTTGTTTTTTTGTTTGAATGACCTGCTTGAAAAAGTGATTGCTGTAATCAGTGAAACTGGAATAGAAGGAATTTTGAAGTACCAAATTGTTCTGGTGACTGGGTTTTTGATAAATCATTTTTATAATTGTCTGGACAGTACTAACAGAAGTGAGCATTGTATAGACATGTCAGCACTACAAATGTAGGCTTTTAAGCAAGAAACAGAATGTCCCAAGGCTGAAAATAGCCTATCCATCGCTCCTTGTTGGATTTTACTTTAATCCAGATGTTTTCAAGCAATTTTCATTACATCAGATTACCTTTTTAAAATCTAAACTGAAAGGGTCTTTTGAGTGTGCCGTGAAGGGTTTTCTTTTCACAGCAGCAGAAAGGAGTTTATTCCCGTATTGAACAAAAGGTGAGGCTTTTCTGTGGTGAGGGGAATATGCATCTTGTACACATTCAAAACATTAGAAACTAAGCATTGTAAAGGAGAAAGAGCATTGAATTACAGGCTTATTCTTAGTTTTCTGTACTTTCTTGACAGAACAGTTGAGTATTTTTTAAGTGGTGTTTTGTAAGCACTGTCACAATGACTGTTGAGTTGGAATTACCAGGGAAGGGATATCTGCACATAGCAGGTGCACAGATATAATTGTCCTGTGTCCCAAGTGCCTGTGGATACTTAATGCTTTAATAAAGATCTATGTAAAGACACATTCTGAGCATCTCTTTCATAGTTTCTCACTGCATTGAGAACATTCCTGTTTGAAAACAAAAATAAAAAACCCTAATAAATATAAAAGTTCTGAGTTTAAAGGCTGCCTTCTTATATTTGCTTTGTTTTGTTTTGGGGTCAGAGTACTGTTGAATAGATTGCTTTACTTCCATTGGATTATGTGTAAGTCATCATTTCTCTGTGCTTATCTATGTATCCCAAATGACTAAGAGAAGCTTGTTTTGGTTGTGGGGGGGCTTTCGTTAGCTGCTTTGTGCTTCTGGATTTTTAAAAAATTTTATTTATAATGTATTGAGCAATTAGAATAAAAAAGCCCCACAAAACAAACCCTAATGGTCAAAGCTTTGAAGAGAAATGCTCACTGAAAAGATGTGCATGTAGGTAGGAAAGTGATAAAGAGGCACTGTTAGGATGACTATGAAGTATATATGAAGTGGATTGCTACTATATTCCTGGGTTTTTTCTCCTTCCTTTTCATCTGAAAAAGCTGAATTTGCTTACATTGCTTCCTTGGAGAGTTTGTTACTGCTGCCATGCATTCTTTAAAGAGCAGGTTTACAAAGGTGGCAAGGTGTGTACCCTCAGGATGGTCTGAGGGTCTTTTTTGGCCAATATAATAGTAATTACTGGATATTTTTCTTTAATCATTGGTCATTCTGAGCCTATGTAATACTGACAGTCATGCAAAAAATGGTCTATAGATTTGTTAAAATCTGCAATGGTATTGTGTTATCTGTGTACCTTTTTTTTTTGGCGTGTTAAAGAAAATACAGTTTTCATAAGGGTAACAGCTCTGTTGTCTCATGAAGCTTTTCGTGCCAAGGTTTCAAAAGTGGTTGCAAAACATATTTAGTATCTGATGGCTTTCAAATGCTTCTACACTTCTTGTTTTTTAAAAATGTTTTTTAAATCATAGCAGTAGTAAATATTTTCTCTTTATCACTGCATTCAGAGAGATAAAAGTTTTGAATCAGCCTGGAAATAGATCACTTTTGTAACTTGTATCAGGCAGGTGAAAGCTACTTTATTTTTCCCTCATGTTACTGCTCTGCTGTGGAGACACGGTCATTGTCCTCTCCACTGCTCTACTTTCCAAGAATAACTTGAAAGTAGCTAGAAAGTAGTATTTGACTTTTCATCCCAGGACTCTGCCACTGCTTTGGAAATGGTTGTGATGCTTCTGCCCATGATAGAATCACTGCAAGAGCATGCAGGTAGAAGTTATTGGTGGCCTGAAGGGTAGTGAAAACGACTGAGGTTAGATTTCTAGTTCCTTGGAAGTATAAAAGGGGCTTCTGAAACCATTAAGAGGAGATTGAAAAATAATCACACATTCTTCTCTAAGATTTTATTTAGAATGCTTAAAAGCTTTGAGAACAAAGCAGCAGTTGTTAAGGATGATACACCTGAGAGATTATTCCAGGGTTGGATTGGCAGAAGACATGAATGAGTCTTTGGGGGGGGAAAAAATTAAACAAAACCAAATTAATCTCTGCCTTGTAAGCTGTCTTCTTTTTTCCTTTTGAAGTGTCAGTCTGTGGTTTTGATAAATGTCAGAAGCATCCTTGTTCTCAAATAAAATTCTTGTCTGCATAATCCAGTGTTACGGTTTCTTTCTTCTTTCCTCCAAAGATTACTTTGTCCTTCCTTTTGTTTCTAATCAGACAAGTGCTCAATAAATGGGATGGATTTGACAGCTAAGTGTGTTTCCTACTGAATTAGTTTTGTAAGGGAACCAGAGGAGGCAGATGAGAGTGTTCTTTCCTGCAGTTTTGGAAGTTCATTGATGTAATAAAATGGAAACTAGAATGCACACAAACACACCACATCCCCCGCCCCGTGTTTCTTCTGTGTTTCAGTCTTGTTAATATGTACAGTATTTGACATTAGGATGAGTCTGTTTTACAGAGGCATATGAGTTACTGGGCTGCAGCCTGGTGTCTCTGTCTGGCTTTGAGTACGCTGATAGTTCTCAGACAACGTCTTTAAGTAGAGTTGATCTCTCTGTTCAGAAGAAAAGGCTTTGTAGTACTACTTAGTGAAGCTTGTTTTGGGGGTGTAATTCGAATAGATTAGCTTTTAAAGTCACCCAGTAAGAACTTGTGTGGGCCTTTTTGTTGTTTGTGTGTTTGTTTGTTTGTTTAGTTGTTGTTCCCCAGCTGTTCCAAATGACGGATTGAGAAAGTCTGCTTTTAAGATTCTGTAATGTTTAAAGACACTTACGACAAGGATTAGAGGAAGAAAGGGAGAACAGATTGCCGGCCTGAGGTTGGTTACTTTCAGGTAGAAGACTTCAATGTCATAAACAGTGAGTTCATTGTTTTATTGGCACTGGGGAGTTCTAGTCACGGATTTAAACTTCACCATGTTTAAGTATTAAACAGTATGCAAAAAGCATGGGACTTCTGGATGAGACAGGAGAACAAGTAAGTATAGGCTACTCTGGAAGGAAGAGAAAATGAAAACAGCTCCTGCAATAAAGGAGCAGCCACTTGTTGTGATTGTTTGAGCACACGCAGGTGTTAAAGTGTCTCAAAATCATAAAACCATTTAGGTTGGTAAGGACCCTAAAGTTCATAGAATCCAACCATTAACCCAGCACTGCCAAGTCTACCACTAAACCAGGTCCCTAAACACCACTTCCACACATTTTTAAAATACCTCCAAGGATGGTGTTTTCAGCTTTGAAATATTTAATGTGTCTCAAAATACCCTATAAAATATAAAGAGATATTTTATTTGAGACAAATTGAAGGTAACAAAGAAGGAAAAAGAAAACAACTATTCCTGAAATTAGGAGAATGAACCTACTGTAAATGGAGCACATACAAGTTATTTGGCTTGTCTAATTACTTAGTTCAGCATGATCACCTCTAACCATATGATCTCTGACATTAAAATCATTATGAAACTTGTTACTGGAAAGGCAGTTCAGTAGTAACTGTAGATGGTTCAGAGCACTGGCAGCGTGAGGCATTATGGCAGCTGTGAAGGAAAAAGTCAGAAGGTCAAAATCCATTAGAATTAGGAAATAAGAGACATAGTCTGAAGGAAGCACTCTGGTTTTTCCCTTCATCCTTAAGAACATGATTCAATTGGTCCTTGTCCTGCCACAAAAATTAATATGGGGATATAAAACCAAACAAATTGAAAGCATTAAGCCATTGCTGTCTTAGCATGCTGGCTGCCTGTTGGCATGATGGCTGTGCCTTCCCACGTGATAGATGGAGCTGTCCATATTTGTGTACCCTGTGTGCAGTTTGTTTGCTTTGATGAGCTGTCACATTTAGATTTAAACTCTCCACCATCACTATCACCCCGTGCTACCTCAGATCCTTCTTATTAGGCCTGTCAGGCAAATTCGTCCGCTGCATTTTGGAGGACTGGTTTATAGTGACAAGAGGCCATTACTTACAGCCGTGTTTAGTCAGGCCTCTTTGCTGCAGGATAAATGTTCATTTTGCTAAATTGCAATGCAGGTTCGGCCAAGAGCTCGTACCTCTGCTACGGCTCGCTGAGCCATTTGCATCTTAGGAATTGGAGCCCTAAGTCCTGTTCATTAATCAGTCACTCCAGTGAAAATAGTGATGGGATTGCCAAATTATTTCTTTGGTAAAAAGCAAGTCATGCTTTGCAACTCTGACTCCATATGCTTTTCCCTCAGGGTATAACTCCTGCGTGTATTTAATTCCTACATATTTTGCATGATTGGAGCACTGAATAAAGTCAACACTTTATTTATGTTTTTGTTTCAAATACCAAATGAAGCTGTGAAGGACAATAGTACATAATAAGGAAAGGAGAAACTGATCAATTGTTTAAAACCAAAATTACTACGGTACTTAAATGTATTTTCCTTTATCAAAACTTGTTGACAACCATTTCATATTTTAGAATTCCTTAAGTTCTAAACCAAATGTTAATTCCTTTAAAAATGGAAACTCAGTCCTTTCTCTTACTGTTTGCAGAGTTGTAGCCTTGAAAAGGTTGTACACAATTAAAAGCACGTTAGTGAATTCATGCAGACATTCCTGTACTAGTGCAGATTTACTTCCAAGTCAGGTGTTTGTTTTAACAACTTCATTCTGACTAGAACATTCCTGCTTTCTCAGTGAGAAGAGTTGCAACTGATATCTGCCTTTGTAGCCCATTGATAAGGGTCATGACTGGTTCTTTCTCGCTTACCACCCACTCTGCACACATCTAATTATTCATGACTTTTTGGTAGGCTGCTTTGACTTATTACTGCATAGGAAGACTACCCCCACCCCCAGGTTATTTTTCTGTAGAATCAGCAAGATGAAGGATCTCAGGAAATTGTCAGATGAACATGGGAACTGATGAAATGTGGGATGTGTGTGTGTTTTTGAGCAGATAGAATGAACACATCCCTCTTTCAGTGGCATCAAATATGTAGAATGTGTAATGTCACTCTAAATACACTGGATTTTACATCAGTACAAGTCACAGCTTCCTGAGGAGAGTTTCCTTCTAAATAAATCTTCCCTGAGTTCTGTGACCAGGTGTTCTCTGTGCTGATACTAGGTTCTCCAGGTTGGCATTTGCATTGTGGGATGTCTGCCAGATGTTGCTGTGTTGTCAGCACTCCCTGTCCTGGAATCCTTTCCATGACTGAGTGTTCTTTTTTTGCTGCTTTCAAAGCCTGAAAAGACTGCCACAGGTAACACCAGGCTCTGTGTTGCACTTGGCATAGCTGAGAATACACAGTGACAGTGGTGGGTGTACAAAGCTGCACCTGTGATGGTCAAAAGAGGCTATGAGGGCCAAGCAGCCAGGGATTTGCAGGTGTTCTTTTTCACAGAAACCTCAAAGGAATATTACCTGTACAGGAAGAGTCTGTGAGCAGACAGGGTAAGCTTTAGTTACATGGGTGTGGCCATTTGATAGAGAACCAGTGCTGAGTTAGGAGTTTCTTGACAAGGTCTGTGAAGTCACAGTGATCATATTTTTGAAGTAGTGGGGTCTTCATGGCACCCAATACTTTTTAAAGAATCCACTTCATTTACATGTAAGAATAATCAGAAGTCAATGAGAACACTTCTAGGCAGTAACGGCTCCAAATTTTGAGGTTTTTCTTTAGTGAAGGTCTAACAAAAGTCTTGCATAGAAATACTGTAGAAAAGAAAGCATACTCTGGTACATCATTAGAAAGGGAAGAAGAAGGAAAAGTAGGATTTCAGAGTTGAAGAAGTGTCCTTTATAGTTAAGTATTCTGCATCAGAGCTGAGCTGTGCAATTGCTGGCCTGCCTCTGTTTTGGGAAGAAATTGTCTCATACTATTATTATGTTGTTTTCAAAGAAGCATAAAGAAAAGGTTGAAGTCTTGACAGCTGTGACAAAGTCCGGTGCCATAATGTGTCACCAGATAAGTGATACTGTATAGTCTGTGGCAGTCAGCAAAGCATAGCAGCCACTATTTATATGTCAACTTTAAAAGAGAGGAAGTGTTACCCGAAGGGAAGAGAATATCAGAATTTGACAGCCTGGTAGACATCTGAGGTTAAATGTCAGTTTTTGAATAGCTATAACTTACGTATTCATTTTATGGGTTGAGATCTGAAATTCCAGACTTTAAACGCTCACTTTGTTACTTTATGGCACTTAAAAACATTGTGCCTAAGAACAGAGCAAAGTTTCCTTCTGGAGCAGATGTTAAAGGTTAGGTCATAGTTTTCAGTGTTTGACTTATCCTGTAGGTGCATAAGCAGCCAGCAACAGGAGAGATGCATGTTGCTCATTTCCTATCTTAAAAATAAATTTACTTTCAGAAGTAATTTGTGTATTACTTGGATTCCTCTTTATGTCAAATGATTTTCATGTTTCCTGGGCTTGCTGTTCTTTGTAAGTTCTTGTTTCATTTTAAAACTTTAAATTTAACCTTCATTTTTCTGGCGCCACAAGCAGTGTACATAATGCATAGAAACTAATGGTGTAGGTCTTGGCATTGTTGTATTTCCCCCCTTCTCCCAAATAGAAGTTGTTTGTGCTTTGAGCATTTGTTTTTGTTTTGGTTTTTAACTTCCTGAGTACTCTTATCCCTTTATATTACTTGGAGCAGGAGACAACAGAGCCAAGATATTTCTATAGTTATTTTAATGATCTCAGAAGAACAGAAGTTGTTAGCCTTCAAACAATATTTTATGAGGAACAGTGTGTCTTGAGTCAGAGGCACCGTATTTTCTTCTTCTCAAGAGAATTCCCAGTGTCTTTTTTATATTCTGAAGTCTATGTGAAACTTTCCATTGAAATGTGAATTACAAAGCCCTGATAATATGACTAAAAAGATCTCTTCCTGTGATTTCACAATTAGTCTTAAGTGTTGCAGAGACTAAAGCTGCTAATACCTCCGTGATGTTTCATCCATTCTGTCTGCAGCTGATTTCGTGCAAAATTGGTAACAAATCAATTTTTAAAGTGTTACTTGAAAAATAATATTCTATAGTTTTAAAGCCACCATTTCAGAATTTTAAGGATTTTAGTCTAGAAGGCAGTAGAAAGTAGTGGTCTCAAATACAGATTCCCTGGATGCAGGGGAAGGAGGGAGGCAGACAACTGAGCTGTGACCTTTGTCTTCTGTTCTCCAGCTGTAGTGCAAATTGTGTGTTCTCTTCTCTCTGCTTTTTGCCTTGAATGCAGCATGCAAATGTAACAGCCAGTCACATCTGATGCCTGCATCCACAGATAACGGGAAAAACTTCCACAGCACCGGAATGTGCTTTTCTCTACATCTCCCTTCAGCCTGTTTGCTCAGCAGAGTGTGAGAATTTTGAGTCTTTTGTGCTGCTTCACATATTGCAGCTTTGCTGCTTTATGTTGCATTTCTTTTTATAACCTCCTATCCTAGCTTTTCGTAGAAGAGCGTTGCCCACCATAAAGAACTTCCTGCATCTTTGAAAAATAGGTGTGTGATACGTGAATAGGTGTGTGGGTGGGTTCATCTAACCCCTGGTTGCGGGTTGTTGAGCTCAGAACTGGCAGTTGCAACTAGAGGGGAGATCCTGGACTTGCTCTGAATATGTTGGCTTGATAGGCTTTGGCAGCCAAACACGTCAACAGTGAGCCAGACAGCATCGGGGGGGAACTGACAACAGGACAAGAAGGGTTTAATGTGACTTGTTCTTGGGTATAAAAGCTTTGAGAAGCCTTGTGAAACACTGGTGTGCCCATTTGTTTTCAGTGTTGTCAATTCTGGTCTCCCCTTCTCAGAAAGTATGTTAGAAGAGAGGGAGAAACAGCTGGAATAGTCGTAGTATCAGCTGTCCTACAGGAGGAGACTGAAAAGATTGCGGCTTCAGCACGTGGGACCTGGCAGGCTGCACCCATTATGTAACAGTGGCTGTGATTCTTGAGGGAACATGGTGGGGATGGATAGCAGAAAATGCCCAGGATTGCATCCTGTTGCATAGGATTTCGTGTTGCTGCTGCAGAGGCCCACTGATCTGAGCCAGGAGTGCATTTTCTCTGTCCTTAGTAGGAGGAAGTCACAGGTACTTGTCTTGGACTATGACCTGAATATGAAATTCAAGTAAATCGTTCCAGTACTTCTGTGGTTAGGTCGTGATTTTTCAGTTGAAAATTTGGTTCATTGCCTTGGAGAGAGTAAAATGATAACTTATTCAAGCTTCCTTCAAAGGGCATTTGGTGACATGTTTTCTCAACTGCAACTTTTGAGACTTGTTTCTGTATCTCAGTCAGTGCATTATTGCAAGGTAAATTCAGTAAGGCGCTACTGTGAAAATGTTACAGATTTGGCATGAAGCTAAGAGGACCTGGTTTTTTCTCGTTTCTTTTGCATGGGTCCTGTTTTCACAAACTTTTCATTCAATTATTATTTCTGAGGTAAAAAGCTTTTTTTTTCTTCTTTCTTTTTACCAGGTTCTTGAAGATGCAGAGGCTCAACATCTGTTCCAGTCCATTCTTCCTGATATGGTCAAGCTGGCACTCTGTCTCCCTCGTATCTGCACCCAGGTAAGCAAACACAGCTGGCAAGTGCTCTGTGACACACCACTTCTCTGCAAACTGCAGCTGATGGCTAGGGTCAACACATCAGGGTCGTGTTATGTTCTTAATAAAAGGTATAATTTTTGTGTTGAATGCAGATGAGACCTAGAGAGCAGAATGGATAATACACATCTGGGATTATGTAATAGCATGTAAAAAGAAAGTAAATCTCACCGTCACAGTTTTAGCCTGAACTTCAGTAACGCTTTCCTTTCTATATGCTGAAGTTGTTTCTTGCATTTGTTAAATGAAATGACCATGCAACATTTCAGGTTGTACAATCACACTTAGAAACTGGAACAATTGAATAATCCGAAACCATCTAATTTTTTATTTTAGAATTTTTTAAATCTTAGAAGTAGTATTTTCATAAAGCTTTCATTTACTTGGGAACATACTTTATTCTGTTTAGAGCATATAGTACTTGTACACGTACAAACCTTAACTAATTCTATATTAATGCTATGGGAGTTAGTTCTGTAAGGAGTAAAGCTGGTAAGAGTAGGGCTCCTCAAGTGAGGATGTATGGTAGCTAACATATTAGCACGGTAACAACAATTTGTAAACTCCTCTGTTACCATTTTCCAAATTGATTCTGTTGGGAGTCAGCAGGGAAAATCTCTCACTAGTTTGTTATGCTGCAGGGGTCCAGAAGTAGATACATAATTTCAAGCTATGAATATTTCTTATATTTTTCTTGCTGGTAACTCGATGAGGGAACTTGTTTAAGAATGCTATGAAGTTTCTGAACACAAAGTCAAGCACAAGACTTGCAAGTGCATGCAGTAATGCCTTTTATAAAGATCATGTACTGTTAGGCAATGTAAATTGTGAAAATCTCTGTCAGACTCATTTTTTTGGTTAAAGATAAATTTGTTCCAATATAAGACTATCCAAAATATTCTATTTTTATAGGTTTGTAGAACTTTAATTAGAGTGAGCTTCTCAGGCTTTTTTCCCCCTCTAGCTGTGTGACTTCGGACATCATAATATAGCTTGTTAATTAAATAGCCAGAAGACAGAATGAGATTCAGTGAATGTGAATGTAGTAGATAGAAGAATGAAAGAAAGCTTGTTTGTTTTCTGGAGTAAACAGGGCTGTGTATTCAACAGTCTAAATCAACAGCAGCTTCTGTATTCACAACTAGAAGGATGAAAATGTAGCTGCACTACAGCTAGGCTAATGATGATGGCTGAGAATTTTGGAAGGAGGTGAAAACTGTGTTCTCTTTCTCCTGTCAAGTGGGTTCATTGTAATTGTTATTGGACTCCTTAGCAGTCAGAATGATATTCCCCCGCCATGCTCCATATTATCATGTAATTAAAAGAATAAATAAAATACCGTGAATGTTATGAGCCAAAGCTCCAAATCAGAAGGCTAATGGCTGATAAAATCAAAGATGTGTAATGGTTCAAGTTGGGGAGTTTTTCGTTCCCTCTGCCCCTTTATTTCTTGTTATATTAAGGAAACTCTGACCAGAGTAAAATAAAACTTCAAACTGAAGACCAAAGTGAAGCTGAGCTTTTTGTTCATTCTGATTATAAAATAATGGATAATTATACACTTTCTACAAATACCATCAGTGTTACTTCTTCAAGTAGGATGGCAAAAAAATTCAAAGCGAGCCATCGGGTTATGATCTGTGGCATGACTTCCTTGTTTCTTTGTAGGGTTTAAAGCATGGTTATTGTAGCTGAAAGCGTTCCCTAAGGGTTCTTAACTATGCAGCGATTGAAAGTGGATTTTTATTTCAGTTTTTAGCATTGCCCAGGATTTAAAACATCCCATCTATTTTTTTCCCTCTCCATTCCCGATGGTTTTGTTTGATAAGTTGTGTTTTCCTGATCTGTCTTTTTATTATTGATTAGAAATCTGCAGTTTGCCAGGCAAGCCCTTTCTGAATTGTCTTGAATAAACCGTTCTTGACTTTAACGGTGCTGCTGATTAAAGGCTTTACCAATAGCTTAAATTACTCTTGCTCTAATATAACAAATGTAATTTTGTGCTTCTGTTTTTTCTTTCAAAAAGGGTAAGCTAATTACTCTTCTCTCTCCTTCCCTCCTTTCTCCCCTGCCCCTTCCTCCCCCTCACTTCTTTTGTTGGTAGCCAATACCTCTGCTGAAACAAAAGATGAATCACTCCATCACAATGTCACAGGAACAGATCGCCAGCTTTCTGGCCAATGCTTTCTTCTGTACTTTTCCACGTCGCAATGCGAAGATGAAGTCTGAGTATTCCAGTTATCCAGACATTAACTTCAACAGGTATGGCACTCAGCAGTAAATGAACCTGATAACCCTGCCATGAAAATATTGTTGTCGTTTAGGGGAGAAACTCGTTTGTTTCTGTCACTAAATTCACTAGTTTGCTTTTTGTCTTTTTTCCTATTACCTCTAAGGGACAAGAAAACTTTGCATCTGTGTAAGAAAGGATCTTGTGCACAGGAAAATATGATTAATATTCCAAATTTTTTTTTTGTGCATGAGCATGCACAGACATACTCTTGCTCTGGCATAATTAGATTGATACAATCCCCTGCCTCCTCATAAGCCAATCATCTGCAAATGGTATATTTTAGTTGTGCTTCAAGTGTTCTGTGTATTTAAATTAGAGATCGGTGTTTCTCCAGCCGTGTTTCTGTTGTCTCCTGTGTCATCAGTGGTGATCCGCACATTAAATCAGATCAATAGGACTTCTTTCTTCAGCATCCATACCATTATTTTAAGGCAGTTGTAGAGCTGCACATTAAAATTAACCTTTCCTCTTTGCTACAAGTTAGCCTTAGAAGGCCACAAGAAGAATTTACTTAAAAATACTCTGATTTCTAAGCAACCATTTATTTGTTTTCTTAGTGCTGACTTACAAACAGATTTGATTAGAAATTTTTCTTCACATCTTTTTTATAATTTAAATATGCTTATTTCAATTTTAAATGAAGGAAGTAGATGGAGACATTTTTTGCTGCAGAATATTATGTTTCACATGGACTTGTAGATTAGAAATACCAGTTCATTGTTTCTTAGCACTTCCATTCAAGTCTGTGTAGATGAACCTTAAGTTTATTAGGCTGGAGCTTGGATAGATTATTGATCTAGAGTTTTTCTTATTCCTCACTGTTAACAGATGTAGTGTGTGTGCTCTGACAGCTGAGATGAAGTATAAAAACAGTGTTGCCTGTGATCCAGCACACTTGGGTGCGTGTATTATGAGAGCTGTATTAGACTAGAACTTCCCAGAATAAATTGTCAGGTATGCCAATATATACTAACAATGGTTTTGGTGGCTGCTGCCTTTAAGGGCTATCACAGATTTACCCCTGTTGTGTATTTCAGAAGAGAGACTAGGGTCACTGTCTTGGTGCTCATCCGAAGCGTGCAGTGGGTTACGGAACAGAAGTGTGGGTGGGCATTATTATGCCACACAAATCAGGGTACTTTTGTACCAGTGGTTCCTAAGAACAAATAAATGAAAAGTACCATTGTTGCATTAAAAATATTGATGTTCAGAGCAGTGAAGGAGGACAGTGAAAGGTCTGGAAGGAGTTCTGTTTGACTGCACACTTCTAGCTGTGTTTTGTGGTATTTTTAAAGGACTTTAAGCTACTGGTTTTTTGTTGCAACTTAATACATTTTATAAACCAAGCAGTTAAATTTTGCAAGTTGGATCATTTCTTACCAACTACAGAATAAAATGCTGTTAAATAACTGGAGTAAATTCATATTCTCCTCTATGAATACTGCAGAGCAATGTAAGGGGACAGTGGTACAGTGCACTACTTGTGGCTGACTCAGGACATAATATTGCAAACTACTTCTAAATAGAAAGTTCTTGGCAAATTATTAGGTAAATATTTTCCTGCCATGGACTCAAAGGGTGACCAGCATAAAGTATTAAGCATTCAGAATTTTCTGCTCTGTTTGGTCGGTCCAACATTGTTTTCTGACTTGGCTGCCTGGTGCTATCATAGTAAGGTCCAACAATTTTATTTAGAACGGGAATAGAGCAGACAACCTTCAAGCCTTCCTTTTACATTATGAATGAGGCAATGCTCAGCTTCTAGTCACATAGGGTAGAAAGCTGTTTCTATTTGTGCAAGAACAACAATATTGGTGCCAAACTGGAGAAAAGAAGGGAAGCTAATGTCCTCTGGTTAGTAAGGATTAAAAGTGGCTCTTCCTCAGTGTTTGCCAATTTATGCATTTATTAGATAAGTACAGTTTCCTTTCCCAGTCCTTTTTTTTACTTAACCATTTGTTACAGCAAATCCACACCCCTACACCCCCTGTATTTTGAATTTGATAACAAGCTGAGTAGTGAAGTAGAGTACAAGGTGTGACAGGCAGTGGATAAAATTTGAGGGAATGTGTCAGTGAGAGTGGAATTAGTAGGGATAAAAGCAGAAGGAAGAGTTGTGGAGAGCGTACTACAAGACTGTACAGTTTTCTGCTACTGTATATAACCTGGCTTAGTTAAAATCTAAAATAAGGGGGGAGAAGGAGGATAGATAGTATCTTATGTATTTTTTCTTCCTGTCAACCCTGTGTTTTCCTGCCCTGCAAAGTTACTTCTTTGGTAGCAAGGACAGAGTAAACTGTCATGTTTTCAGCTGTTGTTTCAGACTTGTAAAGATGACAAGGTTTGGTTCACTGTGGTGTGTATTTTCAGCTTTTTAAAAAAAGCTTTTTGGGAAGCTGGATGTACTCAAAAGGCAGTAGGCAATGACTGAAGTTAAAATATTTGTGACTTCTTTTTCCTGTTTATAAAAATGTTTTGATGTAAAGGCTTTGGAGGCTGCTGCTCTGCTCTGTCTGCTTAGGGATGGGCACAGCAGATTGTTCACACAGCTACCTTTTGTCCCCACTGTATTATGGTCTGTAGCTTTTTTCAGACTTAGTTCTTTGCTCAGCATTAATTCATCTGCTACATGACTGTGAATAAATGACTTTGTTCTTTAGGTATCAAAAAATAATCTGCTGTTGTTCCCTAACAAAGCCAAATTACTGAGTGCATGGGTGCTAACATTTGAGGGTTTTTTCTTTAGCAAAGGTGGCATTCCTTGATTGCTTTATCCATGTCCTCTCTACATTCATATAAAAGGCTCCGACTCCTCCCCTCAAATCTGTGAGACTGAAAAACTGAAATTTGTGACTTGGATTGGAAATGAGGAGAAAAACACACTAGTTAAGATGTATTTCTTTTATGGAATATATAATATATGAAAGGAAATGGGAAACTGTATGGTACATTTATGCAGAAGAATTGAAATCTAATTTACCAGTAATGCAATTATCTCTCCATAAACAACATCAGTTTCACAACACTAATGAATATTCCCTGGGGAATAAATGATCTAATGACTTTGAGAGAACTTGGTTTGGACTGAGATGTATTGCTCCTCTGATAAGTGGTTCTAGATTTTCTAAGTTAAAGGACACTGATCCTACAAAACTCATTCTGTTATGTCTACTTTGGGCATGTGAACTAATTAGCCTTGGATGGATTATTTTAAGTCGAGTATAATTTTCTGTAAAAAAATTTAAATCGACATTTGTGTTTGGTAAATGTGGAAATACTCTTAAAATAGGCAACTTCAATAGGACACTATTTTTATGAATCTGGCATAATTACTTTGCTGTAGTGATTAAAACAGTACTGAATCTGAATGTTTTTAGCTTAGTAAATGTAGTGATGTAGTCCGGAACTTAGCTGTACCATGCTGTTGGTTGTCCTTTGTTTTAGATCCCCAGGGTAAAACATTTTACCCTGCTGTTCCCTGGTGTTGAGCACGTGGGAGTTAGTATCTTATCATTTCATCAAGGTCAGATATCAACCTGATGTATTTTGAGACTCATAAATCACCAAAACCTTTTGTTAAAACAGATTTATAATGCTCCAGGTTACTTGCCACAATAAACAGAACTAAAAAATGAAAAGCGCAGAGAAGAGAGATATGAGGATATGGGAGTGTCTGCAATGAAAGATAGTTT
Source organism: Pachycephala philippinensis (assembly GCA_013397055.1). Taxonomy (NCBI): domain Eukaryota; kingdom Metazoa; phylum Chordata; class Aves; order Passeriformes; genus Pachycephala; species Pachycephala philippinensis. Next base: position 206,019 of record VWZT01007446.1, on the reverse strand, counting down.
TTTACATCTAGATTTCCCAACAAAATTACATTGCTCAAGTTTTTTGTTTACACACATTTTAAAAGTCATTATTTAATCTAGAGTTGAAGTTCTAATATAACGTAAGGTTGTTGAATAGTGCAGTGTTCTTAAATAACTTCTCAGATGACAACAGCTTGTACCTATGGAACATCACAGTAAATAAGAAATTGCCCATGAGGTTGAAATATTGAATGCTTTGTTTCTCTCCTACTCAATATGAAGGAAATTAGAAAACTCTAAAATTACATCCTTTACAAGCAGAGAGAAGGAAGGCAGTTTTACTACAGAAAGAATTCATGTTGAGTGGAAGAGGCACACACCAGGCACCAGAAAAGCAGAACTGAGGTTGCTGTGCCTGACTTGTGTAAGGTTGTGCTCTGTTTTCCTATTGGGAAGTGCAAGATGTGGACAGTGGCATTTCCTTTTGTGTTGTCAGAGGGATGGGTGATTTGCCTGCCTTTCATCTCTCTGGAAGGAATTTCTTACTTGATTATTCTGCTTTTAATTTCCATTAAGTCCAAATTTCATAAAGTGAAGTTGTGATCTTCTGAATAGTTTTCCTTCTAATTCTCACTTAAAGTATTTTCCATGACTGCAGGACTTTCTAGTAAAGATTTATATTTTATATTAGATGTAAGAATGGCCCATTTTAAATTTACTAAGGTTTCCTCATCTTGCATTATCTAATTGATGTTTAAGTATTTAAAGCTGTCTAGGGCAGTGGTCTGCAAACTTTTTTGATCACACATACCTATCAGTAAAACATTTTTGAGCATGCACCCCCAATGTATTCATATTTATTTAGTTAGGAATTACATATGTGTGCTACTTTACCAATATATTGCATTATAAGACATGCAAAAGAATTTAGAAAGGATGAGATAAAGATGAAATAAACACTACTTAAAAATGTTTTTTATGTAATGAATGAGACGAAAATATATTCTTCCTGCAGCCTAGTGGATTGTCTTGCACACCCCCTGGGGTACTTTGGAGACCAGAGTGGGTCTGGGGTATTGCTGTTCACAAAATACAGCTATGGAAGCAGGATTGAAACATTGTGTAGTTTGTTTCCCTTGGCAAGGGAAGCATAAATTATAGCAATGAAACACTTGTTGCAGCTCCATTCTTCGTAAAAAGTCCGTGACTGGTGCTATCGCCTGTCTTTTTCGCTCAAGTGAAGCTTTAGTGATTTAAAATTCCATTTAAAAAGGCAAATATATGTTTCTGTGTGGGAGGAACCCTACCCAATAAGTAATCAACCAAAACAGCTTTCTCAGAAAATACTTGAAGCAAAGGATATGGGGAATTAAGGTAATTCCAGTTATTCCTATATGGTAACCAGGTTTGCTTTCATATATTTAGAGAATGAAATTGTTGTCTGTCCCATGCAATTGTGTGATAAGCACACATAGCTATAGACACATTCCAGATCTTACACGGTGGGCTCCTCTCTCTCTGTGCACATTAATGCACACAGCTTTCCTTGGCCTTAGACACACCACTGTCTATAGGCAGTCCTTAATGTGTGTCTGGCTAAGGTTGCCTTGAGCCAAATTGAATAAAAAATGTCAAATCATACTGAGAGAGAATCCTTTTGAAACAGTGCTTTGATTAGCTGTGCTTAGTATTGGAAGTCAGAGCTTAAAAAATACTTCATTAGAAATATGATACTGGTTTTGAAAAAGAGAGAGTTTATATTTCTCTTTTGTTCCTGGAACTCCACTTTGTTTTTTGGGATTTTTTTTATTCCAAGAGGTTGGGAATTGCAGGAGAAAGATGAAAGAGATGCCTCTTATGTGCTCCCCAGTGCAACTAATGCAATCCTAAATGATGAGGTTATTGGGCCATTCAACACTATGTTAGTTTTTCCTTTAGGGTGCTGTGTATCAGCATGAAATTTCAGTAGTTCCCATTGAGGATGCTCAGCAACTGAGGATGCTCAGCCACTTAATCAAAATAGCCCTCAGTCGTATGAAGGACAATACAAGTTTGACAGTTGTCGCTGTCGGCGGTGCCAAGAGGCAATGAAGGACTCAGACACGCGAGTGGTCAGCAGAAAGGAATGAATTGAATTGAATTATTTAATTAATAAAGGACGGGTTTTTATGTGTTTAGTTCTTTTAGTGTTTTCCTAAAAGGCAAGAGGTATTGGACCTCTAACTAACTACCTATCAGGGTGATCGGTCAATTCACACATCATTCATTTCTCTAGTCAGTATCACAACAATTCTAATTATAAACGCAGGTGCAAGATTAGCAAAGTCTGTTTACAGAAAACCTTACCATGTTTTGCATAGTTTCGCATGAGAAAGAACAGAGCTCTCACAAACTGCTGCTGAGAGCTGAAAACTTCTCTGCTAAGGCTTTTTAGCATCCATAGACAGTAACATACTTGAGCATATTATTTCCACCCTGACGTGTATATACGTCAGGTAAGCATAGGCTTGAAAGGTAGCAAGGCAGAAAAAGCAAGATATTTGGTTTATTCTCTTTTCCAAGTGTTTTGTCATCCACCACCCTAGACTAAAACTGTTTAGTGATTAGCTCTGTTGTTGAGGTCAAAGAAAATGTCTGTTCAGTATTTTTGTTTCTGCCTTAACTTGCCATCCCTCCCCCTGCTCAGTCCCTTTACTGGGTGAAATTCATCTATCCATATGACTTCCGTGTAAGTCCTTCTTTGACTTTTATTTGTAAAAGAAGATGAGATTTTAGTAAACTGTTTTGTAGTTGTTTAGATGTTACGTTATCTTTAGTGAGATCTCACTAAAATACAGGAAACAACACAAGTGTATCTTCAAGTCCAGTAATAAGAACAAAGACACTTTTCAGTGCCTGTGGGGTAGTGGAGGAAAAAGTACACATGGTTAATTGTAGGGATCACCAGTACAAAATTGTGTATCCACACTTCTGCAAAGAGTACCCATGGAATGCCATGGATTTATGAACGGGAATTGTTCTTTGAAGTATGATTCATACTGCAAATTTTTGCATATTGTTACAGTGTGTACACCTTTCTGGGTCTTACAATAGGTTCCAACTTCAATGTAAAGACATGGTTATTCTCTTTGAAAAGAAATCCAGCCTGGGTATGGAAATATCATTATGAAATTATTGAACTGGGAGATTAAATCACGTGATTGTAATGGCTTTTGCTGGAGCCAGTTCTTAGAGTAACATCATGGGAGCAATTTAACTCCTAGGAAATTAAATTTTACAAGTATATACTGTATTTTAGTTTTACCTTAATCAGAAACAATGTATTTGGGAACTGTTTACTTAAGCTGGTTCAAATTCTCCCCGGTAAATTCCATGCATGCCAAGGTCACTTTTGTGAAGCTCTTAATGTTCTTCAATAATTTTTCTCTTGTGTCATTTTCAATGCACCCTTTGAAGTTCCTTGCAGGTTTGAAGTCCACTTGCCTCAGCACTGGAAGGAGTTTGGAACAGGTTCTTTGGAGCTTTTGACTCCAGCTTTAGAAGGTGGAAATACTGGTTGTAAATATGACAATTTTGAGTTGACAGTCAAGACTGCAAAAACCAGAATACTGATTGCACTTTTTAAAATGCTTTTTTTTCCACCCCAAAATTTTTAGGAAAATGCTAGTGCAAAAAAAGTACGTGTTTTTGTAATAATTATTGAAATGGTATGAACTGTTGCCTTGTAACGTTACTGTATATTTACTGACAGTTTTACATTTTCCCAATATCAGTTTTTACTGTTTTTAGAATTTTATTTCTCATATATTGGATTTCTCTTCAGAACAATTAAGTGTCTGAATATTTGCTAGGAAAGTTTTTTTTATTTAGCTGCAATCTTCAATGTCATAAACACAAAGTTCACCCCTCTACTTTCTTATGTTTTAAAATCTCTGGTCTTGAATACTTAAATGTACCTCTGTGGAGGTCTTCTGTTTGATTAACATTGCTTCTACCCTGGCTTGGCTGGAGAGCCAGAGATGAATTTGCATCTGTATTTGGTGATCAGTCCTGGAGGCCTTCTCAGCTGCTGTAGCTGATTAATTGAAGTTGCTGCATGGCAGTGGGAACGTCCTGTACAAAGGCAGACAGCTGACATATGCAGTTGCCAGTAAGATTTCAATTGCTTCACCTGAAAGTAGACTTGCAGTGCTTTGCATTTGATTTACAGTGCACTTCATTTGGACGAGTTCTTTAATTGAAATTAATGGGTTTTGGCCCTAGGTGGTTCTGTCAGGAAATTATATGGTTTCCACTTAGATTTTCAGGTAGTTTTTAGTAGGATCTGTGTCTCAGCACTTGTAGAAGAATTTTATTTAATATATATTAGTGATGCCTTCATATAGCTTTATACTTTAAAATATTTGCTTCAAAAATAAAATTTTCATAATTTTGCCTAATTTATTATTTCAGAAATTAGGTTCAAGGTAAAAGGTTTGTAACTTTGCCATGTTATGTCTTCAGTTAAATTAATGGGGTAGGACCAGGCCAGGATTTTTGAATCATGTAAATATCACTTGCTTTTCCTGTTGCATTCACAAATACAACTGGTTTTAGCTTGATCTGACTTACTTCAGGCATGCTTCTTCAAGTTCTTCACCTTTCCTGCCCGGCCTGCTGTTTATACTGAATTACAGTTTGCCTTTGTGACATGAAGAACTCTCTCCTGAGAGTGTGCAACGTAAGCAAGACATCACTTTGATGTGAACAGGCAAAAAAATTAGTAAAGGTGTGATCAGGCTGATAGATAAATTAACCAGTTTGAAGGCTTCATATGTAATGAGACTTCCAGATAAGAGGTTGGGGGTAATTTAGGCAACACCTGCACACACATGCACACATTAACAGCTTTTATGAACACCCTTTTACCTGTGCAAGCTAAAGGCCTTGATAGAACTTGCATATAGGCCCATTTTAGAATAGACTGTTTAAGTCTGGAGTTTACCTTCTTAAAGTCCTGATTCACTGTTCAAAGAATAACACGTTAATAAAATTAACCTCTGTGACTTGATATAGATTTTGCATGCAATTGATCTCTTCAGCCTGTATACATCATAAGAATTTTTAAATGCTGAAAATAACTAGTTCACTTCCATGCTGAATCTAGTTCAATTCACCTCCCAGCATTCTGGTTTTAAAGGCAGATTGCCATTCCACTATACAGAAACAAATGAATAATGTTGTGTCATTCCTTTACTTAGACTGTTTATTGGGGGGAATCTTATATCCTCAGGGATTTCAGTGGATCAGACATCATTTAGTAAACTTCCTATTCAAAGGGTATTATTTCTGAAGTCACTGCTGTTCTTCCTTCCAGTTATATTCCATTATGTGTTGCCAATAACAATGCCTTGTCACTCTGTTGGAAGTGAAATTAAGTAATGCGTGTTCAAGTTGCTGGAAGATAGATGATGCAGTAAAAGTATTTCAGCTAGCTTTAAAAGAATACATTCACTTAATGGCTAAAAATAGGATCCTTCTTTTTAATGCTTCGATTTTTTACAAATGACTGTTAGAATGGCAGTAACAGCCCAGTGGATGGAGCCATTTCTGTTGGGGAAGGTTCTTTTCTTTAGAAATGCTGCTGGTGCAGTGCAGCCCTTGAAAGCAACACGGTTGCATTAATTTTTCTGAGCAACTCACTGAGCTGAAAGAGGATAAGACATTTGGATGTTGGAGTACTCAACATACATGTTTTCACCCCTTGGTCACTAAATGGCCTGTTAAATGTTTCAATTTGTTGCAAATAAAACTAGTAGTTTTTTAAAATGTTCATATTGAAATTACATTTCTTGGTATTAGAAAATTGCTGCAAGTGAGAGAGGCATTCACTTGGCATCTTCATCCGAAATATAGCAAGACAATAAACTCATTACTCCTAAAATCTTGGATTACAGAGGGACTGTCTAGAGTGTTCTTTCTACAGTACAGTACTTAAATGCAAGGCTAATGAAATGTGTGCATAATAATTACAAAAAATCAAATTGCAATTAGTAAGTAGCACTAATTGCTATGCTCTATATCCCTGAAATCTAATTGTTTGCTTTTATTTCCTGTTTTTTAGGTTGTTTGAAGGGAGGTCACCAAGAAAGCCTGAGAAACTTAAGACCCTTTTCTGCTATTTTAGAAGAGTCACAGAAAAAAGTATATCCTTTATTCTTTTTTTGAGCTGCAAAGCAGATACATGAAAAATTTAATCCCATTAAATTTAGAGATGGCTATGCAGCCATGATGGAAGTATGTAACAAAAGCCAGCTTGCAAAGTACACTGATATTCATATTAATGGCACTTCTTACCATATGTATGATGCATGCAAGCAAATTTTTTGCCCAGAGCTCTTTCTGTTCTATTTTTCTGATAAATATATATAAATATATATATGTATGTATGTATGGGGTGTGTGTAAAACACAGAGATATATTTTTAGCCCCCTGTAGATATATGTATAAAAATGTGTGTGTATATAATTGTGTAGCTGTGTAGATATAAATATATGTATATATATAATGCTTGTAAAATGTGCAACCACTTGCCTCACCACATCAGAGTGAGGATGTAGAGGGAAATTGGCACCATTACAGTCATTAAAATCACAGGCTTGAAGATTTTGAGTCAAGCTTCACTTCTCCTGCAGAATGCATGTTTAGTCTTTTGACTATAATGTTTGTAGTTCTGAGGGATTTTCCCCTACTTGTGTTGGTATTTCAGGTTTTTCCCTTCTATGGTTCCAAAGCAAAGCTGTTTCTAAGTTTGCCCACGTCAAATAAAACAAATGATAGCAAGACATGAGATATCTCCTGCTCTTGGAGAATTTAGTGCATAGTCAGATCTTCTGTTATTTGAACATTTGCATAAGCTTTCAAAAACAGATTTATTTTTGTGATAACTACCATGGCTTATCTATTGCATTTTTGGGGAGAAGGAGATTGTACTGTAGTAGCATACATCACATCTGCAGCAATACCCTTATAATAGTCTTTTTTAAAAGAACTTCTTCTTTACATGTCAGCATTTTACTATTAACTTCATACTTTCTCAGAGGGATTTGTTTTAAAAGAAAGACAGATTTAAACTATTAAATATAAAAGCCCCTTACTTGGTTCAGACCATCTTCACTTCATCATTTTAATTCACCACAAAGTAAATGCAGCTATATCCTATTTCAGCCGTCAGACTTTAAGCAATGTCAATAGAACCAAATCTCTGAGGTAGAAAGTAACTTGTGATCCATGTGTGGGACTGAGAAGAGATACGATGTACAGCATTTTTTAATACTTGAGTAATAATGTTTTCATGCAAACCAAATCCTAAATTTAGGCAGCTGTCCCTGAGCCCCTGTGCATGTGAAATCTGATGGGAACATGCTTAGTGAAACTACCATATTAGATTTCCTAACATTATAACTTTAAATAATATTTAATGAGATTCTTGAATGTTCTTTTCTTGAATTAAAAATTCCTATCGTACCTTTAAAATACCCCATTTCTTATTCATTTTTTGTCCCAGGAATTAGTAAGGCTGAAGTAACTTAGCTCTATAAATCACTGTAATAATTTTGCAACTCTTTTTATTGTAAATAATAATTGAATTCTCTGTAAAAGAACACAGTGGAGACTGAAGACTTTGTGCTCAAAAGGTGAATGCTGGATTTGTAGAATACCACAACTGATACCAGAATTCCCTTGTGAAAGAGCACTTGGTTACTATGCTTGAAAGCTATGCACTTTTTTTCAGAGAAAGTAACCCTTTTTTACCTAAATTTTAGAGAAAAGCATAGGACCACTTAAGGCCTTTTTAGAAGGATGCATTTGTGCTTTACATACTGTTCTGAATGATTTCACAAATCAGCAGAGTAAACTTACTGTAGCAGAGAAATAAGTCTTAATAGAAGTTTTTATTAGGATGATAGCACCTAATAAAAGGCTGATATTTTCTTTCTGTTGCAAAACTGAACTTTTTTGAGTAAAATGAGGAGAAAAGATGATACTACATCCTTCTTGCAATGAGAACTGGCTTCTCTTTTTCCCTTGAGGGCAGGAGTCTTTTCTCAGTTGGAATACAGTGAATTTCACTAGCATCCTGGCAGGGTTAAAAACTGCTTGATTTGGAATCTGCTAACACTGCATCCTTATTGACACAGCTGGACTTTCTTGGAAATATGAGCCGCTGCTTTCTCCATCCATAGGCTGAATACTCTCTGGATTGTCTGTTGACACTGAACAGTTGTTGATTTTAAAGGTTCACAATCTCTTTTTCTCTAAAGCAGCACATTTTGCATCAACTACTGGTCTTTCTAGTAGTGTTTAGTGTTGTTAAAGTGAAAATCACTTAAGAAGTAGTTTTTCCTGGAGCTGGAAAAACCAAAATACCCAAACTGCAAAGCGGAAAGAGATGTAATATTTTGGTCTTCGTGTTACTTGTCGTCAATTAGAGTCAGGGAAAGAATCAGAGTCACTCTTGAGGGAAGTTAAGCTCTTGGTATCTACCAAGAATGATGTTTGTAGTTTTCAAAGCTTGCCAGTTAAGATAATCTAAGGGCTAAAGCTCCCACCCCTAATACATTTTCCTTTGGGGTTGGTTTGCCTGTAGAACCCACAGGATTGGTGACGTTTACAAGGCAGTGTCTCCAGGAGTTTCCAGACTGGGAGAGGTAAGTCAAACATCCTGTTAATGTAAGAAATTTCTTAAGTCCACGTTAACTGAATGTCATTCATTTGGAATTGATTCAGGTCTGGAAGTACTACAGAAAACAGTGTTTGCTATGGATTGTTGCAGAAAGAAATACAGAATTGCCACAAGTAATTCACTCATCAGTTTGTGTCCTGAGTTTTCCCATATGTTTGTGTGTAAAGCAAACAAGTCTTAGCTGAAGTTTTAAAACACAAAACTTAGCATATCTTTGGTGCTGTTGCTTGAGTGGGGGAAAAAAGAGAGGGATGGCTTGATTTAAGAAATGGCAGATGGAAATATAATGAAGTATGGGTGATAACCAGCATGAACACAAGTATTGCAGCTTTATTGCTGGTTAGTCAGTTAACGTGGAACAAGAAAAACTTAGAACTTCAGATTTGGGGTTTTATGGTAAAAGGTGGAGAAACTGAACAAATGACTGTATTAAACTTTTCCACATTGTGTCTGCAAGGCAAACATGTTTTCTTTAATCCATCAGGGTTTTGTGGGGTTTTTTTAAAGCACCTTATGTTCAAGGTGTGTAAGCATTTTGGGTTTGGGTGAGTTTTGTTTTAAAATGAATGTTTTTGTGTTTGAGGGTTCTGAATTTATCCTTTCTGTACAATATTTTTCCTCAATGGTAGATCTCAGAAAAAACTGTCTAGATTGCATGTCACCTATGAAGGCACCATCGAAAGCAATGGACAAGGTATGCTACAGGTAAGAGCATATAACAGTTAATGTGGCTTTCATGTTTTTGTCATACTTTCATGGTCTGCCAGCTTAACAAAGTTATTTGTTTATCCTCAATTGACTTAAATGACAAGATGTTATGCAGCATAAAAAAACCCATCAAAATTAATTCTATGGGCAGTCTGAGTACTGTCAATGCTCCCCAGCTCATCTAGGTAGCACATGTACCTGTTACAGAAAGGGCTGACAGAAAATCACAAATCCTGGACAGCTTCAGGTCTTCTGGTTCAAGCCAGGATCAGAGATTGACAAGATAAAAGATTCAGGCTGCGATCTTGATGACTTGTCAAGGGTTTCAGTCTATTTAAAAAAAAAATCATTGTTGTGCCCCAGACAGTGACCAGGTCAGTGCTCCAGGAGACTTTCTTGCTGCTGCCAGCACCACTGTTTCGGTCTGGGAGTCAGTCAGCAAAAGAAATTCATGAGGAGGTTGTCCTGTCCATATCTATAGGAAGTAACACGTTTGAGTTTTCAAATTAGTTGTTTGCTTTCTGCTTTTCTTAAAAAAAAAAAAAAAGAAAAAAAGTCTGCCTTCTAGAATTCTTTTACAAAAAAAAAAAGTAAAAATTAGAACTTTTTTAGCCAGGGACAAGTACTGGATTGGAGAGGAGGAAGGAGACTAGGAGGAATTTTTTTCTGCAATGCCTTTTGCTCACATATTAAAATATCTCATAACTTTATGAAACTTGAGCACTCAGATGTGTGCTGAAATTATGAAGAACTCCGCAATTGCTCAATAATGACCATTTTTCTAGTATTACACTCTGTAAAAGGGAGTATTTCCTAGGATGTGATATTTTTCCTCCCGGCTATTTCAAGTCTTGCCAAACAAAATACCTCTGCTCAGATGAAGAGCAGTCACTCCAGCAGGGAGCAGGATGACCAAGGCAGGGCAATGCAGGAGTGCCCCGTGAGCCCAGGCTCGGTGGGCAGGGCGGTGACAAGCACAGTTCCTGCTGACTGTCTGGTGGCCACCAGACCAAGGCAAGGTGGTGGCTCAGGGCACCAAGGACAGTGAGAGATGTCTGGTGAGCACGTGGGCATCAGCAGAGCACAGGGCTGGGCATGAGCCCACACGGGATGTGCCTCAGGTGAGGGCCAGGACAGGGCTGGGTGTTTGTATGGGACAAGGGTGGGGCCCCAGGGGAGGCTGCTCAGTGCAGTTCCAGTGCTTTGTGGCACGCTGAACATTTGAGTGGTTTTCATATAACTTTTCTGATCATAGTCAAGTTTAGCAAATCTTAAACAGCTGAAATGTGTTGGTATTTCCAGGATAGACTAAAGGAACACATGCTGCTGTAGTGGCTGGCTCTTGGTGTGCTTTGGACTCTGCTTCCTGGGTCAGTTTGTAATCTACACAGGTGTTCATGTCACCCCAGCAACTTCTGTCCCCCTCCTGTACCTGTGCTCTCATCAGCTATCTAAGTAAAAACCAGTAAGAAGCTAATAGCACTTGAAAAATGAAGTAACTTTAAAAAATTATAAAGTTGTATGGGCAGTTAATTTGAGTGAATAGCAATTACTTTATTGAATAAACAAACTCCTTTTAAAACTGTTGTCTATATGAAAAGGTAATTTGCAAAATATGTACTATTGCAGGGAAGAATAGTCCAGAGTTTCTCTATTTCAAGCAGAAACCTTTAGAGTCAAAATGATTTGCCTTGTTCAAGTGCATTTCAAGGAGAAATTTTAAGAGGTATTTTTAGGTGTAGAACTGTTACAGGGGTAGTGCTAATCTAAAGATGCTTCAGTGTAGACAGTTGGGGCAGAATGCTTTTCAAAGGACCAACTAATGATTTTTCAATGTCCCTAAAAAGAATGCTGTTTTCATCTTTCACATTTACTGAAATGTGTTTTATTCTGAAATATGTGCCTCTTCAAGGGAATCCCACTAAACTTGGATTTGGAGCATTTGAGATGCAAAATTTCTTCTGCTGTGTAATGTCTCATTTGTCTTAAGTTTTCTGAGAAGTTGAATGGAAAAAAAGAGAGAGGCATGATCATGTTAATCAGTCCCTCTGCTTGTAGTTTTAAGTGATAGCAGTAGATTTCAACAGAATAATTAAAATTTGTACATTATTTTATTTACCTTGGTAAATGAAAGGATTTTTTTTTTCTTATCCTATCATAATTCTCCTGAATGTATTTTTGGTAGGTTGATTTTGCAAACCGTTTTGTTGGAGGTGGTGTGACCGGGGCAGGACTAGTACAAGAAGAAATTCGGTTTTTAATCAATCCAGAACTGATTGTATCAAGGCTCATCACTGAAGTCTTGGATCACAATGAGTGTCTTATCATCACAGGTTAGTCTTTGCAAAAAATGTTTCACATCGAATTCTGGTTTTATATATACAAAATACATTTCAAGTTGAAGTTTAGTATGTTTAAATGCTGTAAGGATTAAAAAAAAGTAAAAATCAAAAAGTTCATATTCATTTGAGGAAGAGCCTCCTACTTCATCCCACCTCTTAACACCACAGGGTCACTGTTCCATAGATGGTTTGCGAAAGGAGAAAAAAAGTGACAGCAAGCAGAAGAACTTTTCTTTCCTCTGTAACTGTGTTTGAGGACTTGGTGTCTTTAGCTAAAGAAGGCTGATGGCCAATAGAGGTAACAGCCACAACTTCCAGCTTTTAGCTGATACCGCTTCTCTTATGTTGAGGGATGCAGGGTTTTTGTTCCTCTCTGGAATTTGTAACATTTGATGTGATCAGTGGGATTGAACACCCTTAAGAAGAGGAACTGCCTTCTGATTACCTAAAAGGGGAGGAAGTGGACGAGTAGAAAATCTGCATCCATTAGAAAAGGGTAGAAAGCTAGGAACTGTCTCTGAAGGATTTTGATCTTGTAAGTTCCACATTTGTGTTTGTGTTACTTGTACGTTAGTTATGGGCTCCTAATGATGTCAAAAACTACCTGCTTCTGCAGTATGTTGCTGAGGGGTTGTGCATGGAGACATCCTGTCTGTCTAGAGCTTAGCTGAAAGGGTTTTTCCTTTTGTTCCCCCTGTGTGATAGAGCTTGGATTGTTTTATTATCCATTGCATTAAAAGAGCATCAAAAGACCAGATGTGACTGTTAAGAGCTGGAGCAGCCCAGGTCATGCTGTGTGTCTCAGTTCCATACACGAGTGAGCATTTTTCATGACAGAAGAAATAAAATGATGCTGTAATACTTCTTTATTTACACTACAGAGCAACTATAAAGAAAAAATACATGTTCAGAGAGATCCTCTGGGTAAATATTATAGAAGATTATGTTTGTATTTTTCAGTCTGCTATAGTAAAAATGTTGGGTTTAGTTACCCGAGCTGTCTCAAAAGTCAAGAGTTTCTGTAGGTATTAGAACACATTTCTTGGAAAAATCCATCAATAGCACTTCTTTCTCTCACATGCATACACAGTAGAAATCTGAGCTTAAATCTTGCAGGTCTTAGTCTATCCTGAGTTATTGATTGTACTGGGCAGGGCATCTTTTGTTTTCAGTCTTATGCTTGGTAATCTTTTTAAGACAGTGTTTTATTTTGTTTTTCCATCCTGCCAGAATTAATGCCTTTTCTGTGAAAAGTTTTTGATAAATTGGCTTTTGTGATTACATTTTTAAAAAATGAGTCCGAAAAAACTTCTTGGCCATCAGAGACTTCTGTTCTGTATTTTGGATATGATATTATATTAACATATTTTAAGCACTGTCCTCTGGGAGAGACTTCTTAGGGAAGGATAAAAACAGAGCAGAGCTATGAGTCTGGGTAATAACTGATCGGGGGAAAACACTAAATTAGTGTTTTGAAAGGCCTGCTTCCATTCCCCTGCAAACAAAAATGTTTATTTAGCATGGACAAGTAAAGGTGAGAATGTTTTTTCACTGCAGCAACATTTTAGTTTTCTTGAGTACTTCAGTGTTTTGCAATTAGTGTTTGGGATATGGAGTTCTTCTCTAATGGAAATATCCATTCCATCATTTTTATTTAATCCCTGGAGCTTTTCCACCTTGGTTCTTAGCCAAGTCTCCTCTGTGTCACGATCCTCTTGATAAATTACATTCTTTGTGATGCATCTTGACTTGGCGGCCTAATGGGTATAACTGTGTAGCTTAAATTTGCAGAGGAGTCCAAGAAATTGGGAGATAAATTCAATTTGTTGTGATTTCACAGTATCTGGTTAAGATCACTGCTGTAATGACTATGGAACTGGTCATGCAAACAGTCGAGTTCTTCAGCACAGACATCTACCTACAGAAATGTCAGCAGCAGCAGCAGAGATTCCCACAGCTGCATTTCTGGTAGACCTGTGAATAAGTGTGAGTGCTTTTCATTCAGATATTTTTTTTCTTTCTTTCTTTCTTTCCCCTGTTGGAGCTCACACATCCTCGGGCAGTGTTAAGAGCAGATGAAGCTGTGTTCTGTGTTTGCTTTAAATCTACAGATCTATCAATGGCCAGTCAGGACCACATCTTAGCACGGCAGTTTTGGAGACTTCGGACCACATTACCCAGGCAGCAAATGAGATGAGATGAGATGAGATGGGATGGGATAATTGGTCTGGCTGAAAATTTACTCAGAGGGGAAAATTGGTTTTCAGCTGGATTTAGCAGGCTGATTGTGCCAGAGAGCCAAAGACTAATGGTGGTGCAAGATAAGGATTGGAAGAACTGATTGGAAGGGAAAGAAGGACATTCTTTCCTTCAGTGCCCTTATGGCACTGAATGTGCCTTTCTGTTGGTAACTACAAAACTTTACTCTTGCAATTTTCACATCTACTTTTTATTTAGTGCTAGTGGTGCTGCCTCTTCAGGGGTGTAATTTCTAGCTCATTAGAAATACTAGAGGAACACTATGGTGGGATTTTTCCCAGTCCCTGGAAACGTTATAATGCTGTAGAGATAGTATGCAAATGTAAAGCTAGGCTATGGAGTCTGAGAAAGGTGTACTTATTTTTAGTAATATTTGAAAATCTTTCTAAGTTGGTGAGGTCCCATAAACACCAACACTTGGAAATTTCACTTTTTGTCTGATGCTGTAACTTTTACAAGTCTCACAAAGGATGGATTTTTGAATGGTACTTGTATATACATTCTTTTGACTTTAGGTAGGCTTTTCTAGGTTTTGTAGCTTGTTTTTAAAGTTCTGGTGGAACTTTATTTGTGGTTTGCCTTCTTTTTAACCTCCATTTTTTTTTTAATGGTAAGAAAAAAGATTCACCAGAAACATTAACATATCCAGCTTATCCCGTACTGCTTCTGTTCTCCCAGCAACAGAAGTTTGTATCCCAGTAGTTCACAGGCAAAAGTGTTGCCAGACGAATAATCATTTTTGTCTGACAAATTTCCAGAGCTTCACTTATGAAAACTCATTGATTTTCATTAACTTCGTGTTTCTAGGACATGACTTTAGAGTCCGTGTGATTTCTTTGACTTTCTCCATTATTGATTTTTTTTTAATAGATATAGGTGTGTATGTGTGTATATTTGCTTGCTTGTTTGTTTGTTTCCAGGTGCTTTTGTCATCAGACACTACACTTCCATGAAAATTATTGAAAACAACGAACCTTGAAAAAGCCAGCTTAATACTTAGACTATCATTTAATCTATCCTGGTACAATATCTTGATGACCTAGAGTTTTCTTTCCCCATCTTAGACACCAAAGGAAATGCTTCCTTTTTGAAGCTGGAAGTTTTGCTAGGTTGTCCTCTAAAGAGAGCCCTCAAAAGAGTCACATACTTCCTTTGTCTGTCTTTTCTTGCTCTGTGCTCAGACACTTTTACCAACCATATGAAGAGAACTGAATTTTATTCATGTCAGGAAAAGTCTTAGTGAAGGCTGATAGCCTGCAATTCAGTTAGAAGGCTGATTTCTGAATATGGAAGCTGCTTGTGGTTGTCCTTTGTCCGAGGGCATGGATGTGTGTGAATACATAGGCATATTCTGTCATCCACATTTTTTTATCAGGAAGTGAAGTCAGTGAGGAATCTCTTAACCATCCCACGCATTTTGCATAGCAACTTTTCAAAATAGCCTTAAGTGAGATTTGTGTGCCCTCAGAATGATTAATCTTCTAGACTAAATAAATAATGCATGGGTAACAGGGCAGATGAGTTAAATGAGCATTGATAAGTCTTGTCAGTTAAAATTAATATGGGTAAATGGGGAAAATATCTTGAAGTATGTGCATCATTGTAAACAGTTTTTAACAGCTTGTTTCCTGTGGTTGAGACTACTGGAGGTAAACATTGAGATTTCCTTGTCAGTGAGGTTTAAAGTTAATAGTTTTATGTTTTTGATTGTTCAACTTCTATTGCATTTTTATTTAGGGATGGGAAAACTTACATTAAATTTAAACATTTGTATTCTCAGGGTATTGCTGATGTGTGCAATAGTTAGGCAGTACTCTTGTCTTAGTAATCAGATGTTTTGTGCTGTCAGCTTGCATTTCTTTAAAACCTGTTTTTTCCCGTTCTATTTATAGGCATAGCTGGTGTCACAAATTAAGGGGTTGCTTAACAGTTCTCTTCTTGCTCTTACTGTTTATAATTGTGCCAAACCACACCTGTATGAACCACCAAACCAGTCAGCTCAGCTGGTCAGAGCACGGTGCCCGTAATGCCAAGGTCATGGATTCATTGAAGAGTTGGATTCAATGATCCTTGTGGGTCCCTTCCAACCCAGACTATTCTGTGGTTACTTCTGAAACTCAGCTGTTGTGAGCTCAGAACAGGGGGAAAAGGTGGGATTTTGTTGTGGCATTACTTCAGGAGTATCTCTCTGAAGCATTTGTGCAATGCCCAGGTTTTGAAGCAAGGTCCTGAAGCTCTATAAAATGAGGTGAAAGGAAGCCTTTTAGAAAGGTTATGATCCTTGTTCTCGGTTCAGATGTGCTCTTTCTTGGTCTTGGGATAAACCTTTGAAAAGGAGTTGGTATAGCAGAGCATAATAGCTAAAATTACTGGTGGCCTTAAGGAACTGCTTTCTGACAGCCTTTAATACTTGCCAAGACATCCAGTTGGTTTTTTGGGTCTTTGTGCATTTACAGAGGTAGTTTGTTGGTGCTGACCACTTCTCATTATATACTGGGCAGCATATGTAGATCTGCACTCATAATGTTCTGTGGTGGATGCTGCTCATGACCTGTGGGAAAGGAGCTTTACAAGGAAACCTTGTATTCATGGTGCAAATACAAATTCTCTGTTTCCCATTGCTTCTGAGAGCTGCGTGTTCATTTGGAGAAGCAGTGATTCCTATCAAAGATTTGTCAAGTGAAAAAAAATATACATATTTTATATGTAATCTGAAAAATCATTTGTTTCAGGTACTGAGCAGTACAGTGAGTACACAGGCTATGCAGAAACTTACCGGTGGGCAAGGAGCCACGAAGATAAGACCCCTAGGTAAAGTTCCACATAAGTATTATAAGTGAAGGAATAAACAAATATTAGAAATTTGAAAACTTGGTACTTATACATATTTCCTAGCATTTGCCTTAATAGGATATTTGCATGATGTTGCTCTCCTCAGTAGAGCCAACAAGCTAAGAAAGTTGTATCACATTGGTAATGCCATACTAATGCTAATAAATGGTACCTGCCCTTATGTCAGTTCTTAGACCAACGTCTTTTACAGTTTAGAGATATATGTATTTAATGCACATTTTTGTTAAGGTACTGACTTAACTGTGGTTTGTAATGTCACAAGAAGTTTTGACAATGATACCTCAGATGCCACAGTGCAGCTGATGTGTGGCAAAATAAGAATCAATACCATGAATCTGAGTAGAAGGCTCTGAGCTCTTGAATTTATTTCTCCAGCAATGTCATTAGAGTGTATACACAAAATTACTCATTTGGTATAGAAACATACACAGTGTACTCTTATTTAAATGTTGGAGGAAGACAGAGAAACACTGACCTTGCAGTGTTCTTACATATTTGATAAATAGTGCTGTGTAATTAGATTTGTTTCACGTTCATGCCCAAAGTCTAGCCAGAGTATTTCTAAATTTATGGGGAGGTCTGTCTGATTTCTGATTCTGCTTTCTTCCCAACCCACAAAGGAAAAGTGCTCCATTGTCTGTTACGAGTTCACCTTTTCCGCTGTTTCTAACAGAGAAGGTCTGCAGGGAATTGCTCAGTTTGAATTGGGGTTACATGGCTGATATTAAACAACTAATGTCGTCTACTTTTCTCCCCCCTCCAACTTTAGGGATGAATGGCAACGACGCTACACTGAAATTGTTGCTATAGATGCATTTCACTTCAGACGTTTCCTTGATCAGTTTGGTCCAGAGAAAATTAGAAGAGAGCTCAACAAGGCCAGTAACTTCTTACAACAGCCTGCAGTCTAAGTTTATAGAACCTTTTCAAATATTTTTATATTATTGTGTTCATCTAAGGAAGTTCTTGCTTAGTTGTGTCTCATATTACAGGGTTTTGCTGTCCAATGTCAAAGCAAAAGATTGTCAAATATATTTCTTGTTCTTTGATGTGCTATTCAAAGGTGTATTTTATATAACTTTGAAAAATATAAATGAAACTTGGATATACATTTTGTTAACTCTTCCCTGTCCTGCTTCTAAACAACAGGCTGAGAGTTGGGGTTGTTCATCATGGAGAAGAGAAAGCTTCAGGGAGACCTTATGTTATCCATCCAGTACTTAAAGGGGTTTATAAAAAGAAGTGAGAGGGACTTTTAATATGGGCAGATAGTGACAGTACAAGGGGCAGTGGTTTCAAACTGACAGAGGACAGGTTTAAATTAGGTATTAGGAAGAAATTCCTTACTGTGAGGGTGGTGAGGCACTGGAACCAGGTTGCCAAGGTTGCCCCATCCCTGGTAGTGTTCAGTCCCAGGCTGGGTGGGGCCCTGAACAACCTGATCTAGTGAATGGCATCCCAGCCCATGGCAGGCAGGTTGGAATGAAGTGATCTTCAAAAGGTCCCTTCCAACTCAAGCTATTCTATGATTCTAAATTATGAGTTTGAGTTCTTTCCCTATGATTTGTGCTGTTGAAGTCTACTCAGCTGTGCAGTCAAGGTGGAAAAGGAGGTGCCTCATGTTTTAACATGGGGCAGTTCATAAATGTGGTGCCCCTTGTTTTTCTTCCACCGTTCTTCTTTGCCCTTGGGGTATTGACTTATTGCCTGGGAGTTTACCTTTTCCTATATTGATGTCTTCTTGAGATCAGATCCAGCTGTTCATAAATCCCCTTTATTTTCACAATAGCTTAAGGGCTGTTGCAACTGCATATATGTGTATCCACGCCAGTTAGAGCTTAGAGTCTTCAAGAAGACTGACAATGCAGGCCAGTTTTAATCCTTTAAACAAAACTTCTGGGCTGACATTCAAAATTAGTGCACTTCCTACTAATAATTCTTGCACATTATTAGTCATTATCATTATATATTCGAAGTTATCAGTCCTTGACCCTGCCCTATGTCAGCTGTGTGTGTACAAAACTGCACTTTGCAGTGACTGTGGTGCTTGATAATCTCACACATCAAAGTTGTCAGGCTGAAGAGCTCTTTGACAGGGGAAGCTGGAACTGTGGAGGACACTATTTTTTTCTCTTCTCTGCCATCCCTAATTAGAGATCTTGTCCTTAAGTAAGATATTTGAGACATTTCCCTGTCCTTGGTCTCTGCCCTGGATTATGTGCTGCATAATGTTTGGGAACATCAGGTCACTTTCCCAAGCTGTGGCAGGTGCTTTATCATCTGCATAGCCGAGGTTTTCCTGTCACTTGTTTTTCTTCTTGGTTTGTTGCTGCTCTTTTGTTGAAGCTAAAGCAGTCTTTTCCCAGCTTTTAAGGCTGTACTTTTTCAATGACTAGTGATTGCCATCAGTGAGCTGTTTATGGTTATGAGACCTTAGCTTTCACCCTGTGCCAGTGTTTTCAAGGCCTTTGCTGTTATCCCTTGCACAAATTTTATCTCCTAACGTGCTGTGTCTGGAATCAGTCTCCAGTTCACAAAGCAGATTCTCCTAAGTAAATAAGAAGGTTAATGGGCCAGAATTAGGGCCTTGCATGGCCAGTGTAAAGCGTAGGTAGTGAGAGGTGTGTGGCCTGTTCTAGCAGTGGCAGTGCTGTTTCTACTGGGTAGTAGAGTACAAGAATGCTAATTCACTTTTACTCTACTAGTGTGCTTATTTTTGGGATCAAAACGTGCTAATGAGTCTCCTTAGTGTGATTCCACATTTACAGATGCAGTGGGCCTCTGCTTTAGCTTGGGTGTTGAATATAAGAGGTCAATGCTACTGTGGCCAAAGCCTCCTGCTTTCTGCAGTACGGGAGGGTTTGGAATATTATAGGATGTATTTTAAATAAATTCAAACATAGGAACACACTGCCCTAATTCTCAGCTGGAAAGGGAATGCATCCCCTCAAAATGATGTACAGTGCTGAAGGACTAATTTAAATTAGTTGTAAAACCTTAACATCTTGACTAAAGTAACATTCATCAGCTTGTTTCTTCATGGTTGGTAATGAAATTAGCCCTAAAAAAGACTGTTAAGTACAGTTTGTAAACTTCATTGATACCTTAGTACAACATTCTAATTACCTACATCAGTGAATTTATTATCTGCCTACAATTTTCAATTTATTGATTGGTTTGGATTTTTAAAATAAATTATGGTAGATCACTGCAACATTTATAAGGTGTGTTGGTTTGCCTGATGGTTTTTTATGAGGACTGATTGGTATTTAAAGAAAATTTTAAGTCTGAGTTCATTTTCTGTTCAGGCTATCCTGAAAAGTTTCCTGTAGCTGTGATGAAATGCCCAGGACACAGCACCTGTATCTTAATTTTTAACTTGGGTCCAAATAAGACAAAAATCTTCCTGCTTAAAATTTT
Organism: Pachycephala philippinensis; assembly: GCA_013397055.1. Taxonomy (NCBI): domain Eukaryota; kingdom Metazoa; phylum Chordata; class Aves; order Passeriformes; genus Pachycephala; species Pachycephala philippinensis. The sequence goes on along the minus strand of VWZT01007446.1, from coordinate 185,751 downwards.
TTTGTTATTGGTGTTAAATTGAAAGGAAGACTAATGGTGTATTGAAGCGGTTTGAATTTGGTATTGCTAGAAGACAATACTGATTTTTGATACCATTTTATTGTTTGAAAGTATCGCACCAGGTTGCCTCTCACATCCATCTCTGACTCTTGTCTGCCTGCAGGCCTACTGTGGCTTCTCTCGACCCAATGTTCCACCTCAACACCTCTCTGCAATAGCCACAGGAAACTGGGGGTGTGGTGCCTTTGGAGGGGACTCCCGATTAAAAGGTAAATTGGAGCAATTAGTTAATGTTCATAATCCAATAACTTATATTTTTCTCCTCGGCCGTATGTTTTTGTTCAAGTACATTTTTTGCTTTAGTTCTAATTAATACATTTTTGCCAAGAAATGGCATTCTATAGAATTGGCTCATTAGCGCTGATCTTTAGGCCATGAGTAATGTGGCCTTAAACAATAAAAAAGCATTCTACTCTATTCTTTGTGCTTTAGACTTTTATGCTCTTTTCAGTTTAAAGTTTGAGGCAAGCACGTGATGGTTAAATGCTGGATTTGCAAGGACTTGTAGCACTGAAACCTTCCAAAGCACAAACATGCAGCTTTAGTTCACAGAAGAACATGTTCATTGCAGCTGTTGGTCATATAAATCAGCTGACCTTTCTGGAGCAATCTTTTTTAGATTCTGCCTGAAATTCATATCTCTGCAAAGCTGTTTAAAGTACCTGGTAATTTGCAAGGCTTCACAAATTTGCTGGCAATGCTTAATGTTTAGTTTTGCTCCTTAATATATTGCTGTATGCCAGAGAGGTTTCCAGTCACTCAGACGTGCTGCTGTCTTTCCTCACTTGCCTGCTATATCACTCACTTTCTCATGTTCTTTGATATTTAATTAGAGTATTTATAATGCAGCAGATATCACATGCCTACATTCATTTAAGACCTTTTCCATCAATTCAAGAACTGATGGATCCTGACATGTAAATTCATATCCTGGTTCATATAATTCTAAATAGAAATTTACAATTTATTTTTGTTGTTCCCAAGCATTTGGAGAGTATTTAAAATTTGCTTTTCAGAACAGCTTTAGGTAGCTACAGTGAGAGAGTTTTCTTTCTTAATGTGCTTAATTCATAAAGCATCTATTTTTTCCTCAATGCTCATTGAGTTCCTGGCAGTTGTGTTTTGATTTCCATTAGATAAAATAGGCTGCCAAATGCATATCTTATCAATATCAGGACTAGTATTTACTGTGGGATCTGATCATACTTGATTTATGTTAGGAAGGCTTAATAAATACTTTAATTTGCATAAGAGCTTGGATCTGAACTGTAATATCCCATGTAAACTTTTTTAATGTAGAAGAAGGGATGTCAGTACAGCCATTGCTTCAGGTGCAAGTCCAGAAGTTAAGTGGGATCACATCAGCTGGGAGCAAGGGGCAAGAAAGCTCAGATCCCTCCAGACCCTGGTACCACAGGCTCTATTGCTCTTCCTGTGATGCTTCTTTCCGTATCAGTAGCATGGAAATCTCCTGTGGTACTGTGTGTCATTAATATCCAGGAGATTGTGAAGTCTGGTTCTTGACAGAAATACTGATCATTGTTTTATAAGATCTATAGCAATTCAAAATAAACAGTAGGATATTTTTAATATCTTGTAAAGTGAAACTGCGTTGTTTGTTTGGAATGAATAATAGAATTCATTAGGTTCTGTTCCCCTATGCAAGCTAGTTAATTACACTCTTTAGGAGCTGAACTACTGAAGCTTTACTAAATCCACAGCTGGTTCAGTAGTTTAATTAAAATATCATTCCCAGATTGAGATTAATTTCAGATGTGAATCATGTAATTTATAATTTTGGCTATGGGTTTACAAGAGAGGGTTTTTTGATTAAGGAATGTAGTGTTTTAATAGGTCTCTGTTTAAAAATGTGAAAGATTCTTGAGCTGAGCTCTGAACAGCTTTCTATTTAGCTTCCACTAGCAGGTGGTAATGCAGTATGTACACTGTTTTATTTAAAATTAATCTTTACAAAGACAGTATTAATCACATTTTAATTAACTCTACTTACTGGGTAGAAAAAGGAAGAATTAATATCAGAGCTGCACCGACAGGCTCTGAAGTAAGACAAGCTGCAGCAGATGAAATAGGTGCTGGGGTCCTTTGTTTGGACTGTTGTAGTTCCCTGAAATGAACCTGTGATTGATTACACACCTCTGTGGCTCTCCAGCCTGGCAGTACTGGCTGGTGAAAAAGCTGCACTCCTCTAAGTTTGGTGCTGCCTAAGGGGGTCGTGGTTTTTCTTCTCCCCCTCATTGTTTCTCTTCCCCCTGCATTGTTCTTGGCTCTGTGGTCTGATGCCCCCCCTTGCCTCAGCTCTGGCTCTTAGCAAACCCTTCACTCTGCCAATTCAGCTGCTGTTCTAGCAGCAAACTATTAGCTTTTATTCTTCATCTGTAACTTTTCTGGCAGTTTGGTGAATGGAATTGGCACAATGATGTCTGATGAGCACCAGAGAGCTGCAGAAAAGTCAGGAGCTGGGTGAGAAGTGGGCCAGAGCTACTTTCCCCAATTGCAATGGATTATTAGCTTGGCTCAGCTGCACTACTGATCAATACCGCAGATGATTTCTCAAGGTGAATCTTCAAAAAACTGTTTCCAAGATAGGAAACATTTTTCTTTCTTTTGCATATAGAGGAACAAAATCTGTCTATATTGTAATGTTAGCTGTTGGCAGAACTTGGGATGCAGCCTGGGCCAATGAGTTTGAAAGAAAGCTAGAAGTTGAATAACATGAATTGCATTGCTGATATCACACTTCATAGGTCAGAATAAGCCAACGTATTCCATGCTGCATACTTCTATTGTAGGTATGATGGACACCTTAAATTATGCAGGAAGAGGCTGCAGAACCATAGTTCTCTTGGAGCTAAAAGTTGGGTCAGCTCCCACTTTGCATAGCTTACTTAGGAAAAGGGTTGGCTCCATTCCTTCTGACAGGTGGCACAGAATGGAAATTGCCAAGTGCTCATGGATGCTTTTTACCCCACTGTCTGTGGCTGTACAGGCAGCTCAAACCCGGATGGAAGGTGCTGCTCTGTTGCCTTATGCTGCCACAGGCATTTATTGGCTAATTCATGGCTGCATGCTGCTTGGGGGCAGACATGGACCAAAATAAATTCCTCTCAGTTTTAAGCACATTGTTTATCTGGAAGTAAGGGTGGATGTCACTAACAGCTCTAGCAGAATGCTTCAACACTCTTGACCTGCAGTGCCCAGCATTCTTGGCTTTATTGAAGAAATGGAAGTAATACTTATCTACGTGTTGTTTGTACTGCTTTGCAGCATCCATGTGGAAATGGATGCTATGGTTGTTTGCTGTAAACTTATGCAGTGTTTTTTGCTTCAGCAAATTGTTTTATTCTGTGTTCACATGTAATCTTTTTTCGTTGTTTCAGCCTTAATTCAGATATTGGCAGCTGCTGAGGCTGGACGTGATATTGTTTATTTTACCTTTGGAGATGTGGAGCTGATGCGGGACATTTACAGCATGCATACTTTTCTCTGTGAGAAGGGCCAAACTATTGGTGAGCAAAAAGAAATCTTTGTGTGCAGAAAACAGACATAACCATCTCTAGAAGTAGAAATTTTCCAATACGAGTTCTTGTCACCAAATCCTGAACACAAGCAAATGGGTCTCAGTTTATGTGTAGCTGTTCTCAGAATGGGGAACTCTTCTGATTCGGGATCAACTGCACAGTGCAAATCAGTTAGAAGACTTCTAGAATGCTTTTCTAACTCCTTGGGAGTTATGCTGTAGAACTTGAAAAATACAGATACATGTGGTAGGTAGAAGATTTGCAAAAGCTTTTGATGTAACTCAGTAATGCTTTGAAGAGGGAAAAGCTGCTTAGGCATTCTTGATATAAATTTGTCTTCTACTGGTTCTGTCTCGACCCTGCAAGATGTGGTCTGATGTGTTATCCAGCCTAATGTTGGGATAGCTTGTGCAGGAAGTTGAGGGAGCCCATCCTATGTTCTGAACAACCTGCAGCCATTCCCATTACACAGTTGTCTGCCTCCTCTGTCCCTACTCATTTAGAGATGTTCCTAGCCACTATCTCAGTGTGCACAAGCATTTCTAGCCTTCCTTTGCAATCATACACTGCTCATATGGCATGTTCTTACGTGGTGTTTAATGTTTTCCTTTTGGTTTTTGAAGGGGACATTTATAGGCTGTTGCTGAGATACTACAATGAACAATGCAGAAACTGTTCTACTTCAGGACCAGATGTCAAGCTGTACTCTTTCATATACAACACCATTGAGTCCTATGCAGATTCTACTGATGATGATGAGGATGAAGAAAAAGGGTTGTGTTTTGAAGACTAAAAGAAATGTATTTGATCAGAATAATGTTTATCTCCTCCCACTGGTATATTGTGTGAATTGCTGGACATAATGAATGAGCTGGCTTAATTTATATTGACTGCATTGGTAGTTATGTATAACACCCAAACAAAAAACCCCACAAACACCTTTGAGAGACGAGATTTATTTGTTTGATGGTTTCATACATGAAAACCTTGTTCATGTGTGTACAGAAAAAATTTCTTTGGTAAGTCTGGTTTGCGTTATACCTTGTTAAGTAGACTATTTTGGTACACATGTATATTTCACTTGAGATTGCTGAAAAACTTCAGATTTCCCTGTACTCCTTTACCTTTATTTCTCAGAGCTCTTATGTAGATCTCTCATGGAGCTTAGAGCTGGAGTACAGACAGCCATGTAACTCCTCGGATGATGTTAGAGAGAAGCATTTTAGTGATTGTTCTTACTGAAATTGTCATAATCCTTAAGACTGCCAAGGTACCATCAGTGTTCTAACCAAAGTTTTTCATTCATTTAACATAAAATGTCCTGGGTCTAATTTATTTTTTAATAAATGGTTGAAAATGGAAAAGTTCTGGAGGAGCCAATGCATTTCACGACTGCATGGTCTTTACCAAATTAGACATAAAAGTTAGCATAAAGAAGTAGAGAAAAAACAACGAGAGTGGGAAAATGAGAAATATGACCAAAGCTGGAAGCAGAGGGAAAGATTTTCACATGAAACTCTTCAATACCATTTTGTTGGTGCTATCTGTGACCACATTGAACAAGGTCTTAGACACGTTAGTCTGTTGGAAGTTTCTCAAGGTTCAGTGCTGCTGGCAATATTTGAGTTAAGGTCTGCTAGTTGTGTTTATATTGTCATATCAGTTCTCCCTTATCTCAGTATGCATATCTGTGAGTGTAAGATCCCCATGGGATACGTGAGTGAGGAAACAAATCACGTATCAGTGGGAGGCTACAGATAAGAACATGAGGTCTTGTTAGGAGTTTTTGCCTGTGTCATTTTAGACATGGGAATAACAGTGAAGAGTTGGCAAAACATTTGTAAAACCCGTGCTTTCACTATCTGTGAATACCAAATTAGTGTTGCTGTAGTACATTACTAGTTTACACAAAACTACAGATACATCTGTGATAAAACTTTTTCAGGTCTATGTACAGGGCAAATCCAGTGAGACTTTTGTCTATTAGTAGTTTAGGCCCAAGCTTAAGTTTCAGCCCAGATTCCTAAGTTTAACCTCTTCTATGTTAGATTTTTTTTTTGTCTGTCATAGTTGCTATTATGAGTTAGCAATACAAGTAAAAACTGCAGCAGGAAATGTAGTGACCTAAGTCTCTTAATCAATGAATCCTTTTGAGTTATGTCAGATAAAACTTCTCCAAGCCTCAAACACACCATGGTAATTAAATGCTGTAAGCTGTTGGCAGTCTGGCTCAGAATAAATCACTCACTGCTGGAGCTGCTCTGGGGGAAGCAGTAGGAAAAAGTTTGGATTGTTTAAAAAAACCTTCAGGGTGCTGTACCTTGGTATTAATTTTAAGTGGGCAGCTTGCAGCTGTGTTACTTGGCAAGTGATGAACACAGAGGTGTCTTCCTGTTCTTCCCACCAGCTGTAGTTTTCTCCACCCCCATCCATTATAAGGAAAAGATTTTGGCTAGAATTTCAAGCTTTTTTCTGTGTTTGCACCTTGTGTCCTCAGATTTAGCAGAAATCTTTTCTCCTGCTCCTGGTGTTTCAGTGTTGATTCAGATTCTGGCAGTAGGAATAACTGTTTTATTAGCTCTTATTTGGGCATTTAGGTTCAAGTATGCTAGTGCTTCTAGATGCATTGCTGATAATAGATGTACCCTGTGAATTATGACAAGTGATGGAAAACTGGTGCTATCTGCCAAACCTTCTTCACCTTACTACTCAGGATCTCCTATAGAAGAGATGAACAGAATTTGTTCCTAAACAACTGGAAAAAAATATAACAAAAAGCTTTAGATGGCTAGACATGACCTCCCCTTTATTATATATAAATACTTCTTCATTAGTGCAATATTAATTGTCATTGTGAGAAGTGATTGGTCAGGTATGAAAAATGTACCAAAATATGATGGAATGAAATTTTACTTCAACTCTAGAAACAGAAAAATTTAACTTTGGAGAGATTCTCTGACAATCATATTATAGGTATGCAGTTAAAAGAGTTCTTGCAGTGTCAAGTGCTTCCAGGATAATCCTAGTCTTTTTATGCAGTCTGTAGTGTCAGTGATACTGAGCATTTTCTAATATGGGGAAGAATGCCTTTTGTTTGAGATCATTCATTAGATATGTTTACCATATGTTTTTCTCTTGTGAATTATGCTTGTATGGACAGGAACAAAGGAAAATAACTCATTTTCCATTTCATGTGTTGTCTGAAAAAGAGTGATATATCCTGGATTCTGTGGTGTGTTCCTGATCTTGTAAAGGGCAACATTGTAAGAATACTTTGAATATGATTTTGATCACAGGCAGGCTGAAGATTATTTTTTTTGTTGCTGTTGTTTGTTTTGGGTTTTTTTAAAGCAAAATTGCCCAGAATTAGCTAACAATGGTGTTACATTCCCATGATGTTCTAATTCAGTAAAGAGCTGAACTGCCCAGATTGCTGCATGTCAGCCCAATACATACTCCACATCTTTCTTTTTCTCCCCAGCCACCACTCCCCATTTCTAAACTACCCAAAATGTTTCCTTTAGCTGGCGATGCCTTCGGTGCTCTGGGGGAAGTAATGTGGAATGGAGATGCCAGTGATCTCCTTGTGCAGCCTAGAAGGCTTCAGTTTCACTCTTCCAGAAACCTGGTGATGGAGTATTCCGGGTTTGGGATTTTTTATTATTTTAGGGATGTTTGCCATATAATTTCCAATAAAAATAAAGTTCCTACCAAAATTTTTGTTTTATACTTTTTAGCAACTAAATGGAATGCTTAATATGAAACAACAACAGGCAGTCATGTCGATTGCAATGTTGCCTCCTAGTCAAGTTTGGTGTCTGAGCACTTCTGTTGTTCTACAGCTCTTGCACCGAAATTGCTCAGTTTTGAGGTTTTCTTATCTGATGAGGAGTATCCAATACTGTATATATTAATTTATAAACTGTTGAAGTGTTCCTGACATTCTTCTAAACTTACAGTTTACGCACCATTATATTGTATTGATTTTTCTGGATCTGTATGCTAATGTTTACATAATTTTGTAGGAATACAATTAAAAAATTCTGACTGAAGCAATGTTGTGTAATTTGTCACATGATGCACTTTCCAGGACAGAAGAATTCCAGCACATTTGAACGCACAGGGTACAATACTGCAGATAGTTCTAGCTGTAAATTGACACATAACACAGAGCTGAGAATTTTTTTTTTCCTGTACAGTATTGTGGTGGTTGCTTCTGCCTGCATAGCAATGTAAAAAGCAATTAACTGCTGTAAATTGGAAGGGTGTCAGTGTGAGTGTGAGGTTTCATCCGTGTGTATGGCCATATGCAGATATTCTGATGTTCCCAAGCTTTTGGTAAGCAAGTAGATGTTGGATTATTCATTGAAGTTCATGAAGGAAATGTCACTAAATAAAAGCAAATAATACCCTAAAAATATAAAAATAATTAACATGTTGTATAAGGGTTTATATGGTTTGTAAGAGTGGGGCTGAGATCCTCCTAAATAAAGCCATTTCAAACTTTTTGCAAAATGTTGTTTTAAGCCAGTAAGGAATTAATTTTTTTAGTATTACAGGAAATTAGGATAAAAATATAATTTGATTGCTCCTAAGGTTTTATGTGTAGCTGTGCCTATGAAGTTTGCAGTGTTGATAGTAAAGGATTTCATCCATCAAACAAGCAGCAACAGAAGCAAAGACGGTGACCGACAGGCATGTCTCGGGGAGCAGGAATGAGCAGGTGGGTCGGGGCTGAGCAGGGAGCTCCCTGCACTGTGCCCAGGTAACTCTGCTCATGGGAATGGCCCAAGGATCCCATTCTCCACGAGCAGTGTTCTGCTGAGTGCTGGATGGGCCGGGGGTGGTGGGCTTTGGTTGCGTGACTGCTGGGTAGGGAAAGAAGGGGTGATGCCCTTTATGTTGTACCTTGGAAATCCCAGGTGCAGGGGAGGCAGAAGGTGCTCCCATTGTGCTGCTGCAGTGTGGAAGCAGCTGCCAGTCTCTCCTGTCCCAAGCTGTCACCGATGTCGCTATAATCAGCAAACACCCTCAGGAACACACTTCATTAATTCTTAAAAGCAACTGTAGCCTGTGGAGATAACCCTGGGGATAAAGCACAGTTGCAAGGGTGGCTTCACCATGGACTTTTCCTGGTTTTCTCCATTGTTTTCCCACCTATGTCAGTGGACAGAGGAGTCCCAGACACCTGAATTTCACAACTTTTCATGTTTACGTTCAGACAGTCTGCATCCTCTCATCCTGAGCAGCTTTCTATGACAGAAGGATGGACAGATGGATGTCAGACCTTGGGATTCCAAAAGCTGTTACAAACTCTGTCAGGTTCACTGAGGTAATTGTATATTAGCCAATGTAGGGTGATGTAATGTTTGCTCTGGATGGATGACTTGGGGTTTTATTTTCTCTCTTTTTTTAAAATTTATTTTTAATATCTACGTAAAGTCATCTTTTGCTGTTTTGTGACACCTCTGTGACAAGAGTGAGAACATCCATAAAATCATGGAGACTGCAAGATGCAACAGCTGTCTGAAATTGTTGGGTTTTTTAAGCTCAGAATTGAGTATTTATGATCTTGTTTTGTGCTAACAGTGTTTCACGCTCATTTATCATTGCTTAAGTGAGTGTGACCTGGAAGTTGCATAGGAGGTATTTGTCACTGATAACTCCATTACAGCAATACCATCAATTTCTGCTGAGCTGAGCTGTCAGCCGGGGTTTCATTGCGTGGTCCTGCTAAGTGGCACTCGGTCCGCAGTTAAAGGAGGCACTGGTGTGTTCCAAGCCCTCTTGGTGACACTGTGGGACACTGCTGGGGTGTGTGTGAGTGTGTGCACACTGTGCTGTGCATGCACACACACTGAAGCAGCTTTAAAGAAGCTGCCATGAACTACTGGAGTGGGGATTATTGATAATGTAGCTTTCAGCTGTAAATCTGGGAAGCAGGGGACAGGAACCTAGAGAGAGATTGCACTGTCTTTACAAGCTGGCTGTGCTTGCTAGCTCTCTGGTATCCACAGTTCACACACCTCAGCCTTTTGCAGTCAGCTGTGCTCTCTCAGATAGATTGTACTGAAAACTCTGTATAGCTGGTGTGCCTAAAAACAAGACAAGTTTTTGTGCTGTTTTTTTTCCTGAGGTTTTTATTCATTAATTAATGGTAAATTGAAGAGATGATATTAAAGATACGAGGTTCTTTGCCCTTTTTTCATTGTTGAGTAGCTAACAGGACCACTTTGATGTTCAAATTTTTAAAGCAATGGAATACGATGAAGGAATTCCTTCATTGCTTGTAAAACAGTAACAGTATGCCTGGTTGGGTAAAGGTTACTGAAAAGCCTCATCTCCTTCTGCCCAAGTGATAAACATTGTTTTGTGTAAATCTCCTCTTGGGAAATTCATGTAACATGCAGATAAGAACCTACTTTCTCTGTACAGAACTTTCCACAGAGGCTTTGTCTATCCTGCTCTCAGTTGTTTTCACTTGGAATGCCCAGTTCAGTAACATCTTTTTTTGTTTGCTTTTTAGAGATGCCTTCTGCAAATGATTGGAATTTTTATACCTACTACAGCTGCTTTCTTTTGTAATTAATATTATCGAAGTGAGATTCTGCACAGATAAAAGCTGCATTTGCTAAATAGGAAGGGAACAAAGGACCAGTGAGGCAGGTTTGTTTTAAAAGTCCATGTTTAGAGTTAACAAGAAACAAGAATGTAGTGCCACACATGATGTTACCAGTTTGGATCCAAGACATATATATGTGTGTTAGCATCTAATCACTGGCCCTATGCAAATCCTGAACTTTCATTGCAAGGCTATTTTTGTAGGAAGGCAGTAATGACAAATTACAAACTTTGTTTTAATAAATCCGTATGTCATCACTTTTTTAATATGTCTGACCTTAGCTAAATGTTACGGGCATTATGGGTGTTTTTGCGTGGAAGAACAGTGTTTGCTAGCTTTTGTAAACTGTAATTTACACTCAGAACATCTGGAGTGTGTGAGGAATTAAACCCCTGTAATTCCTGTCTGGATGTGCTCTGTAATGGCTATTGAGCATCTGAAATCTCTTCAGGGCGGAGGAGTGTTCTAGGAGGCTACAGGGGAAAACTGCAATCTTGTTGCTCGAAGACAGTGCTTTCACCTTTCTTCTACACTCATTTGATGGAGATTGAAAATTATTTTGATTGTTGGGGAACCGTTACATTTATTCTCAGAAATTGCTAATAGTGCCTGTTAAAAAAATAAACCAGGAAAGCAAAGTCAGAATCAGGGGAAAACGTCAATGTTTTCACATTTATTACAGTAATCTTCTCTAGTCATGCTCTCTAAATGTGATGCTTAGATTCTCTCAGAAGTCATCATCAAGACCAGCTATAAGGGGGGCAGGGATGTATGTTCCCAATCAGCCTTTAGTTTCAAAGTTTGCAGGTCTTTGCAAAGAAGGCAGAAAACACTTTCAGGAGGCAATTGATTTTTGTTCCTGTGTTCCCATTTGCTGGGTTGCCATCTCCTACATGTTGGTGTCCAGGCAGAAATACCTGTATGGGTTTCCTTTGGTGCTTGTTTGATTGATGTTTTTCACTTGTGAAAGACCGTCCTGACTGGATCCTGACAGTAATCTTGCTTTGCTTACCAGAGGAGAAAAAAAGAAAGGTGATGTTTCTCTGAAAACACCAATGTGAGCTCTGGACACACGTGTCCAAGTCAGTCATGTCTGTTTTGGAGCTATGTGGGGAAATGACATAAGTACCGTACATGTCTAAAATCTTGCAACTTTAGATTTGGGAATAAGAAGAATATGGAAAATTTCCTCCAGGCTGCCAGGTTGGTTCAAGTTGTTTTGCTTTGTGTACCTGGAACACCAGAGGATAGGTTTTTAGTGAACTATTTCCAGGGCCTTGTGTATCTTCATCAGTAACAATGTTCCCATGTTAATGGGGTCCACTTCTGTGACGGTAAATAACCGGACCAGTGAGGAACTGGACCCATGTGTAGAGAAGGCAGGGTGTCCCCCGTGGCACTCTTGGCGTTGCAGAACTGACCAGGGGGAAAAGCACTGTATTAAAGATCTTTTCCCGGGAGTTTAACCCGCTGCACTCTTGTGGATTAATCTCTTGTGCTATTTCTACATCAGGTGTTGCCTGTAAAGGGACGCTTAGGAAAGTTCATGATCCTGATCTGTCTGAATTATCACTAGGAAGAGAGAAGTTTTGTTTACTTCCATTTGAAAGGGCAGGGAGCTAAATCAAATCAATTAATTAATTGTGTCCACTTAAGATTCAGATGTAGTTTATGACACCTGCTTTAGAGATGCTCCAGAAGAAACCTTTTCCATGGCCTTGCATCAGCGAGGACTTGGCTCCTCTGGACATGTACAACCGGCTTTCAGCTGGAAGTTGATGGGAAGTGCTGAATTTGCTCATTTTTTTTTCATTCATCAAAGCATCTTGGCATACCAGATGCAATAAAGGCACTGTATAGATCAAAGTGTTTCATCATGGCACAAAGTTAATTTTGCCAAGATTTGAAGACTTACCTTTTCAAAATTAAAGGTTGAGAAAATTGCTGTGAATAGCTAAATCCTGTTATTGAATAATGACAGAATTTTCTTTAATGTACTAGGAATTGATTGGATCTAAACCGAAATGTCATGAAAATAAATTAAGGTAATTTTAAGTGTTTTATATACTTTTCACATTTTATATAAAGGATAAGGTCCTAAAAATTGTATTTTCAAATCCAGAGCTAAGTCTATCTTCAGAATGCCTGCATTGTTAGGTAATTATCTTATTGCAGTTTTAAGTCATTATTTCGCCTGTTGCCTGAGGAATTTTACAGCAGAGCAGTATTAATAAGATGCCAGGAGAACAAATTTCATAACTTAATCTCTGTCATAAATGGAACTCATATAAACAAAGTGGCATTTTCATTCATAATTAAATGACCTGTAGCAAATGTAGGTCAGGAGTGAAGGGATGTTTGATTTAACATTCTGTGGAAAATCAAAACTTCTGCATTTTGAGGAGAAAGGTGAGAAAAAATACAATCAGTGTCTTCTGGGCATGGACTGAACATACCACAACTCTGAGAAAAGGAGGTTTCTAATTCATCCACGTTGTAAATCTCAGCTAAGTGGCATTTAGACTTTACTGTTGGTGATGACAATCTCCTGAGCATTCAGATGAAAAAAAAAAGACCTACTAATTGAGTCCACTCCTCCATTCTGCCGATTCCACGTACACAAAAACTAGCAGCCAAACCCAGCAGACTGAATTTAAAATGCAACAGATTTGGAGCTTTTTTTTTCTTATCCGAAATTGGACTACTTGATTGTGAGCAATCATGGGGATGAGAAGTTTCTAATGACAACTAAGTACCTCCTAAAGTCATATGACTTCAGCATCTGTGGCTCTAAATCTTTGGATTGAATTTTTTTGGGTTGGTTTTGTTTTAAAGTTTTTGAAGTCTTAAATTTGTTTCCAGTCATTGGCATGAGGCCTGGAAACACTCAGATGAACCTGCACCTTCTACATGTCAGTTTTGGAAGGGGTTTGTCCTTGCTTACATCAGGAACTTCCTTTGCCTAATAGGAAAGGCTTTGGCCCCAGTAATTCAAAGGGTTTCAAGGCTAATCAAATTTCTGTTTGCTTTAGACAAGCATCCTCTTCTTTTTGCCTTGAATTGTGATTACATGTGACCTTCAGAGAGCCTCAAAATGTTAATAAATTCCTCTGAGATTGGTTTTTGTTACAGTCCACTGTAATATTGTACCCGTGAGAAATGCTTAATGTATGACCAAAATAAGGCATTTGTATACTTAAATGAGCAGGGGAAGGCTTTGCTTTTCTGAAAATTCATGTGGCAATGATCTGACAGAACTATGTCTTAAGGGAGTTAAATCCAACTTTGAATTTTGATCTCCAGGTCAAATAACTCCAGGTATTCTCTGCTGCCTTAATATTCCCCCAGGGCTGAGACATAACACAAGCAGCAACTAGTGGCCCAAGTATCATAATGTTGTATTTGGTAGTTTGTGTCCTAAAGCCTTTGCAAACCCGAGTATTGGTAATGCGCCCAGGTGGGGGCAATTCTCTGAAGGGAAGAATGAGCCAGGGGGAGGTGAGGGACCCGCGTGAGTGTCCCTTGTCCCTTGCTCAGCCAGTGCCCAGCAGACACAGGCAGCACCTTTTCCTCACAGAGGTCAAACACTGCTGTAAACCCATTCCTGGTGGCTGAGACCCACGCGCGTTTTGTCCCACGCTTGAGAAGGTGTTAATTTCTTGCAGAAGCCTCTTTGTTTACTGAAGTGCTTGCTTTCTATTTGTGTTCTGGGCAGATGGCTGCTCAGCAGCGTCTGGCCGATGAGCTCAGCCTCGCCCGAAAGCTTCACCCTGTCTGCAGGAGGAGTCGTAACTCAGCCTCGGGGCTCGCTCCCGCTAAGCCGCTGTCGCCGGCGGAGCGCCGCTGGGGACAGCGTGTGCCAGCCATGCTTAGTGGCTTCAGAGTATTGACTGAACTTCCAGATCCAAACGCATTTACTTAAGGCTTGGGCTAATCACAGTCCCCAAAGCGACGTGCAATCCTTGCTCTTCGTAGCTAGATCGTTCCCGTGCTACAAGCTTCGAGGTGGTGATGACTGAGGATCATGATTTGCTAGCGGGATTGAGTAAGAAATGACAGGTAGGATTTATTTCTCACTTCCAGACACCTTTACAGACTTTTCAATTTTTTTTCTATAATTGGCTTCAGTGACAGCCTCCCACAGGCACTATGCACATCCAGGGAATGGGTCTATGCAGGAAAGGTCTGTTTGTTAAGGCAACATCTGTAATTGCCTTAGGCTGCCACAGCAATAGCACTAAAACTCCAAACCTAGCATCATTACAACCAAAAGTCATCTCACTGTGGGTCCTGCCTTTCACTTAATGATGCTGTTCTTCATGTAGTGTTCTGTGCACTGAAGGTGATATTATGATTCACCAGACTAGGATTTCATGCAGCTCAAAATGCCTTCAAATGGAGCTGTAGAGATACTCTTTTCACAGAAGTGACACAAGCACAGTTCCAGACATCCACTGGTAACTGGCCTGCAGAGACTGGAGAGCTGGACACTGTTACGGTGCTGTGTCCTGAGCTCCACAACTGCCTCGTGTTAATAAGCATTAGAGAAATTCAGTGAGCTCAGTGTCGATGGGTGAGGACTTTGTAAAATGGGGAGATCTCTGTAATGTGATAGCATGGACTGCACAGCAAACTACTCTGAAAGGAATTTAAAGCAAAGTTTGAACAGTTTATTCCAAGTTGATAAAACAAACACAAAACTACACACGGGGGGCAAGTTTGGGGTGAGTTGTTGCATTTTTCCAATGGCACCAACATTAGTTTTCCAAAAATGTATTTGACGATATGGTGGCTGCTAGTGGATCAGGAGTCCCCATGAAGCATGAACAGTAAGCTCACCTTGGTAATTGAGATGCTCATGTGTCTACTCAGTTCAGGTGTTTCCTCTTTACAGGAAAACAATTGCACAGTTTGCTGGCAGCTAAACATCAAGGAAGCACAGAGCTGCTTCAGCTGTGAAGCAGAATCACTCTCTAATACTGTCCAGCTGAGTTCAGCACTGTGAATGTAATGTTTCCAAATGGCCACCCTCAGGAAAATAAGAAATGATTGTGACTCTACATCTAACGGGTTTGATATTCCCAGCCCATTCCTGAGCCCTTGGGTATTTTATACTAATACTTTTGCAGATGGTCCCTTTGGCTCTGGTGCCAGAAGAGAAAGGGTTGGGAATGCCAGAGGAAAGTGTTAGAAAGAAATTATAAAGTTTTAACTGTACAACAGGTTTGGAGTGGAACTCCAAAGGATCCCATTGAAAAACAGATAAGTTTTTACTTCTGAAAAACAGAAGTAAACAGAAAAGCCTTCTTAGTTATTGCAGAATAACTCAGTAGGGACAGTGCTTCTAAGGGAACTCTAGCTTTGAGGCACAACGTGGTGTTGATTAGTGCAAATAAAGCTCTTCAAGAGTCACCTTTCAGCAATTACAATCAGACACTGCCACTGTGGCTTCAAAAGCTTCATTAGCAAGCCCTGCTCCTAGTGAGAGCTGTAAATCCCAGATACCCCAGAAGTTTTAGCTGATGGAGAACTGTCTTGCCTTATTTATTTTCTTTCAAATGAAAGAAGTGGAAAGATAATTACACATTCCTTCATCCAGATAAATAGCATTAAAAATCAAAATAGATCCTCCTGAAGAAAACACAGCCAGTGGTATAGTTCTAAAGAGATGAGGATAATTTTCCAGTTGAGTATGATGAAGTCAGGGCGCCTTGATGTTTTATTGTCATCTAAAGCGACAATCTAAAAAAATGCAGTGTGTTTTAGCCAAAAGAAGGGTATCAAAAATAATCCTTTTTTTCTATTTTTATTAGGATTCTCTAATGAAACCCCTGCAAATACTGAAAACTATTTTCTAGAAGTTTTCTCCTAATCCCCAGGTAAAATAGAAGAAGATTATATTCTCAATTCTTTCTTGGTTAAGGAAAGGGTGCTCAGTAGTGGTTTGTTCATTGTCATCATGTCAAATGCTGGCAGGCTCTTTTGCAGTACCAGCGGTGATCTGTTTCCACTGTTAGTGGGAAGATTTCAGGCTGTTTTGCCTGCCAATGTACTAATCTCCCATTAAAATAGTGGGACAAATTAAGTTTAGTGCTCTTGCTAATTTCCACATGAATTCATTATTTGGCAGCTATAATAAATGTTGAGTTCCTCCTCAACCTACATATCTTACTGACTCACTCACTGCTTTGTATATACTGTAGTTAATTGTTTACTTTAAGAACTTAATGAAAATACAGTGAGGTATCAAAGAAATAATTACAGCAACAGTTGCTTTTGTTCTTGTAGCTGTAATGGGCTAGTTTATTAGGAAAGACTTATGATACCACCAAGTAGAAGTTGTGTTTTCCTGATTTTCAATCAGCTCTATTGTCTAGCTTCTCTCTCTCTAACAGATCTGTGGCCAGACAAATGGGCTCCTGCAGTTTGATTCTATCCAGAACTATGTTTGAAGAATAAAATCACTTGAAAATAACCTGTTGGCCAAAATCAATCAAGGAGCAGTCTTGGGTGCTATTGGTCTTCCAGTAAAACACTCTGTACTTGTACCTGTCTTCTCCAGAGCATCACAGCCTGAAGTTTTAGAACAGAGAATAATTAAACCCAAGATAGCTGTTATCCATATAAAACTGTCGATATGAGTTTGTCTGTTGACCGGATAATGATGGCATGCTTACCCTTAGGTTTGACATGACTTCTGTTGTGAAACTGGCACAAATCATAGGTGCTTCAGTCAGGTTGGAAGGAAGCTTGGAGGTCATCCAGGGCTCAAAGCAGGATCAACACTGGAGTTAGACCAGGCTGTCCAGAGCTTTGTTCAGCTGGGTCCAGATGCCTCCAAAGATGGAATCATGTTTCGGGGTCCCTGTTGCAATGTGTTTTTATCCTGTGAGTGGAAAATGTTTTCCTTGTGTCTAGATTGAACCATTTCTATTTCCCCATTTCATCCTCCTGCCATGCAGCACTGTGAAGAGCCTGGCTTTTCTGGCTCTGTCTTCCTGCTGAACTCCCTCCCCCCAGGTTATCCCTGCGTCTGAGGAAAGGGCAGTCGTTGCTTCCCTCCAGCTCCTGGCTGTGCTTCAGTTGGCACAGCCCAGCATGCTGTTGGCTTTCCCTGCTGCCTCATATTTAACCTGCCCAAAGCAAGGACCTGTGTGAAACTGGGACTGACTTTTCTGTCCCTCAGACATCCAGCAGCACGTTTCCTTTACCATGGGAAGTTTATTCATGGAAGTCAGGGATATTACTGAAGCTTATGGCACACAGGGCCAAGGTTTCAGAAAGCAAAGGGAACAGAAATAACTCATATGAAATTCCTCTTGTAAACTTTTCTGCAGGATGTATCAAAGGTATTTAAAATATTTCTCTTGTGTAGGACTGGGGAGGGAGAAAAGCTTGATCTATTATTTGTTGACAAAAAAAAAAAAGGGAATAAAAAAAGGTTTTAGCACTTATTTGAAATGTCTGCCTAGGAAACCCCCCCAAAGCCTCTCCTTTGAAAACTGACTGAATCATTTGTTGCAGCTGTTTGGTCTGGGGTGCTCTAAGGTTTTTAGGTCTGAGATTTAAATGTTAGACAAACATAATGACCAGAGTCCTGTGTGACATCCATGTTAGGCTCAAAGTGAGAGCAGGTCTTACAGTTTCCAAATGGCCTTGCTTTGAGAAGAGATGGTGCTTTAGATTTGAACCTCTGTTAGTTTGTAGTCTGTGTGTGTAATGAACACATTGGGAAATAAAGGCAAATGGAGTTTCTGGCTTGGCTTAAAGAGAACTTCTGGTAAACATTGTCTCTAGTGGAATTACATTACCAACAACAATGAAGAGTTGCCAAAAATACATAAATGTATCTATCTCAGTGGGGGAAGCTATTAATGAGATTGTCCTTCTATGAGTAATCCTGTACCCAGACCACCTCCTATGAGATTACCCTTTGAAAAAACAAGCCCACTGAGAAGTCGTGCTGTGTTGGAGAGAGAGTTGTGTGGAGCAATTAACCGCAGGAACTCACTGCTGATTGCAAGTGGCTGCTGATCCGCCAGGGAAAACCCTCGTACCAAACCCAAGCGAAGACAGGAGCAAGGCGTTAGAGGGGTGTGCAGCACCATACCCTGGAGCAAGCACATTGTGCCCTTAGAGGGCAGCACAGTGAGTTTCCAAAACCAGCCGGGTTCTAGTTTTGTTAAAACATGCTTTGGGTTGTTTAAACGGGTTGGATCTAGCTTTGTTAACTCATGCCTGAGTTAAGCCAGAAATAAGGCAGAAATAAGTCAGCAAACTTGTTAGATTCACACTGGTCTGCTACAAAAGGTAAGGATAAATATAAAATAAATCATGGCGAGGCAGTGTGTCTTTCAGCGCAGCAGGCAATTTCACCTCTGACAGCACAGGGGTGCTGTTGTGACTATCCTGCGCTGTACATTTTATCCAGTACGAAACTTTTTAAACACATAGCACTTCCTCACTATGGAGCTGGCATGAGAACCATGCAAAGCAAGCTGGCACACCTGACTCTGTGTGTGCTAGGAATTGCAATTTTTTGTCAAAGTTTTCATTCTGCTGATGGATTTCCATTCCAGCCAATTTCAAAGTGTGATGGTTTAGCAGGAAGCAAAGCCAGTGTATGGATCACCCTTTGGCTGGCCAGAAGGAGAGGTAAGTATACAAGTGGACACATAAATGGGCAGGTAAATGAGAATTGGAAATGGAAATTTTAAGAACTGAAACAGGGATCATGAGCAAATAGCTTATTGTTCATCATGGGCTCACTGGAGAGCAAATGGATGAGAGGCAAGAAGGTGCTGCTGTGGGGTGCAGACTGGTGACAAAGTGACACCAGAAGCCAGCAGCAGCAAGGCAATAGCTCAGTACACCAAAAGCTGCTGGGGCAGGCTGGTGGGTCAACCCAGTCACAATAAATATTGGAGAATTTGGGAGCTGCTCCAAATCACAATAAACCAGAATCTTGCTGTCTCAAGTACACAAATTCCC